>CALSCE010010634.1:2389725-2415852 GCA_943593645.1 Bovichtus variegatus
GTGTGTGTGTGTGTGTGTGTGTGTGTGTGTGTGTGTGTGTGTGTGTGCGTTCTCACAGAGTGAGGTCTTCATTCCACTGCAGCTCGAGGTGTCCACTGCGTTTTCCTGTTTTTTTGGTTTCACTGGTCCGGCCGTCTGCAGTCACCTCGACAAAGGAGCTGAGTCGAGAGTGACAGTTTGGCAGCTTGGGAGACTGGGGCTTCGCTGAAACCACTGAGTGCGCACACACAGAAACAGATTAAGGAATATATTAGACTTGTGAAATGTGTTCTTTCTGTAAAACTGGTTTATCTATTGGAAAGGACAAAAACACAGAGTTAGAGTTGCACATGGAAGAGAGTAGAAGGGACTTGTTTAAGATACACTGTGTGACTGTGGCCACAGTCCAACCACAATAAGGAAATGTATTTCCATTTCCTGTGTGTGTTACAATTCAGAGGTTCAGCTTCCATATCAGCAACACCTAATCCACTATTTATTTTAAATAGCAAACTGTCCACCTCTGTAATTTGAGTATTTAGGAAAGACAAACCAGCTCATCCAAAGCACAGCAGTCAGTATCCTCACATGTACACACAAAGACAAGCATACTACTCCAGTACTTCAATTTCTTAATTGGCTCACAATAAAAGTACGAATTAATTTTTTTCAATACATCATTTCTTTTACTTATTCTGCTGTTCCGGAACAAACTGCCTGATGACCTGAGATCTGTATCCTCATTCAAAAGCAAACTGAAAACGTTCCTATTTTTTTCCGTCTCATGATCAGTTAGTGTCCATGTTAGTCCGTGCATGTCTGTACGTGGTGTTTATGTCATAGGGGTGGATGATGGGCGGGGGTTTGCGGATGCATTTCTCATGTAAATCACACTAAGTTTACTTGTAATGTAATGAGCTATGTAAATAAAATTATATTGTCTGTAACTGTTCCAGTTTTTCCAATTCATTACAAGGGAAGTAATCCATTTCCATGTTACCCATTTTCACAGAACATTTAATAGTTTTAATTATGTTCTACATATTTCCCACCATACCATTTTCAAACCATTTTAGCAGAGTCAACAAATGTTTGAAATCTGCAAAGCAGGAAAAATAATTATTAGTAATAATGTTATTTCGCTGGTCTGTGCCAACCATCTAGCTCTGATGTCATCTCAGTTTCAGAGCTCAAGTAGTTACTGTGTTAGGTGCAGGGCAGCTATGCGACACGATTTACTTACTGTTATCACAGAAGCCATATACCAGCAGTAAAGTGAAAGCAAAAAGCTCTCACGGATCAAGGGTTGACATTTTTAGTCATTTATTTTTTTATTCACGGTGGACTTTGTGACATGTTAAAATTAGTATCATTTTCGGATAATAATTCACCAGATTGGTAACTACTTCTTCTAAAGGCTTGTGCTTCATGTGTTACTGATGAAACGTATTTAACAGCCCCACGAGTACTTGAGAGGACGCCACCGTCAGATAATGAAGATACTGATTTTTGGTTCTGTCAGCATCTCCGTCACTAGAGTATACCGTTTCTGCAGTTTGTATAAAAGACGTCAACATACCTCATTGTTTATACTAAAAAGGAAATTATATAATACTTACACCTTCAGATATCAATCAAACTGCAACTTTAAAATGCCACTGCCAATCATACTAAACAAAGAGAAAGCTGGTTTTCAAAACTAGCTTTCATTTTTTCCAGATGTGTCCATCAACAGATTTTTGTTTTTTGCATGCATACTGACTGTAAGTATACTTCATTTGACCACTGTGTTGGTGGGAAGGCAAGCAAACAGACAAATATAAACATTGCCCTCTAGTGGAAGAAAGAAAAAATATCTGGGGTACGACTTTCATTCATTCTCATGAGACCTGGGTCAAGAAAAATAATTCAATGGTAACGATGAGGCCTCGATGTTTAGAAAAAACCCAGTCCCCGTGGAACGTTTCATGACTTTAAGACCTACATCAGAGTGCTTCTGCAGCCTAAAAAGTATTATTGCTTTATGGTTTTATTCTTCTGTACAATCACCACGGCCCCTGGTAGACCACCACACACTCACCAATTCTGACTGTGCAATTGCAATTACACTGCACTGTGCAATATTTCTTCATTTTACTTATCTATTGTTATTTTCATTGTTGCTATTGTTATTTCTTGTATTACTGTGTGCATTTTCCCTTTATTTAATTCTCACTTCATTTTAGTGTCCACTTATTTTATTGCATTCTTTTTACCTTTCTGCTGTGACCAAGTAAATTTCCCCGCTGTGGGGCTAATAAAGGATTTCTGATTGTGATTACGCTGGTATTCAGTGTTCTCACGAGTTGAACGTCACAACCTAATAAAATTAATGCATGAAACAAGTTGTACAACTTCTGAGTTATACTCATGTCAAATAAAACTTCCTGATTTCCCATCTGATAAAAGTCTCCCACCCCTTCTGAACACCTCTCTACATGTCATGATGTTTCACTACGTCGCAGAACTATTGGAAGCTCTGCAACTCTGGTTAAAGCCTACAGCTGGGCTTATACAGGCTTAGTGAATTCTTATAGGCCTGCAGAGAATCTTGTTACAGCATGTGTCAGTCATATGAGAGCTGATTTGTTCGTCTTGAAATCACTTCTGGATTGCAAACTGAGAACACACAGCCTGGTAGTGTTTCTCAGGGTAAGACTGATCAGGACGGGTGGTTGGATGAATAAATGATGACAGAGAGAAAGGCTTCTGTCTGTACTCCTTCCTATCACAGGCAAGACATTAGCAGATCGCTGAAGAAGAGAACGAAAGGAGAAGTGAGGCGTGGACGAGTGTCAGAAGTTGAAGAATCCAAAGTAGGTTTAGACAGCATGAGAGGAGGTGGACAGCAGATCAACATTGAGGTCACTGAGGGGTAGTGATTGAGCGATGCTTGAATGAAATAATATTGGCAGTGCAGAAAAGAGGAAAAGACAAGGACTTTGGCCACATTGTACTTTTGTTTTGGGTCACAATGCATCAAAATTGACTAATAAAGCTTGTTTATCAGGTCCCCTGGACCCCCGACAGACGTCCGAGCTGAGCCACTGATCCATTTAATTTGATAAACATTATTGTTTGTTTATTACCTGACCCCTGGACTCCTGCCATTTTATAAAAGTGGCCCTCGGGGCAAAGCAAAAGGCAAAGGTTACTTACAATGTTTTTACATAGATTTACATAATTTCTAGATATTCAGATAACAAACATTGTAACCAACAAAGAAACTGCTGAGAGTATAGGGTACCTACTAACCAAGCGGCAACCTCCAGTGCTGAAAACTGAAGCCAACACAGACGAGCCAAAAACTGCACAAATGGCATTTGAGGTTGGCTCCAAAAGCAAGTCAATCCCCAGAGACCCCCCCATGTTAAAATGTCCAACTTTACAACAGAAATAAACATGTTTATAGCCTGGTTTTGGATCTCTATATCTAATTCTCTCGTTCATGAGAAATGTGTGTGCTCCACCGATCATCCACCTCTTTGCTCATTTTCGGATTAGCTGCGAGTTAGGCAGTGTCGGTACTGCCAAGATGGCGACGGTCAGAGCCGCCCGCATAGAGCTTCACAACAGCTCTTGAGACACCTCTGGGGGACGTCACAGAGACGACGTTCATGTTTTGTACAGTCTGTGCTACTAACATGTCTCATTACACCGCTGTGGGGCAGTGCATGGAGGACGGCCTCAGGAAACCAACACCAAGAATGCACAAGAGTAGCTTGTTTCATGATAAATCACAACTAAAACTGAATTGGTCAGAATGTAAAATGTGTGGGAATTGCTGCCAATATTTTCTGAAAAAAAAAAATAATTATGCTATAACAAAAAATTACTATGTGGAAACACAGTGAAAGGGCTCGCTTGTACTCATGAACCTGTAGAAAATCATCACGTTAATCTGCAGCTCCGATGAGCTGTCCGTCCGTTGTTGTTTTGCTGTCCGGCCCACAACTTTACTGTTTAAGTTTACTCTCACCGCTCTCATAGTGTCAGCCTGCAGCCATTTTCAGCAAATAAGCTCTATTAACCCACTGTACAACACCAGCGCAAGGCAGGCACAATTCATTGCTAGCTGCAAGCTATTGCAAGCTCACCAAATCAAATTGCAGTGCACGTTTGTATTGCATGGACTCAGCCAAAGTGCAAAACTGTAATCTATTAAGTTAATACCTGCGTCTTATTTAAACATGCATTAATAGATCATTTTGTCCACCTGGAAGCAGCAGAAACAAGCTGTGAACGCAACCATGACATACGTATTATCACCCATATCAGTTGATATGGCAAACACGTTAGCAAAGAGTTTTACAAATCCCCAGGATATGGACCATTATCAGCATCCAAACTATGTTTTGGCCACCTGACAAGTGTAAGTCTAATATTCACATCTTTTAGCTACGTTTTGGTCTCCTGACATTAACTCTTTATTGGCTTAATGCTCCACTATGTTCACTAGTTAGTCACTAATGTTGTCTGCGGTTTGTTACTGGGCAGGTCGGGACTTCAGAGCTTTTTTACTGAAAAAGCTGTCTGCTGTCTAGAGATGTTTGAACATAACATTTAAGTTAAAATGCAAAACTAAAATGAGTGCAAAGGGAAATACAAAGTCACAAATGTGTTTCAAGTACATAATACTTTTATCAGTATACATAGTGTTCGCAAGACGCAGGGAATAATCACTAGATTTTTCATCACCACCACCACCATACATCGGAAATTCGATGTGAATTTTGCAATATTCGTCTTTCCTTTGTACAGGCGACAGCTGTGATGGAGGCGTACAGCGGCTGGACGGAGAGGTGTTAGACGCATCATTTTCTGGAAGATTGATTCAATACAAACAAAACTTGAAGTGATGGAAATTAAAGCCTGGATGTTACGTTTTTGCCAGTGTTTCTTTGCACATGCAGGTCAGTTCTAAGAGGGGACTTGTTAAGGCTGTTGGTTGAGGAAACACTTAATCATTTTGACAACAGTCCAACAAAAAAACCCTGATTTGCAGTTAATCCAACTTAATTATCAAGGCTTCCAGTATAACTGGATTACAATAGGACACAACTTTACTGTATTAAACATTGATAAGTGGTGTTTACAACACAACAATAAATCGACAGTGAAAATACAACATACACAAATGAATATTTATCTGACACGATCTGATTTGTCCTAATAGTTTTTCCATTTTATTTATGCTTTGAAACTACAGCACATCTGTCCAAACAGCAGATAGCTTTGTAAACAATGGGAGAGCTGAGAGGTTACAAAAATGGTCTTCTGACATCAGTAATTATTGAAAAACTGACAGGAGGAATATAGTCTGTGGGATGTCGGGTTGACCCAATATTAAAAAAAATTAAGTTGCTAAAATTGAGAAAAAAGGTTTGATAAGTCGGTGCGCCACAGAGAAGATATGTTCATGTTATTATGGATGGACAGGACAGTTGACATCATGCCTAAAAGGCAGAGTCTCCATGTCTGCAGATATGAATGAAAAAGAGGCACCTAATATAATTTCTTTTCTTCACAATTTGGAAAGAATTTATGAGATAAAACACACACGTTTTCTGTGTAACACTGCAGTATGGGACATTCTCCTGTTTTGTCTTCAATTTGGAAGGACATGCCATTATTTGTATATGTACGTCCCAGTCTTTGAGATAAAAAAACAGATAATTACCTTTCAAGATCAACTGAGACTTTTCAGTGGTCTGGATACCGCCAGGTCTGCTCATGCTGGCAGCTGCCATGACCTCACAGCTCTGAAACACACACACACACACACACACACACACACACACACACACACACACACTTACTTAATTGCAACATTAGAACAACCCTTAAACATAAAACTATATTACAGGTATGTTTAGCAACCTGGCCCAAGACGTTTCAACAAAGGCAGAAATGTGTTCCCCCAATTAGAGTGCATCAGGCCCCATCAACATCACCTTGAGCAAAGTCAGAGATGGAGCCTGCTGGGTTGAATGCAAAGGGGACTGCATGCAAGGACAATACGCAGCAAAACTAAACTCTAGTCTGGAGTTATTGTTAATGTTCGTATTAACTTTATATATTAGGAAAATCCACTACTAACCCTAAAACGAGTTTGTGGAGGGGATCTCATCCTGATATCAGTGTAACGTTACTTGCTGCCCCACCAAGGTGACTACTGTTGGCATCTCAGCCTGAGACCAAAGAAAAACCAGGGCTGCTTGGTCAGATGTGACCTGGCTATAATAAAAACAGACTATAACGTGATGTATTATCAAGCAAATGCCCACCTGAGGTCTGTCTCCGGGATGCAGACAATCAGATCAAAGCAATCACAACAAAAGCGCACAGCATCTTCCGTCAACCTTGTGAAAAAAGCTTACCGGCTACGTTAGCTAAATCCCATAGTCAGTGGATTTTGGCTAAACTTCAAAAAGACTAATAACGATTTAACTGTCCCTAATACACATATATCATTGTCCCCGTATTTAAATACCATTGGCTGCTGCGCACAAAACACAAACACGGAAGATGATCAAGGCAATTCTATGCATCACTGTCAAGCGAGGCTAAGAAAAGATTTACTTCCGGTCATATTTTCCAAACTACAACTCAACTAGAAAACAATGTTACATTGCAACATGTTTTAACTAATAAAATGCACACAAGAAACCCCACACTATATTTTGAGGCAAATCTTTACTGAAAGAAAATGGCATTACGTAGCTCTCCATAATGTTGTAAACCACACAATATACGTTTTCCCACCACTGCGGCATTTGTTTTGAAGGGGAAGCCGCGACATGTCCGGCTAGATGTGCCCAATTCTGGCTACCTTTACCCAGAATAAGCTAACTGTTAGCGAGCAAGCTTCGTAGGGGGATTTTATAAAAGGACATGCCAATAAAACCTGTATGAATCACCTGACAACAAGTTAAACTGCATTAGTAGATACGTGGTTCATGTCAGACCATGCTATATCCACCGACACACTCGCATATTAGGCTTAAATGTAATCTTTCCCGTACCTTTTTCAGCTGTGCTCTGCTTCTGTCGCTAGTGAACTTTCATTTCCGCCTCAGTGACAATATCACGTGACCCAGGGTATGTCTTTTTCATTACACAAAGGATTGTGGGTCATAAATAATTGTAAACATCGTCACTTATTATCACTTTATATATTTCCAATTACAGCTAGGCTTTACTTCACATGCAGATAGAAAAGAATATGGAGCAAAAATAAATTACAGTGTAACAAAGTAAATATTAAAGCAAGGAATGAAAACATAGAATAAATAGGTAGGTTCCAAAAATATCAAGACACTGCAGTGAATTTATAGGCTATAAGTGAGCTCCAATGTTCAACCCAAATAGAAACAAATATAATGATAAACTCAACCCAAATGTCAGTTGAATGTCTATCAGAATTAGAGCTCTGTTTCAGTCTCCATCTTCTGAGGAAATATCTGTCTCTAAATGCATGTCATGTTTCATGTTTCTGGCCTCCTGGCGAATGTCAGTCCAATATTCACTCTTTTACGAACTCCTGGTGGGAATATTTGGCTCTTCAGCTGCTAAATGCTCGACTATGTTCACCAGCTTGTCTCACTGTGTCTGTCTGCTGTTAGCTGCTGGGCAGGTTGCTATGGATGGATGTGTTTCACAGAGCTACACATACTATTGTCATTTTCACAGGTAAAGTGTTTGTGTACCAAGCATTATAACCGTGATATAAAAAGCATATTGTACCAAGTTAAAAACACAATAAAAAGGTGGCAATATTGTGTGAGCGTAGGTGTCGTAATAAATGACTTCAGGTTCATGTTGTTGATGTACGGTGTGAGAAGCTGTGGCCTCTGACAGCCGAGTTGGAAGTACACAGATATTTTACTTACGTAAAAGTAGTAATACTACAGTGTATAAATATTCTGTTACAAGTACAGTCCTGCATTTAAAATCATACTTAAGTAAAAGTACAAAAGTATTAGCAATAAAATATACTTAAAGTACCAAAAGTAAAATGACTCACTATGTACAACGGCTTTATCAGAATAATATATATTATATTATTGGATTCTATTTATTGATGCATTAATGTATTTTTTTTCCCCACTATATATACTAAACATTTGGTGATTGTTTTGTATTTCCAATCTTGATCTGAATCTTTAAAGTTACTATTATTATCAAATAAATGTAGTGTAGTAAAAAGTACAATATTTGCCTCTGAGTTGTAGAGTAGAAGTATAAAGTAGCGGGAAATGGAAATACTCAAGTAAAGTACCTCAAAATTGTTCAGAAGTACAGTACTTGAGTAAATGTATTTAGTTAATGTCTGACAGACACTGTCCCCAGCCAAGGGACACCCAGCTGGGACCTGATGCCCTTTGATGCTGCAATGCATTGAATGTTTAAATGTCACATGTCACTACCATAGACGTATGACACATGTCCACAGAGATGCTACCTCCACCTCTGCCCCCTTCCCCATCCTGCAACACCTCCTCGTGACACCGGAACAGAGCCATGAGCCCTGTGAGGAGGGAAGAATGAAGAATGATGAGCCCACCTACAACCAAGAGGATCTGCCATCGTCCTGCTTTGCATTCAATTACATTTGTTTGGCATGTGTCCAAAGCAACTAAATGTTTTTTGTGTTTTCTTATTTTTTTAGGAAATGAGACTGAATTACAACTAAAGACCTGTCTCTCTTCTTCTATTTCTTTCCAAAATACTTTCTTTTCTTTATTCTTTCTTTTCTTTCTTTCCAGCATCCGGTTTTTAATCAGCTCTCATTGTTACTTCATCGGAACAACCTTCTTGATCCGCTCCAATCTGGCTTCAAGGCAGACTACTCAACTGAGACTGCCCTCCTCACTGTCACTGAGGACCTTCACACTGCTGGATCAGCCTCCCTCTCCTCTGTTGTCGTCCTTCTGGACCTTTTTGCTGCGTTTGACACAGTGAACCACCAGATCCTCTTTTTCACCCTCCTACATCCAGGCCACGGTCAAACCACACACCTCAGCTCGCTCACTTCACTCTGCATCGGCCAATTGCCTCGCTGCTCCCTCACTGCGAGTGGGACCCAGATCCCCCTTAACATAAACCCGTCTGTTTGCTATCCTGGCCCCTAAATGGTGGAACAAGTTCCCCATTGACGTCAGGTCAGCAGAAAGTCTTCACACCTTCCGTCGCAGGCTGAAAACCCACCTATTTCAACTGCAACTTGGGCAATAATAATAAAATAAAGAATTCTTACTGTATGTAGCACTTTAGTTGGATTTTTTGAAGCTAATAGTTGAGTTTTTATTCTATTGTTTCTGTATGTTGCTCTTATGTTGGTTTGGCTTATTGAAGCTATTGTACTTGCAAGATTCTTGCTGTTCGGAGTTTGTATCTTCATGATTACTTGCACTTGTTGTAAGTCACTTGTAAAGCACTGTACTGAATTAAGTGTTAGCATTGGGTGTCGAGGTGCAGTCGGACAAGATGGATTTCAGCCTGTGTGGAAGATGAGCAAGGACTTCATCTACCACTGTGGGCCAAAGTGGATATTTATGGTTTCTTGAATGGAAGAAACACGTATGGGTTAGTGATTTGATATGTTGATCAATATCACACCTAGATTTCTAAGATTGGGCTGTACAGCTGTTGAAAGGGAACCAATAAATGAGCAACTTTAGAAGCCATACTGTCTGAAGTAATGTGAAGGACCTCAGTCTTATCTATTTAGCTGCAAAAAGTTGTGCCATCCAGTCCTTAATGGCACTCAGACTATTGTGCAAAACAATGAGTTTGTCATTCTCATCAGGCTTAAAAGAGAAATACAGCTGGACACTATCAGCGTAACACTGACAGGAGATACCTTTAAATGTGCTAATAATATGATCTAAGGGAAGCAAATACAAAGCAAATAATATAGGACCCAATACAGAACTCTGAAGGCTTAGCACAGGAAAGAGCAGCAGTCTCAGACTTGTAGGGACCAAGCAACACAGAACAACTTCTGTCAGAGAGATAGCAGGAGAACCATTCCAGGGGGCTCCCAGATGAGATGTCAAGATGAGAATATAGCATCCAGCAACTAGCATCTGAATACAGATTGTGGTTTAGGAAAGGGCCGCACAGAACTACTTGGAGCAACGTAAATTGTAGAAACTACGGTGATCCGATCTTGAATCGAATGTAAAACATTTATATACATATATCAGAGATATCTCAAAATTTTAACAAATTATGTCAAATGTCAAAACTCTTGTGTTCAAAGCACAAGTCACCATACAGTAGTTGTAAAAATAGCTGTGGTAGACATTTTTTGAATGAAGAAGTAATGACAGTGCCACTGCAGATAGTTTCATACAATCTTATTCATATTCAGACAAAAAAGCTGAGACACATGATTAACTAATTTATTTATTGAATATAATTATTATGACCTATTTACACTTACTTCCTGCTTTAGTATGTAATGTCATAGTGATTTCCCTCCATTTCTCTGTTGCTCTAACTGTTGCTGTGCCTCAGTGACCTTGCATTCCACAGTTGACTGGTACTAGCCTGTGTGTGTGTGTGTGCGCGTGCGTGCGCATGTGTGTGTGCGTGCGTGCGTGTGTGTGTGTGTCTGTTTTTATTTCCTCCTTGCAGACTGTTGTGTATGCATGCTGCGTGATACTCTCCAGTACCGTATGCTACACAGCTTCCAGTGACAACTGTTCTGAGTATTTATTTTATTCACTAAGGAGAGGGGACCGGAGAGAAGTGGGGAGACTGTTCTCTCAGGGATATTTTACTTTACTTTACTTTCTGAGGCAGAAGCAAAGCAGTCTCCCCCGAGGTACAACCTGTGTTGGGCTGTATGTCTATCCACCACTGCTTTTGTTTCTTGTTTATTACGAACAAAAAGGTATATTTTATTTCCCTTATGATCATTTAAATTAATTCAGAAGCACTCTGAATCCAACAAGCCAGTGAAAGATGATTCCAGCATGTTTCTTTGCAGAGAGGACACCTACCTTTTCTCCCCATTTTTTCGTTACCTGACAAGGTACGAAAAAAAGGACCTCTGGCTTTTAGCTTTTCTGTTTCCTGTTTTACTTTGTAAGGAACACTCGCCTTGTGTCATGTCTCGTTTACTTCCTGTATTTGTGTGTTTTTCCGCCTTTTGTGATTTTTTTTGTTACTTCTTTTCATGTCTGAACAAATAAATCAGACATATGTTGATGTTTTATTTCTTGCAGAGAACAACGTGTCTCAAGTCACGTTGTGTTTGAAAGGGTGGTGGATTTAGTGAAACTCTATATTCTAGAATCCTCAGATTTATGCAAAAGAGGGAATGAATGTCTTCCATCAAACACCATCTACAGCTTATAGTGATCAGGAATATCGAATCAGTGACCACAAACTTCCAAACTGCCAAAAACTGCAACAAGGAAATCTAAAACTGTGATACCACTGTGTGACCTCTGATTCAACTCATGTCTTCTTACAATAATGTCAGCCAATAAACATGATTTGAAAGATATTTAACACAAACGGGAAGAATTGAACAAAATACATTTAATTAAGTACTGTCAAATTGGAAGTGACTTTTGACTTTTAAAATATAAAACATTGTTGTAGCTCAAACTATCCAACAGTACAACATTAGACCCCCCTTGACCCACTACAGTAAAATGCTACTTAAACATAAATGCATTAATAACTAGAGACCGTCTTGCGATGGGATCACACCAGCTGTAATGCAGAGGTGTACATTGGGGGGCGAAAGACCTCTTCCCCATTTCCTAAACCCCAACCCTCAACCTTCATTTTGATCTAAACTATTCACCTGCCAAATCCGGCCAGGGGCGTAAAGTGGATGAGCCAATGGCCCCTTTCCGCTCCCATTTGACCACAACATCCAGAATCATGCAACCAGGTATGTTTGGAGCAATGGTGCCTGTATTACTGTATGTAAACTATAATGACAAATGCAAGGGCAAAACTTTTATTTTGTGTAATTGGAGCTTTGAAACGAAAAACAAACAGTCACAGTAGTGAGGAATCAAATCATTGCAGTTCTACATGGTCATGTGGCCAGCTACTGGGAACGTTCTGCTTACTTGTGGTCCTAATCATAGAGGGAGGAGATAAAATAAGAACACACTTTTTGATTTTGTACCTAAACTGGGCCAAATATGGGTGGGTGGTGTATCCCGGCTTCAACACCCCAAATAAATGTCATGGGTGGACACTAACACCCCATGAAGCTGCACATCAAACTGGGCCAGCTGCTTGTACATTCTATGGCCAACATTTAAAAAAAGCGACATCATTTATTCCATTTTCATTTTGTCCAATTATTTTACTTCCAGTAAAATAAATGAAGTTCTGTGTCACTGTAAATGATCCGTTCTTGGTCCAGCCCTGCTCTCACTGTATATATGCTCCCTCCATAGACCACATCATTACCACTGGTGTGCAGCAGTATGCAGTTATTTCTCTGTTTTGGTGAAATAAAAGAATGAATCACTAAACTTAAAGCAGCATTCATTTATTGTTTTGGCCCCTTGGGAGCAGCAGAACCAGCAACATTGGTGTCACCTTTATAAAGCTGTTGTGGCTAGAGTGTGTGCCTATTTACACATCCAGCAGATACAACGGAACAACTTTCATTGGGAGTTTGGTTTCTGGCCACCTGATGAATATCCAATATTCACTCTTTCAGATCTGTTTTTGTTCTCCACCAACTCCTGAGTAAATATTTGGCTCTTTAGCTGCTAAATTCTCCACTATGTTATCCTTTGTCTGTCTTTTGGTACTGGACAAGAAGCATATACAGTCAGTTTATCAGAACTTTTTCACTGAAACCAGCTGCTTGCTGTAAACCAGGCAGCGGAGAGTTTGTGGGGCTGGAAGACAAAAACAAGTCTGTCGACACTGAAACACTTTTCAGAGCTGAACATACAGTCTTTCTATACATTGTTTGTATAAAAGTGTTGATTGAGAACACTGACCGACTATGCACCACGTAATGATCATCACTTACCATTACAGACATCGAGATGAGACATTTTGCATTTAAGGTCTGTGTGTTCTGCTACGAAGAGTTAAATAAAGATGTCAAATCAATTTTTTAAGTACAGTTGAATTGAATATTACACATCTATCAGTGGTAGGCCTGTATGTATTCATTATATGCTATAAAAAAGAATATGGCAGAGGAACTATGAGAACAAGCCTCAAGATTTCTAACTATCATTAGGACCTATACAAACTTTACTTGGCTGGTAGACCTGCTTTCGTTTCGTCTATACAACATATTTAGATTGCTAAATTGGCTAGAAGTTGTGGATTATAACTCCAAAAGGTTTTCCAGGCATCAAAAGGGATCCTTACACAGACATGAGCAACCTACACGGAGCTTCAGACCACAGCTGTATCCTCTTGGTCTACTTGTAAATAGAGTACAATGGGACAGAATTTCTTTCAGACGCTTGTGCTTGATCAGTGAGGCTGCAGAAAACCTGCACTGGGAAGACCTTGGTCTGATGTCGGTGGTGAGGATGATGGCTAATTATGGTGGTGACGGAAGCTGACGAAGTGGTCGTGAAAGTAGGTGATCACAGCCAGAAGAGGGCCCAGCAGCAGGCACAGCCACACCAAGCCGTTGCCATAGTTTCCCTGGAAATAGTTTGCGAGGAATACTGCAACCAGAAGCTAGAAGGAGAAGATACAGTGTGATTTAAAAAAGGTTCTCCTCATGTCCAGCCTATAGTACGTGTTAAGTGTTTAATTTAATTTAATGTGTTTAATTTAGTGCTTAAGTAACATAGATTAGTGCTGGTGGAGTCTTATTTCTGTGATCATGTTGTGCTCTTTGCAAATGATTCACAACTTCTCATAAAAACTGAATAGTCAGCTCTGACTAACACACCGCACTCTGCAAAGGACAAACAGTAAATTATACAATTTCCCTAAGAATTTAAATACCTTTGTTTCTATTCGCCAGTTCAGATCTGAAGATACTTTTTCCCAACAGGTAAATACTTGTAAACTTGAATATGAAAATACTGTGTGAGACAGTGTAGGCGAGCCACTAGTGCAGTGCCCCACCTGCCACTTCGGCTTCATTTAGAGTCAGCAGGCTTAATAAACGCTAAATGTTCCACTATGTTCACCAGCTGGTCTCTAACTGTGTCTGTCTGTTGTTTGCTGCCCAGCAGGTTGTGTACTGTGGCTTTTTACAGCTTGTTCTCTGAAAACAGCTGCCTGCTGACACTACGAGAGTGGTGAGAGTGAACCAAAACAGCGAAGTTGAGGCCAGACAGCTAAACGATGATCTGAAAGTCACTATAAAGATCTGTAAAGCTGAGGGCAGCTGCAGGTTCAGCTAATCATTTGTAGGTTCATCACCACAAGCGACCTCTTTCACACACTGACACTGTTTTCACGTTGTCATTTGATACATTGTTATTATAAAAATATCTATTAAAGTCACTTTAATTCTTTTTTTTAAAAAAGTTTTTAAGTGTTTTCTTGTGGATCCCTTTGTTTAGTAGGGAAAGCCGTGAGAGGAAGTAGTCAGGCTGAGCTGTTGGATGGACTGTGTTTGGTTTTCTGATTCAACTCTTAAGTCAACTGTTGATTAAAAGTAACTTAAGTTGGAGTCAAAGCTTAGTGCACTAAGATAGACAACAACATTGCTAGTATGCAAGCAGAAGCCCTCAGTGTCTGTAGCACCATCCAGTTAAACAATCACCAGCTGCCAATGGTTTGATATTCTCACCTCGAGTAGCATCATGAGGAAGATCCACAGACGGCAGCTGTGCAGGGGCAGAGCAATCATACACTGTGTAGAAGAGACAACATACTACATCACAGCAGCTCATGTCCCACGCAGGAGGGATTGTAATAACTTTGATGATCACTTATCTAAGGGATTATCAAATTCCCGTCAGATCAAATTTCAATGTGTCCAATACTTTGCTTTATGACAAAATACCTGCAGAACTGATTACATTTATTTCCATCAGCCTCAGCTGTACTTTGTGTTTGCTGCTAATTATCAAACTTTAGCATGCTAAAAAGGTAAACAAGGATGGCATGACAAACAAAACACCTGCTTAGCATCAGCATATTAGCATTGTCATTGTGAGCATGCTAACATGCTGACTTTAGCGTTAAGCTCAAAGTACTGCTGTGGCTAATGTGTTCACGTCATGTTAGATGGATGGTAGAGATGGAAAACTTTATTGAACAATGGTCTTTGGCTGATATGATGCATCCATTTTTGTCTGCTTTTCAGGCATTAATCAGATAAATCATGGCTTTCAGAAATTCAGAGTTTCACAGTTGTAATTGCAACTTGGATGTTGACGCGAAACGCTATCTACAAGTCATTATTACGATACTCTATATACAGATTCTGCATGTGAATCTGTAGGCAATGGAACAAACTTTTGATATCAGAAGCATTCTGGTGTCTGTTTGAAGTCCAAGTAGTATTGACCAATCATGTGAAATACAATGTCAGAACCCACAGGATAACGTCTGCAATGACTTCGCTTTTTATTAGCTTGATAACTGGCCACTTGTGAAACAATCTGATAATCAAGACGTCGTCTCTCAACTCCAACTCCTCAAGTTGCTAATCAGACTGTAAACAACTGACCGGAGCACGGAAAACAAAGTCTTTGCCCAGATATCCCCTACATTGGAACCCCAGAACTATTGCCCCTTGTCCCCAGAGGCTTGTCATCAGACTGATAGCAGATGGGTTTGAGATTGTTAATAATTCTAATATGTAGCCTTATGCCTCGCAAAGCCACTAGCATGGATGTTGACCAACGTTAGTAAAACAATTTGGCTATTAAGAAATCGGTAGTCAGTTTAAAAATTCACTATTGTTATATAATTGATTTATGTATTTAAATATGTCTGAACACACCTGAAAGTTTTTGTATTCAGTTTATAAACCAATTTATTCTAGATTTCCAATGTTTTATGTCCTCTGCTACCAAACACAGTAATCACAAATAGTGATTCCTGTGTTTGGTAAAATGAGCTTCATGCAGTATCAGACTGTACCTCAAAAAGAGCAGCTGACATCAGGAAGACCAGTAACTCTGCTCGTGATGGAGGCACATTGTTTTCCACCAGCCGAGTGTATACGTGCCTTCATACGAGTGAAGACAGCGAAAGTTAAGGGAAATTATTTGGTATCCGTGTAATCTGAGTGAAACTTCAGGCATGAGTCAGCTGGGCCAGACTATATTACCTGTGACACCATTTCTGAAAGGGAATATTCCAATTCTTCCAGAAAGTGATCAGAGTTGTAGCGTTCCTGTAAATGAAAGACGAGACGCAATGAGCCGGTGCAGAATGTGCAAAAACCCAATGTGCAGAAATTGTTTTTTTTTGTGCAACTGACCACCAGTCTCCATAAAAATGACGATCACCAAAGCGCAGCAGTTCTGCACAGAAATTCAGGTAGGAGTGACTCAAGAAGAAGAAGAGGATCCAGAGGAAATGGGTTGGTGCCTGACAAGAAAATATGTTGGCAATACCATTATTGCATCTAACAGCAATCGCTACTATCCGTTTACATGCGTTTACATGATCGCATGCGGACATCTTAGTTGGCTCAGGGCTCTATAGTTCTGGGAAATCTGGGATTTGTTAAAAGTCAATGGAATGTCATTTTAAAATAAATAAAAATCCCTTACCACCAGTCCCACCAGGTGCTCCACTTGCATAGTGATGTCCATACTCTATGTATAAGATTAAAACAAGAACAAATTAATTCCACAGTGGTGTTAAAGCTTGTTGCAATATTCACAATTAAGACGGATTAAGTTTCACTCACAGAGAAGGAGTTTTCTGATCTCTGGAAGATGGGCTCAATCCACTGAGAGGAAAAAAAGTACTCAGTAGACGCAGTAATAGCTTTCAGTGTAAATCTACATCGTCAACACATTCAGAAACAACACTCAGCCATGCTAGCGGCTCTATAAGGTTGTCCTTTGGCCCAGCAGTGCTTTGAGCTAAAGGCTAATGTCGGCATGACAAGATGCTCCTTATTTAGCAGGTAAATGTCCACCACGTTCACCATCTTAGTTTAGCGTGTTAGCATGTTAACATTGACTAATTATCACGATAACAAAGTGCAGCTAAGGCTGGTCATTAGTTCTTCAAGTATTTGGTCATAAACCAACGTATTGGACACACTGAATGGGAATCCATCCTATAGTTGTCAAGACTTTTCATTTAAAACCACAAATGTGAACATCATGGTGATGCTAGAGGAAAAGTCATTAGGTTTCATCCTCTGGGAACCATGAACGTAACAAAATGTTGTGCCAATCCATCCAATAGAAGGAAGACCTGTAACAAGCTGCTGTACCTGCTGCACAATCCCAACCATGATCTGGATAACGATCACCTAAAGGTAGAAAATGTCACAATTAACAAGCTGCAGTGTTTCCATCCGTGAGACCTAAATGTACATTTTTATCTGGACATCAGCTATATCTGGGAAAGCCCATTACAAGTAGATCCATTGCATCAATCATAGGGTGATGCCAAATAAGTAGAACCTCTTTAAACTGGTAATTATACATATGAACTATGCATCATTTAAACATACAGACATTAATATGGAAATACTAAAACACTGAGTTAATCTTATGCAGTGTTTTTGATTTGATCAAAGTCACAAAACAATTTTCTACCTGTATAACAGCAACAGTATTTCAGCAGTATACACCATTTGTGAATTATGAAAGATTTATAATGGCTAAATAAAAACAAAGCAATAAATAAATACAATACACATCGTTTTTTTATGCATTTACTGTCACAATGGAATAAAAAAAAACATTTGTTAAAGGGACAATTATTGAACTATTTGTCTTTGAAGGCACGAGTAGGATCTGCCCCTCGTCACCGGTTCAACGAGGGTTATGGTGCTTGTCAGCGGGTAAAAGCCAACCCCAGATTCACCTTTCTCACAAATTGCTATATTTGCGTTTTCTCTGCTGTGTCTGACATTTTCGTAGCTTCCTCTTGGATGTGTGCTTACAATCTGGCACCTGGTCGCTAGGTTCATCTAGAGGTTGACGCTAGGGCTGGGCGATATGGAGAATATAAAATGTCACAATATCTTTTATCAAATACCTCGATTTCGATATTGCGATGATATTGTAGGGTTGATTATTGATGCTTTCACAAAATATTTATGCATGTGATTTTTAATAAACAGTCATCAGTACTGTGGATAGCATTACTAAGGGTCAGAATAATAGAACAGCTAGCAATTAACAGTCTTGTTAGTTCAGAGAATTGCATCACTTTAGTGTATTGCAGCCTTTCAAACTGGTAAAAGACAACACATTATGACATTAATATGTCATGATAATTAAAATAATGATTTTGGATATTGTAATCGATATCCAAAATCTAAGACAATATCTTGTCCTATATCACAATATCGATATTATATCGATATATTGCCAAGCCCTAGTTGATGCACAGAAATGTCTAGTCTGTCTAGTCAAGAGAAAATAAATCCAGGCAGTGGGCTGATGGCTCTCTGCAGACACATAAGTGATGACTGAGAGGGATTATGTTTGTATAAGTCAATACTTTGTTTTGTTTTTTGGAAAATCCTACTTATTGTGCCTTTAATGAATGAATTGAGAGCAGCATGGACCTGACAACACTAAATACAAAAAGCACTTAGTACATTAGTTTTCATGGGGGGGGGGGCTTTCTCTCACACTGCTCATGCTGAAATTAAAAACAATCAACTGTCTAATCACAGTTTAGGTGCGGAAACACCAAGCCAAATAATTGTTCATTTAACATGTGTTTTCCCTTTAATTGTGACACAGTAAATGCATAAATAAAAAGGAAATATAACAACAATCTTTATTGTATTTCACTTTATTTCTTTGTTTGATTTGTTTTTACTTTACAGTGAATACCCCCCGGGGCCAAAGGATAAATATCGGTGACTGCTGTAATTATTGATATAAAATACTAGCCACATTGCTGTAATATGTGATTTTTATTTCATTTATCCAGAGCCAAAAAAGATCCTTATGCTATCCTAGGCCTATGTCTTTCCTTGTTGGAGCTAATATTGCCTTTTTCCAACGCCTAGAAGTGCATCAAACCCTCAGTTATAAGGGCTCACCATTTCCAGCAGCCTGTGCAGGAGCTTATTGATGCGGACCTTAGGTGTACGTGGGAAGTCTCGCTGGTAGCACAGGGTGGGGGCAAATAGGAAATAATACAAATCTGAGAAAACAAAGACAGAGTCACAGAGGACAAAATGTACCATAACAAGTTAATGTAAAGATATCAAGTATCATCTCATACATGACGGGCAGTTTCACCTTGAAGAGTAAGCTGCTCGTTGTGGGCTTTTTGCACAACAGAAACATTCTTGTCCCTCTCTGAAAACACACATATGTAAAAAGCAATACTTTTTGGATTACTTTTAATTTTTTTTATTTCTGAAATTAAAAATCAGTACAACCTCTTGGAAAAATACCTGCACCAGTTACATGAGCCTGTCGGGACCAGCGGTTAGTTTCCTGGTATGAATACAGCTTCATCCCCAGAGCAGCGTAGAACCAGAGAGAGAAGAGCGCTCCCCCTGGTGGACAGAAACAGAAACATCCCAGCAGTGATGCGACATCATATAGAGCACAATGAGCGAAACATTACTAAAGAATTTTGGGCTTCAAAACAAAACAGAATTTGTGTTAGGGCAATGAAACAACTGTGTCTGTGGGCTGGAAGGGTCTGTGTCTTTTTAAACTCTTTACTCCAACATTACAATCACATTTCTTTTACAGACAAACTTCGGTCTAACAGAACTTTATTCCAACGTGTTACCATGATGGCAACGTTTCCAAAGATATCAAATATGCTGTCATATAGATTATTAATTTGCTGAAACAAGCAAAACAAAAACGGAACGGATATCCATTAGCTGTTGATAAAATGAACGCTTATATTAATTATATTTTGTCGCTGCATAATATATGTACAGAAAATATGAGACGATGATGATGATGCACATGTATTGTTACCTGTTGACAGTGTATGCTCGTGTACAATGACTGCAGCAGGTAGTAGCAAGAGCAAGCCCAGATTAGTGAGATGTAAACCATGACCGTTGGAGAGGGACAGCATACCCTGACAGAAATAAATGGAATAGAACTGCTTCCCAAGACAATTTTTTGGAGTTGACAAATCGCTCGTTGATGCATTTTCTAAATCAGAAAAGCCTTGATCAAAATGAAAGAGACAAAGAAAAGGCACCAGTCTCACCTTTTCCTGAGATCTCTCAAGCAGCAAAGCTGTAAGGACAAACATGTTGGCAGCTGAAAAGAAATACGGATATTTAGTTCATTCACGATGACATGCTAGGTGTGCTGTGTTTACTTTTGCTGCTGCAGCAACCCAATCTCAGCCCAGAGCCCATCAACATATATGTGCAGGCCTTCGGAGAAGCTAGCTACAACTCTATGTTTAAGAAATGAATTTGAGTGATGTCACTTGAGTCAGTGTCTGTTGGAGCTGAAGACTATGAGTTTGAAAATTAAAAAATTCTGAGGGTGTGGAGTTAGAAAGCAAACTTAACAGACATCTGTAGCACGCACCTCATCTCTGCTGCAGGCTAGTGGCTCGACGCTACATTAGCCGCTAATATCACAACACATCTAAGTATCTGATCAAACTGTCGATGGTCTAGTTGCATTGTGCCATGTAGGTGGCAAGTTTTGACAAAAAAGAAGAACATGTGGAATAAAAAAGATGATATCTCTGGTTGTGCTGCATCAATTTTGCTTCTTTAAAAAAGAAAAACTGTCCATCATGAGTCTGACAATGTTACAAGAGACCAATATTAAATCAGAAAAGTACTCTTTTGAATAAAGGTTGATCTAATGTAATTTCGGTATTTTTACTGCAGTTCTTTCTAAAAGAGTTCCCCACCCAATATGAGGTTGACAGATGGCCAGTTGCAGTTGTCTTCAATCAGATGCTCCAACACCTTTTTGACATCTATCAAAAAGCCATGTCTGTTAGGAAGAGGAAAACAAAGGACAACAATTTTAAATCTAAAATATATATACAGTACATGGAACATTTTGTATGGTTTGACCAAAAAAAAGTCTTTGTCTTTTGATCACATCTCACAGTATTTATATGCAGAATAATTTATTCCTGGGAGTTTTACTGTGAAAATACAATTATGTAGTTCCATCTGCTGGTAAAGACTGTGAAATGTGGTTGAAAGCTCCAGAAAAGTCTAGTAAGAGGACTTTGAGCTAAGATATTTTTTCCTTTGGAAATAATGTTTTGAGCTACTATTTCAAGAATAAAAACTAAACACTCTCTCTTTCCACTCTCAAGACAAACGTATATGGAGAAACCAGCCTAAGAGCACAGCTATGCTAGCAGCTCTGTGAGGCTGTACTTGTGAGCTAAATGCCAACAACGGATCGAAACGACAATGCTAACATGCTGATGCTAAGCAGGTGTAATGTTTGTCCATGATCACCATCTTAGTGTAATGTGTTCGCATGCTAACATTCGCAACTTAGTGATAAACACAAAGTACTGAAGCTGATGGGAATGTCATTATAGTTTAGCAGGTATTTGGTCAAATTGAAATCCTGACCTGGCAATGGTGCCAGATGAAAAGTCAGGGGATCACTGACTCATTAGGATTCATCATCTGGAGACAATCATTTTGTCTGTAGTCTAAAACATTCATGGAAATCCATCTAACAGTTGTTGAGATATTCCAGTCTGCGTCAAAGTGGTGAACCACCAGATCAACATATATCAACATATCAACATTGCCATTCCCGAAGTCATGCTGCTAGCATGGCTAGAAATGAAGGCATAAACCGATAGGCAGTACAGTAGATACAGGTTTTTGACCATATAATGTGTATGGGTGCATGTACTCACTGTATAAAATTCTCCAAGAACAAGTGAGCATGAGTCAGGACCTGACAATCAGAATAACACACTAACAGTAAATTCCAGTCATAAATGAAAGATTTATATTGAAAGTACAAGTTTGGTAGCTCTTTTATCAATAAAAACTGATAAATATCTCTGTATAAGATCAAAAGGAGGAGAAGAGGAAACTGACCAGGAGAATGATGATCCAGTTGAGGATGCCTCTGTATCCAGTGAAGCTGCTGTTGGAGCTCAGCAAAGAGTCTTGGACACGATGACAACTGGACAAAGAGACTTGTGTTAGTCAGTTTTTGAGGAAATGTCCCCTTGCCAGTTCTGCTGTGACTGCACCTCTAATGATCAGATATCCACCCTGTATATGGATGTTTAGCTGCAGCAGATACTAAACATGCTCTCAGTGTCCAATACACACCGATGTGACCAACATGTAACACCACTCACAGGGTTCATCATTGATTCATTTGGATTTTTACACCTTTAAGTACATTTAGCTAATAATACTTGTTGTTTTACCTGTGTTACATTTGACAATTTTTTACAGTGTAGCCAAGTATTGCTACTTTTACTTAAGTAAAAGGTGGGAATACTTCCTTCCTCTTGTATCTGCCTCTTGAAAGCTACAACAAGTGATGCAGGCAGCAGAGACATCTTACCATAGCAGAGCTGCGTTAGGATGCTCTTGTTCACTAGCTTGATCAGTGGAAGAAATGGGAACAATGTCATAGAGGCTAGCACTGTCTTCTTCAGCCGAGGAAGAGGAGCAGACGGAGGAGAACCTCTTTCTCATTGCAGCCATCTCTGAGGAGTCAGTTCAGAGATGGTTGAATTCACTTTAGGAAAAACAGAAATGGGTTTATCCACTTTGCTGAGAGACCATATCATCACCACTGTCTTACCAGATCATAAACATGAAATGACGTCACTCCATTTATTTGAGTGGAAACACAAAACACAACTTTTTATTAAATGTTTGGTTTCTTTCCCTCTACCTCAGGTACATTTTCTGTTCCCAAATACCTGGTACCATGGCACGATATAGTAGAACTTAGAATATGGTAAGAGAAACATTTAAACATATAAAAATAAGAAACATTTTGACATTAATAAGGCCTATTCCAAACTGTAATAATTATAATCACTGCTTCTTATGCTTTCTTGGGCAATCTGCAAAAGTTTGAAGGTATATAATCATGTAAACTACAAATACATTTTGTGAAAGGAAAAAAAAAAAAAAAAATGTTGTCTCAACCAAACAATATTTATCAATTTAGCTTTTGATTACATCAGGTAACCTGGATATGTGCCATATTTACATTTTGCCTGCAGTAGACTACAGAGAGCTGGGGGATTAAATGTGTGACGTTTCATGTTGTAGGTGACGTGTAACCATTATTGTGGAAACGGTGGCACATTGTGACTGGGGCTGGGAACAGAGCAGTAGACCATTCACATGCAAGCTGAAGCTTCACAAAGCCAGATATTGTCGGCTACATCCCGTCCGCTCACATGGAGGGTTTTTCGAACCAAATTGTTTGAGTAAATTAGCAGTTTCGCGTTGTCCCGCTTATCTGCAGAGGTACACATCTCACAAGACACAATTTTAGACTCTATCTGAGCGGCAACTTCCATTGGATAAATTCGGCATGCATGCTATCCAAACATATGCCATAAATCAAATAAAAAATGTATTAGATGTAACATCACAATAATAAAGGTTGGGGGTGTTTAGTGATGTTTTTATGCTGCTCGGTATGATATATTTATGCCGAATTAAATATTTGCTTCAACTCATTTAGAACCCAGTGTGTAATTTTACTGTCATGTTACATTTGCTGCTAATAAATTAAACTTTAATTTGCCAGAAATCTAAACGCAACTGCGTGACCTTCTCGAACGTCAGAACACGTCTTACCTGGTCATCCTCCGCAAACACAGGCCGACCAGATGAAACCGACACGCAACATCCACAACTCATCAACCTACCGTCCCGTATACTTGTACACACAAGAGATATGTTGACCTCTGATTCCATTCCATATGGTCAGTGTCGCGCTTGAGGCTATTAAAATGAAAAATATCGCCTCTTCTCATAACATTCAAAATAAAAGCCTCCGTGAAGAAAACTCATTTTTGTGCAAAAAGCAAAAGAAATGAGTGGATAATATTATTTTATTTAAAAACTTTTCATTAATTTGTAGAAATGCACTAAAATGCATAAGAATAAAGGCTTTACATTTATCTCAATATTAGACAACTTAAAAATATATATTGGCTCCATATCTTAACCCTCCTTCTGGTATTACTCTGGCTGACTGACAACATAAGGGATTCATATAGCTTCATAAGTGCAGTTCTCACCTCCATCAACCCAGAAGTCTGGCACTGTACAGATATGATAGAACATATCTATGGTAATTAGCAAAAAGGAAAAAAAATGTATAGTGCTGGCTATTTTCCATTGTAGATATGTTCAGGCATAATTATACAGTACTATACAATTAGTCTTACGACCAATAAATAAATGGTAATTTTCTCTTTTGCAAATCGCTTGAAACATTATACTTACTGGTTTCTCTTGTCTTCATTTTTTTTTTCCTTGCAAAGGTTATATGATTGTGATTGTCCGATGTTCCAGGTGTCTGAACATTTGTACTTGTGAAAACAGAAAATTAAAAACTTAATTACAAATAATCTTAAACCCACTGATAAATTACAATAAAGCAACACTAAATAAACAGATTACCAAATTCCTAAAGACAAATTTATTAAAAAAAGTAACATTTAACAAAATAATGTAATAACCAACAACAAAACTAAAATTGTATCATTCGGAGACAAACTCCCATACAGACACTGACCTTGCACTGGATGCTTTGACACAAACAGCTTAAATTACAAATCACTGCTGTTGCTGGTACATGTCCAGACAAACAATGATGATGAAACATTTTCTTTGATAACAGACACATACAGATCCAAGGCCTGTATCCAGGGAGGACACATCCAATTCCATGAACAATATAATCAGCCTTCTGCTCATAATAAAGCTGTGTGACTGCAGGTCCTGCTCTGTTAGGGAGTGGCTCTCAGTTGATGGTTAGCACGTCGCTCTGGATCTCGTGGCTCAGCTGAGTCTGCAGGTCACTCAGCTTCTTCTTGAGGACAGCCAGTGCTGACATGACGATGGTCTCTGGTCGCAGAGAGCCGCATGACTCCACGTTGTAAAAGAATCTGTGAAGGGAAATGTCACAGGTGAGCTCTTATACTTCAAATACTTGCATCCCGTTTTATTTTTAGCAGATCATACACTGATTCAAAGCAGAGAAATATTTCTTATAAAAAATGTTTGGAGAAAAACATTATTTGATTTCATATTATCTCACCGTTTATCATAATGGAGCAATGACTTGTAGATTTACAACGAGCTTACTGGTTCTTTTAGTTCATAGAAACAAGCTGCATGCATTTCAAATTGGCCAACATATTAACAGCAACAATAATAACACAATCACATGTACAACATGTGGAAGATTCTTTTCTCACCTTTCTGGCTTTCCATTGGGGTCATAGGGAGCCTGAACCTCATCCTCCTCAATCTCTGAGTATTCACTCTTTGGCCTGGGAACCAGAGTAATACATGAGTCAATTCATCAGTCAGTCATTGTTCAAATTTTATACATTAATCATTTACTAAATGAACACATACCACTCCTCAGGCCGTGGGAAGACTGTGTGCCTCAGTGCGTTGTCTGGGTCGTACTCGAAGGAAACTCCTGCTGTTGGGTTCCACTTGGCGTGTTCCTTACCAAAGCCTTTCTTGGCGTATGCCCTGAGCCGGAGTTCCTGACCTTTACGAAGCTTCACCAGTAAAATATCTATGTTGTGTCAGTAAATGACAGAGCAGGAAGTGGAGAGAGTAAGGAAGATGTAATATTTGTAATATGGGATAAAATGGTGGTAAAACAGACGTCTGACAATAATGTGTGTTCACCCCTTAAGACAGCTTTAAGCTTACCATCTTGTTCAACGTAGTCATTGGGATCATTGTCTCGACTCCTGGAAGTCACCTGGAAAGCCCAATGAAAAACAGTCAGCTTTGTCTTCAGCTTCCACTTTCCTCTA
>CALSCE010010634.1:2415862-2439714 GCA_943593645.1 Bovichtus variegatus
GGAGGATCAGAGAGGGGCAGAGAGAAAATTATGTCCGTCCTCCAGTAAACAAAGTTACAACCAGGAACAAACGCTGCAAGGACATTAGTACGACATCACATTATTATACACAATATTTTATATAAAACTAGGGTTCGAAGATATGGTTTAAAAAATAAATAAATATTGAATATCTGTTAAGAGGATGTTGTCGTGGGAGTAATAAAAAAGGAGGTGCCAAAATAGGAAACATTCAATAGAGAAAGTATAGACAGACATACTGTAGACACAAAGAGCTTACAGGTGGGGGAAGATAAAAGCCAGTGTATGTACAAACACTGTAAGAATGTCTTAACTGAAGTCTGTTAGGACCTGAGGATCATCAATCCTCAGTCAAGAAGACTTTTAGGCAAAATCCCAATCGTTTTCAGACTTCAGTTTAGAGTGTGGTCAATAAAATGTCATTAATAGTGTTGCATTTAAGGGTCACTGATATGACAGTATACTTACCCTAGAATACTGCATTTTGTCAACGATGTCGTCACTTGTGAGAGGTATGAGACCTGACAACAGAGGAAACATTCACGTTGTACAGCAGCCTTTACCAGTATCACACCTCTCTTGTCATACTACAACAATGCATCAAATCACAACCACCAAATTGCATTCAAAGGCGTATCCTAAAGACTGTGACACATACCAACTCTGTGTGCAATGAACTCATCATGCAGTACGGAGGAATTGGCATCGATCTGGATCCAGTCAATTGCTGCAAATAAAGTAATGAAAGTTCAAGTTAGTCATTGTTTTGGGTGTGTCATATCACAGTGAACATGCTACATTTTCCAGTTTTGCTGATGCAGTCACACCATCTCAACTTAAAATGTTATTTATTTTGTCACAGTCATTTCTATGCAACACCAAATAATAGTGTGCTTCAGGGTATGCGCACATGATTCATGCAGGTAAACGATGTATGTTTCAGGACAGTTGCTGCACTGGTCTGACTTCACAGGAGGGTGGGCAGAGCCCCCTTTTTTTACAGTAGTAAAAAAAAAACACCAATGGCTCAGTTCCATTAAGTGTCCCAGTGAGCCATGGCAGTGATTTAATGTTATTAATTACACCTGTGCTTTTCCTGCTATGCAGGGGTGAGCAAGCGTGTCGATTTACATCCGGGCATCCCCAGACAACAGTGACCCCACAGTAAGACTGTAATGTGAAGCAGTCACACACTGAGAACAATGATTGAAGCAGGCACTTCACCTATAGTGGCAACTTCTGACATGAAGACACGGCGGATAGAGTTCGCAACCCTAAAAAGTAGAAGGAAACATTTTATTTTCAACCCTTCCTAAACTCCAATGTAGCCCACAATAATGAGTGAAAACCAACTTAAATCCCCTTTAAATTGGGACAATGTATTTGATATTAAAACGGAACCTCCCAGACATGTTGACAGGTAATGTAAGACAGTCCCACTTATAACATCAGAACTAACTAAGTAACAAACTAACCCACCGGTGTTCACCTCTTTACAGCATTACAATTTTAGTGCGTAGTATCTTAGTAAAGTTCTTTAAAGTTTCCGTTTATGTCTCATAATATCCGTTTGGATAAGAGGAATAATGGCTGCTCTGCTACACATGCTCTCCTTGAATGGACAAAGAAGTGAATACTCACGCCAAATCAGTGTTTTCAATGACAAATTTGACATTTTCGTCCGACAGTTCCGTGATTTTCACCGTCGGCTGGTTAGCATACGGCATTATTGAAGTTAGAAGCCTAAAATTGACGCTGTTAAATCGTCCACACACTCCAGTACCGCTGCTTCGACTTGAAGGCCCTCACGGAAATATGTACTACCCGCTGATTGGCCAAAAGATGTAAATACGAATACTGATTGGTCACGATGAAGTATTGAGGCGGGCCCTTATTTAATATCCGGGTCACACTGTGTCTAGAAGTTCTTTTTCAAAATAAAAGCGCTCAATGTTTCGTTTTTTTGTAATTTGAAGTATGGCTTATTTGACCCCATTAGAACATTTGCTTTGGACACTTAAAAGCCCCTATCTGTACAATTTAATTGTAGTATATATCCAATTTTTGTTTGTTTGCAGAAAAGATAGAAAATCACAGTTACAATGCTGCAGTAATGTCACAATATCTTTGTTGACTGCAAAACTGTACTGCCAGAGTTCAACCTTTATAATGGATGAGTGTTTTCATATTAACCAGATAATTAAAACACAAACTCAAACGTTAAATATACAATATACAACTACTTTATTGAAGTCTCGATCCAACAAAAGAAATGACAGATCATTGTGTCCAAAGGGAAAAAATAATCTGAGCATGAGTGTGAAATCTTGGGCAGGGAAGCAAAACAAGACAAACCACTGGTCTTACAGATAAACAGAAAGAAGTCCGTCACCACAGCCTGTGGCAAATGAAAGCCATAATCCAACATTTTCAGACTCTTACAGTTAAATCAGAAATAAAAGCAAAAAGAGAGTTGATCTTCAGCTCATGACACAAGCCCGGTAGTCAGGGTCCGTGTGAGTGGGAGATGTTTTGCATCATCGCCTCTGATTCAGTCCTGTGAGGTTCTTCAGCTGTAATACATACAAGACAAACATCAGCCACATTTCTATCTATACATTTAAATGTCTTTACATACATGTTTCAAACAAACTTTCAGTGTTGAATGTGCTCTTAATTTGGAACCATTTTTCACGACAACATTAGTAATTGAATCATGCATGAAGATCTATACTGATTTATACAGACTGGACCGTGTGTATAGATGGACAGGAAGGAGGAGGGTATGACTCCTAATGTAGGTGCAGAGGTTTTGATGAGAAGAGTGCATATAAATGTTAAACACGACGCAAAGACTTACTGTAACAGCAGCTCCCATGAGCCCCTGCACCACTGTTTCACCAGTTGCCTGCACCTACAGAATAGAGTGGAACAACTTATAACATATGATTGAGGAATAAGGTCAAATGTCATTTAAATACAGCTGAGTATGTTTCACTCCCTTCATTCTGAACTCATTGTACTGAACATGTATAACACATCAAAAGTATCTTCATATTTCAGTTTTTCCTTTGCATTTGGCCCCATATTCAGTCCAATCTGAATCTCCAATCAATCCCCTTTGTTCAACTTATTAATGCTAGATAAGCACTCTACCTGTTTGGCGGTGGTGGCCATGTTGACTACATCCTGAATGCGGTTGTCAAGGAAGCTCCAGGTGTCCTGGAAGTCTGGAGAGGAATCCTGCAGCATCACCAGCTCTGTGGTGTTATAGATGCCCGTCAGCGCTGCCCGTTTGGTGTACCAGTTCATCTACAAAAGAGAGGGGTGGTACAGAAAGTTAATATTATACAAGGCCATTTCATTTTAAATGCAATGTGCCTTACATTACACATACAGCAACAAGTGACATGTACAGAAGAATACACTGAATAAGATCTGAGAAGGTGCAACAGCATCAAGAGAGACGATAAATAAATATAGACGAAGCAGAATTAAATTCAAATTAATTCTAATGCTGATTAGCAAACAGCGATTAGTCCATTCATTGATGTATCGTTTAAGTAACTTTTCAAGCACAAATGCCAAAAATTCGTTAGTGAGTTTCTGAAAAGTGAAGGTTTGGAGCTTTCATTTGTTTTATATCATAGTAAACTGAATATCTTTGGATTTAGACTGTTGGTCTACAAAACAAACCATTTAAAAGATGTCCCATTTTTCATATTTTCTGACATTTTATGGACCCAACGATTAATCAAGTAAATTTCAGCTGATTCATCAATAGTTAATATAATCTTTAGTTGAAGAAGTACAGGGCTGAAAGACAAGACAGGGCAGCTGTGGACATGGAACATGGAGCGTTACAGTGACACTCAAAGTAGCTGTGTCAGATGATGTTGACGTTTTTGCTAGCAAGTGTGTCCACTGTCTTGTCTGCTACATAACAAGTTCTTGAAAAAAACAACAACTTTCATTTGACACGACTGACAAACTACACACAGTCAGGACAGATGTGCCACTTTGTACACAATTTTGGCAAAAGTGAACAAAGAAAAGTGTGCTGCGTTAAATATCTGACTATTTTTTCATCACCTTTTCTTTCTTAAAACTAACAGGTAACAAGATTATTATTTTAAATACAAGCAATTATAATATGCCAATGATTTACATAATAAATCGGGTGTCACATTGTTTGACAACCACTTCTAACAATACTCTCAGGCTGTAGAGGAGGAAAGAAAAGATTTCGTAATCTAGTGATGTTTTAATATAACATAATAAAATATAAGATAAAAAATAACAAATAATAAGAGGTATATAAAAAACTAAACTAAAATAAGAATAGAATAAGAAAGAAACCTATGGGAGACAAAGATTGCATGGTTAAAGTGACAATTAGTGTAATTAATAGCAGCAGAGACAGCAAGTCCATGTTAACAGTGAACACTAGAGTGAGGATATGATTTAGTCGTGGTACTTAGTGTTTGTCGGTACTAAAAGGGGGATATATCATGAAAAACTCACTTTTTCAGTGCTTGTGCACATTCCTGTCACATGCAGGCTCATTACAACATACTGCCCCGATCTGAGGATCTCCACCCACGGCTTGAGAAATTACCTGGTAATACCTCTGCCAATCTGAGCAGACTGGGCTTTTTTGGTGGGGGGGGGCTTAAAAGAGACCTGCGCTAAGACGTAGTGTTTCAAACAGGGGGTGAATACGGTAATATTCAGACAGACGGTAAAAGAAAAATAATGTGATATTGAACATTAAAGCATGTAAACATGTTCTAGTAGAAACCAGAGTATGAACCTGAAGATGAGCATGATATGTAATATAGAGATGAAATTAAAATATAATATAGAATTAGAACGTACTAACATGATAAAGTATAATATGATAAATTATGATGGAATGGGATATGAGACATAGTATAAGGTGAAAGGTAGAAAAATAACATAAAATATAGTACAGCAATAAGGTTGAGGCTGAGGTGAAGAACACTTTGAAAGTCTATCAGAGTGCATTATCATGCTTAAACCATGGCAACTTATGGAAAGAAAAACAGGAGAGCTGAAAATCATCAGTGCGTCGATCAAACTTCTTCTGGCCAATGTGGTGAAAGTTTATGGATTAACCCCTACTTAGTTTAAATCCATCCCTACTTTCTGGCTATTTGGAGCCTAATATAGGCAGAGTGGTGCTATAACGTTTGATTGGAGTGGTGATAAGACGTACAGATATACATTTTAAGTGGCAGATGCCAGCGTCTGTCATTTCTGTGGCCATGGTGTAAACAGGGACAGATTCAAGTGTTGGTGGGGGGAGTAACCTGGGAGGTGGCAGGCCTGATATTGTGGGGGTGGTGGTGAAAGGGGGACAGGAAGGTATGAGCAGAAGAAGAAGGGGATCGAGGGTGATAGGATCCACTCACATCTGTGGATCGGTCTCCGGCGTAGTACCACATGTCATCCACCAGGGTGGAGAGGTGTTTCAGGCTGTCGGGGATGTTGTGAGGAAGGAGCAGGATGCTCATCGCCTGACGACACAGACACAAAGTCCAGAATCAGTCCAGACCTTTGCCAGTAATGAGAATAAACAAATGGAAGAAGACACAGAGGTTGATTGTTCATTGTGCACAGTATACCTGTGGCCACATGTCAATGTAGGGGATGTACATCCTCAGTCTGGTCTCTACAGCATCTCTTAGGAAGTCAGCAGTCTTCTTTGGTCTGCAACACAGTTGTCAAAGTCAAACAGCTGAAATCTGCAATTTTACATTTGGGAAAAGTTATTTTTTTTACAGCTAATAAAAAACGTCAGATGTGCATGGGTGTGTTTATGTACTCGGCCTGGCCCAGCTGGACCTGGTTGTGTTGTTCAGCCAGGATCTCAGTCAGCTGTGAGTTGCACTGGGCGATGAAGTGTAGGACCAAGTCTCCAGCTCCGTTATAGAACATACCAGTGGAAGCAGAGGACAGGCCCAGCGTCTGGTAGCAACACATCAACCACAGATCAACATCAAATCACACACCACACCACACACCCCCCCACACACAAAATCATCAAAACCTCAAAAGAGGAGGATGTTGAGGTTGTGAGGCCTGTCATGGAAAACAGGGGCGATAATGCCAATGTTGTGCTCCGGCTGTTAGCTATATTTGCGTTTGAGCAACTCCACCTTTCCACTTTAACAGCAACTCACCTCAGCAGCGGCCGCAATGGCTTCCATCGACCAGCCGTGCAGTGGGACAAACTCCAGAGCAGCAGTCAGGATTCGAGCTTGAAGCTGCTCCTCTGTTTCATATTCCTCCCCCTGCTCTCCTCCCTGGTCCTGGTAACTTTCCACACACATAAAGGCATGTTTCAGTATAAATGAAGCACAGAGAGAGAACATGACATGAGTTTAGGAGGTCATGTGGAATTTTTCTCGGTTCAAAGATGCGGATGGGGTGATTCTGCATCGATGCAGTGACAGAATTGGTATATAATAATAACAATAATAATAATGACGATTTACTGTCGCGCTTGCTTCTCTCCTATCCTTTGATCTCTTTGTTCAAAGACACACTCCTATGTGTGGAGCAGAGAGATGCCATTCTAACACTTGGCAGTCCACTAACTTGCTGCTCTCGCTACCAATTTCAGCTGCTCTGTTTCAACCATGTGGGCTAAAGAAACGTGCACGCAGGCTGAAGTTCAGCCGTGGTATTGGTCTGCCAGGAGATGCAGCGACTTCAACCAAAATAGTGTAGAAGAGAAAGTTTGCTACCAAACCAAGTTCCCTCTCCACAATCTTATGTTTACAAACAAACTTTTTACAGTAAGGCCGAGATCAAAAAGTGGCTGATGGTATGCTGCTATGGTTCAGCAGCAGATACTGTACCGTCCTATTGACAGGTGCCGCTTGAAAGTGGTATGCCACTGTCAGACTGGTCAGACCAGTAATGTCCCCTGATGAGTCTCTCAAAAATGAATATTTTTTCTGTATTTATTGACAATGTTGCGCAATATAGCGCTGTAAATAAAAGGATTGTATAAGGTTAAGTTTCTGAGTCTGACTGATAGATTGTACTTGTATTATGTTGGCATGTTTAATAGTAGAATGCGATAACGCATATAAACGTCGGAGAACATTACCAGGCAAATGTGTGACATATTATTTATTATTCACCATACGCTGAATGAGCTGTTTTGAACACCGGCATACCACTACAGATTCCGCGGCATAAGCCGTTGTTTTGTGTTTTTGTATACTGGTTATCAGGTGTAATCAACACCTACACACGTTGTACATCTGAAGATAGCCTGTCTATCATATCTATTTCAGTAGAAAACAGCGCAACATTGTTAATTAAAACAGAAATAAATTTGAAATGTATGGGAAATATGCATCAGTGGACGTTTCTGCTGTGGCAGTCTGACAGTGGCATACCACTTTCAAGCGGCACCTGCCATCTTCAATTATACTGCCAACTCTTCTATCCCAAGATTCAAAGACTTTTGTATTGACTGACCTGGTGTTCGGCCTGGAAGCCTGCCCAGCTGGGTCAGATGTTGAGTCTTCCTGGGAGGCTCCTGCTGTCTCCTGTTCAGCAGAGGGAGTCTGGTAGTGCTCATGGTAGGTAGTGGATGAGGAGGAGGGCGGTTTGTCAGATCTGGATTCATCCTGAAGCCTCAGTGCTGCACGGTGGAAGCCTCGGCCCAGGCTGCTACACTGGGGCTTTGTTGCCGTATGTGCAGCCACCACTGTAGGGAGAAATATATTCATTAGCTTATAGACTTGAATGGGAGAGAATGTGACCAAAACTCCATAATGTTACTAACAAATAACTCTTGGATGAGTTACTCTAAAATGCTTTGAAAAGTAATCTCCACAATTCTTCTTTTAACGATACATAACATTGCTTTTCAATTCAAAACTGAAGCCATCACCCTTCTACTGGCTTCTTTGGAAAAAGCTCCAGTTCCCAGTTTTGAAGGAAGCCTTATCCCCAATGAAGCTCAGCGTAAGTTCAATCAGGAAGACGACCTTTATGCTTCACTTCCCATTCTCCCTCTCCCCTCCAGCTGCTTCTATTAAGCTCATTAATGGTGGCCACTCTCCACACATAAGTTAACCAACTAGATTTTCCAACAGCCAATCATGGTGCTGCTGTCAAACTTTAAATGTCTTCTCCTCTCTGCCGCTGTCAGCTCTCATTTCAGTCGATATCCTCCACCACAGTCATCACATCCTGTGCCCAGGTGGAGCTCATCAGAAGTCCCCTCCTCATCAAATTCACATCTCTGGCATTCTTCATCTCATCACCACCAGTGTGGGGGGGAATGACATTTCTCATCCGCTTTTGCACATCTCAATAAATATTCTTTCACTCAGAAATAATTCTCTCCTGATTGAACTCCTGTTTGCAGATCTCTCCACATGCGTTTGATTAGACTTAGACTACTACGGTCTGCTTGTCTAATGTTTTGACTTGAATTATTAGGAGCATTCAGGTCATTATCCTGCTCAAAATGTGCTCCAAAATGCATAACTACATTTCCTGATGCCAGTTCAACAGAAAGTAGCCAGTATCACCAGCAACACTTAACATTTTTTTTTAGAAAGAGAAATCATGCGTTTTACCAAAAACTTCTCATTTAGTAGACTAAGCCAGAGTGATTTGAGCTTTTTCAGTTGTGACAAAATTCAATTGGGCTTTTTTAGGTCTCACTTACAGTGGAGTCCTGGACCACTTGTGTGATGTAAGCAACAGGTTTAAACTGTTGCACTTTGTGTGAATCTGTCTGGATGTTGCTTCAGGTGCTTCCTCCTCCACTTACAATACGTACAATCCTTCGCTGTAATCTTCAAGTTCTCTCTTGCAGCCACATGCCTAAAATGATTGATGACTTTGTGTAGACTGACTAAAGAAACATTACGTCTTGAAGAGACTTGTAGCTAAGTTTCTTACTCTTTTTTTAAATTTCCTCTCTTCTCCTTGGGTTAAATATGGTCCAAAAAGATATTTAAAAAATAGCAGATTGAGATTAAACCTTTCCCTATTTAATGAGGTTGATTTTCATATAGCAAACAACTAGTGCAAGAAAAAGTATCTGCACACTACAACATGCACACTTTTATATACGCAAGTTTTTGGTCATAGATCTTCTTCAGGCATACAAGACAAAGCTTTTGCTTTAGATGTATAAAACTTGTGAATATAATTGTATAGAGTTTCTAGCTGATTCTGGTATGCAGAAGTTATTTTCTGTACCACTTGATATTGTCCTTATAGCACCTAGGATAACATTTCAGTCAGGTGGAGACTTAAATCCTTTGATTATTGCAGACACCTAAAAATCAAATGAATATGTAAATACCAAAGTACCTTGTTACAGGAAAAGATTATGCATTATAGGGAAACGTGCAAAAGAGATGAGAGGTTCGGCTCTTTTACTGAATAGTTCTTTTGACTGAGTCACTCACCAAAGAGATTTATCACTCTGCCAACTATAACAGGATAAAATTACTTCTATACTTTCCAAATATTATCCGACCGAATGGATCCAATTCCAATGGAGAAACAAGTCATTTTGCGGGTTTTCTAAATAACGTTGGATTCCATTTTTTTCATTTGTGATGCTCAAAAAAAATTACCCACCGTTTTACATCCACTCCCTTTCCCTGCTGGGAGAGCGAGTCATTTGTGCAACCCCAGTCAGAACTTCAGCTCTGAGCTTAGGCTGAAACATGCGCCAAAGTGGTTGCTCTTCTCACAGGACGTTGATACAGTAATATAAAAGTTGCACAATACTGTGGGTGATACTCGGGCTCGCCTCTTCTTTGCAGTGTGCACTAGCTAGTAGCAGGTAAGAGGGACAAGCCAGTGAACGAACAAATCTTTTGGAACAACTCTTTTTTTAGTGTCCAGTATGTATCTGGTCATCCTGTCCAATGTACAGAGTTATCATGAATCCCCCACTTTTCCCACTAAAAACATAGAAAGCTGCATACAAGGACGCAACAGCACTAAAAGAACGGGCCAGGGCCGATTGAATTGGACTCGAGTCGAGACAGACGGCACGGCAGGTTAATGGTGCATTAACAGGCCCCTCAGACGGTCCCATTTCCAGAATTGAGAAGCCGTTCTTCAGACTTCGGTGTTCATAAGCTTGAAGTAATAATGTGGAAACAAAAAAGAAGATTGTTGTATTTTATTGCTTTTAAACAATTATTCCAAAACCATCGAAAATATTGTAACCTTTCTGTAACATTGTTTGGAGCTTACATCTAGCCTACCTACATACAGGTGGGATGCTGAATCAATGCATTAAAATAAATATTAGATCTTTATTAACGTAAACGTATACAAGATGACTGGCATTGCATTGAAGAGAAGATTTGTGGGGTGTACTATAATGGAGTATTATGGACAAACTGAGACCATATTTTGCAAAAAGAATCAAAATTCGAAAGGTTTGAAAGAGTCGATACATTTACATGTGTCAAACTATTGTATACAGTTTATGGCATCAACTCGAAGGAACCGATTGTGTGAAGAGAGCAGGTCTGCACATCACTACAGTGAACGAGTGAGTCCGTAAAAATAATCGTTCGTTCCTAACCATTCACTCATGAGTCCACATCACTAAAGTGCAACAGTGCCAATATCTGGCCAGGAATGCATGTACTGCCAACAACAAAACTACACTTGATAAACGGTCAGACAAGAACATCTAAGCTATAAATAACGTGACCCCCCTCCCCTCCCCCCAGTTGTGGCAACATTAACTTGTTACTCAAGCATGTTTAAATGTTGAGGTCTAAAAAAAAAAAAAAACGTAGCGCCATTTCAACCAATAATTATTCGCCTAATACATTTGTTTCAAAAGCCACCGCCAACACAATGTTGCCCTTCATGATCACGTCAGTTACAAGTGACTTTGGCACAGATAGCTAATGTCAACTCTGGCTCGTTTCCACTTCATGCAACAAGTAACCAAAATAATGGAATTAGCTCCATGAATATCTTTCCCAGGCCTTGCATTATTACCATGAGACAACAACATTACAGTGGCCGTGTCTTACCGCTGCCCAGCCCCCGAAGTGCCCTTCCAGCTCGTAGACCTCTCAGCAGCGCCGCCATATTCAGCTGCGCTGGGAGGGTTTCTTAGGCACAGCTGCGTCACTTTAGTGCGACTCAATTATGACATAGAAACACTAATCAAGCTAGCAAGAATAATGAACAACCAAGAATGCTGCCTTCAATTTAAAACACATGGAAAATACTTTCTATATGTATAAATGATAAATAAAAAAACAATAACAAATGGGGGTATGTGAGTTTTTTGTGTGTCTGGATAACTTAATGTCATTCCTTAAATCATTCGTATTACATTTTTACCTGATACTATAAATGACCAACCGTTACGGTTACAACGCGCAAACGATCATTATTTTGAAAATTCCAACCGGAAAAACGCACACTTTGTGTAACTTTACCTTGACACTTCCACCAAGATACAAACGATATGTAAGTAACACACTCGATAAACATTTTCAGTCATTTAGCCACCAAATGATTTTAAGAACGATGGTAATACAAGATGAGTCTATTTTGTAGCTGTGTACTACACTCCCCCAGGGTGAACACTTATGAACTTAATAAGCCCCGGTGTTTTCTGCGTCATGCTGTTTGCTAACCTGCTTTTCACCGCGTTCAATCTCAACAAACAAGCTGACCTGCAAAACAGTAGTTATCCGCATAACTACAACTAAAAAAACTATTTATTATTACAATTGCCTATCAATACTCGGCTATCCTTTTTGTTAACTTGTTGTGCCGTGGCTAAACCTTCTGTCTCGATCAGGACGTATTCAGAGATCTTATTCCTATTCTTATATTTTTATAATGCTCGCGGTCGTAACGTTTCTTTGTTATCAGTTTGATCATGGATGTTGGTCTGTCTGGTTTATCTTTAGTAACAGACACGTGTCTACACTTTTAGATGACCTACAAAAAGACAAGAGAAGCCATTTTTGTAAGTATACAACTTCCACAAACCAGTGCTTCACTGCAGAAGTCATGGCACACCTGGGCATCAAGGCAGGAGACAAGGTGATGTTGGTTTGGGCTCAGCCCTCAGCGCCAGCAGCCCTCAAACAGCAGGCAGATGGACTGGGTGCCATCGTTGGTGCCGACAAAGTGTCAGTGGAGAACATGGACAGATTACTGCTGTGTGAGTGACTCTTCACCTCATTTTAAATTTCACGAGGCAAGATTGTTATGTAAAATAATAATAATAATCAGCTTCAGGATTGTACAGCAGATGCTGTGATTTATCCTGTTTGCTTCAATACACCTCTGTCAGAAGTGAGTGAATGGGTTCAGAACAGAACAATTATTATACGCTGGAAGGTAAAGTGATGCTCTCCTCTTCTCAGCCTCCCATTCAGCATCCACCTTTGACTGGGTGCTCTCTGGCCTTCTGGCTGACTGCTCCTCCATCCACAGTTCAGAGACTCTAGCAGAAATGGCGAGAGTGCTCAAACCTGGAGGGAAGCTCGTTCTGGATGAAGCAGTTACAGGTGAAGTGGTGTTCTAACTTCTTTTACGTGGATGTTTAAAGGTGCAAAATGACATCTTTCTATATGGAACATAGCTTGATATACACCTTATTGTTGGAATTTGAATTCAGAAAAGGAACATTTTTTAAACGTCATGTCTGCCAAGATCGAGTAACCTGATGCCGCTAAAATGGCAAAGTGCACTAGAAATGCAACACAGCATTATGTTTAAACAGATAAAATGCCCCCTCCAAAAATAAAAGTAAAAGATATAAACTTAGTCTTGTGAATCCATAAATGCTGTTGATTGCATGTGTCCGGTGTCTTTATGTACAAGGTCGCTGTGCTGTGCTGATGAGGTTGTGGCTCTGATTGTGTAACAGTGTATTTGACGGGTTTCTTTCTGTGTTCCAGGAGCTGAGGCGCAGAGTGTGAGGACGGCTGAGAGGCTCATGTCAGCTCTGAAGTTGTCAGGCTTCATGTCAGTGACACAGGTGTGTGCAAGTGGGTTTACATACAAAGAGCATCAAACCTGCCTCTGTGTCTGCGATGTTGGTGTTCACAATAGTTTTCTGCAATTGCATCGCACTCTCGTACATAGTGCACTAGAGGGAAGTGTTGCACTTATAAAACCACAATGTGTGAAGACTTTCTGCTGACCTGACATCAATGGGGAGCTTGTGCCACCATTTTAGATTTAGGATAGCAAACAGATGGTTTTGTTTGAGGGGGATCTGGGTCCCACTCACAGTGAGGGAGTAACGAGCTGATTGGCCGATGCAGAGTGAAGTGAGCGAGCTGGGGTGTGTGGTTTGACCGTGGCCTTGATGTAGGAAGGATCTGATCCATTCACAGCCTGTAGGCCAGCACCAGGGTCTTGAAGCAGATTGGGGCAGCCACTGGTAACCAGTGAAGGGAGGAGGAGAGGTGTAGCGTGGGAGAACTGCGGGAGGTTAAAGACCAGTCAGGCTGCAGCATTCTGGATGAGCTGTAGAGGTCGGATGGCACATGTCGGAAGTCCAGCAGGAGGGAGCTGCAGGAGTCAAGACGTGAGATGACAAGAGCCTGGACCAGAACCTGTGTGGCCTTCTGGGTCAGAAGGGACGAATCCTCCTGATGTTGTAGAGAGTGTGTCTGCAGGAGCGGGCTGTTGCAGTGATGCTGGTGGAGAAGGACAGTTGGTTATCTAGTGTCACACCCAGATTCCTTGCGGTCCGAGTCGGGGAAACAACTGAGGTGCCGATGTTGATGGTCAGGTCTTGGATGGGAGAGTCCTTCTCCGGAAGGAAGAGCAGTTCAGTTTTCACTTCATGAAAGTTTAGTGTAACATTTTTGGTCGCCTAAAAATGTCTTATTCAGTGTTCGGTTATACTTAGCTTCACCCTGTCATGTCACTTCTGCTTCCAAAAAACAAAGATGGCGACAGCCAACGTGCCAAACTCGAGGCTTTAAAATGGTAGTCGACAAACCAATTGCTGACGTTGGGGCACATCCACATCTTATATACTCTATGGAAAAATATTAATATAAAATATAAACATATTGTCATTTTCAGCATTCATTTACAGAAATTGACAACTGGTTAAAATAGTGTTGCAGTGTTTTCAGACTTCAAATAATGCAAAAAAAAAAAAAAACAAGTTCAACAACACAATACTAATGTTTTAACTTGGGAAGAGTTTAGAAATCAATATTTGGTGGTATAATCCTGATTTCCAATCACAGTATTTATGTGTCTTGACATTCGTTCCGTCTGCTGTCGGGTGACTTTATGCTTCTCCTGGCACCAAAATTCAAGCAGCTCGGCTTTGCTCGATGGCTTGTGACCATCCGTCTTTCTCTTCATCACATTCCAGAGGTTTTCAATGGAATTCAGGTCATTTAAATGTCACTCAACAACCGTAAGATGACATAATTTCATCACGACAGCTGGAGTGAAGTACACAGGGAGGCTCATGTTGTGCAAAGCTAGAAATAAAGCCCTTAAAGCCATTAATGAGAAGCAAAGAAGAGCCAGGCTGAGGTTTGCAAAAGACCATAAGGATTGGACCGTAGAGGACTGTAGTAACGTCATCTTTTCGGATGAGTCCTATTTTCAGCTTAGCCACAGTGTCTCGCAGCCACTGTGAAGTTTGGTGTAGGATTGGTGATGATCTGCGGGGGCTTCAGCAAGACTGGAATAAGGCAGATTTCTCTTTGTGAAGCTCCGTACAAGGTTATCCTAGAAGAAAACATGCTCCCGTCTGCTCTGACAATGTTCTCTGAGGATTGATTTTATTTTCCAGCAGCACACTGCTCATTGCCACTTAGACAGATCAATCAAGGTTTGCATGGAGGACCAGATTCAGACTAATCTCCAGACCTGAATTCCATTGAAATCCTCGGGAATGTGTTCAAGAAAAAGATGGATGGTAACAAGTCATCAAACAAAGCTGAGCTGCTTTTACTTCTGTGCCAAGAGGTCCTGTTTGTGCATGTGTGTGTATTTCAAGCATATATGTATATGTAAATATAGTATGTTTTAAAAAAAAAAAAAAAAAGAAACAGGAAAAATGTAATTTCCCCTCCTAGGATCAATTAAGTGTGTCTTCTTCTATCCGTGTGGGTAAACCAGTGAAATCCTGTTGCAAAATGTCTCCTTTCCGACCTGTTGACCCGCCTGCTTACTCTCCATCCAGGTCAGTAAAGCAGAAATGAGTCCTGAGGCATTGAGCTCCCTCAGGACGGCCACTGGTTACCAGGGAAAAACTCTGTCTAAAGTCCGCATATCTGCCTCTAAACCCAGTTTTGAGGTGGGATCATCCAGCCAGATTAAACTGTCATTCGGGAAAAAAACAGGTAGGATTGTAAACAGTTTACTTGGGTTTTTTTCTAAGCGTATTTTTGTCCACAACTGTTCAGTCAGGAGATCACTAAAATATTACACACATCGGCTCTAATTAAACTTTGTACAACTGCTTGTGGACATGAAGTTGAAAGGTTATTTGCTGCTTGTGGACATGATCTTTGTACACACAGTTATTTTTACACAAATTTGCATCTTGGACAATCCATTGGCAAAGTTTGTAAAACAATATTATCATTTCGGCTTTCTGGGGTTTATAGCAGATCATTTAAATCTTTGTGCAACCATTTCTTTTTTGTATCTAATCAGTGGATTGCAAAACAGCTGTGATCCATCACAAAATGACAATCAGCATATGAGGGTTTATAAAAGTACTAAAGGTTTATGGATTTGAGAGGTTACATACAGAGCAAGATTTGTGAACCAATATTAAGGTTCCGTCACTTTAAAAAAAAAAAAAAAAAAAACTGTCTAATGTCTATTAACATCAGTATGTGTTAATATGGTGTTTCTTAATGGTATAATGTAAAGTCATTGAGTTTCATATTTGTATTTACTGATGTAACTCATGAGCACAAACATGTTTCCAGCAGAGAAACCTGTTCTGGACCCCAACACTGTCAAAATGTGGACCCTGTCAGCCAATGACATGGATGATGATGATGTGGTGAGTTATAGATTCTGTATTTTTCTGTGTCCTGATGTAGAGACTCATTAAATACAGTTTGTCCAGCTCTGAAGAGAGTGACACATTTCCTCTCGACCATCAGTGTTCTGTTCGGAGCCTCAAAGACAGCCATGCACAGGTCTTCCTGTACACTGTACTTCCTGAGTCTTTCTTGTAATTTCTGTTCCCATTCTAGGATCTGGTGGACTCAGATGCTCTGCTGGATGAAGAAGACTTGAAGAAGCCAGACCCAGCTTCTCTTAAAGCCCCCAGCTGTGGGGAAGGAGCCGCCAAGAAGAAAGCCTGCAAGAACTGGTGAGGTCATCACTCAAAGGTTTTAAAAACGTAGACGTGAACACGTTGTTGGATTGTAGTTATAAGTGGAAGAGCCGGCTGTTGCTAGGTTTTGTATATTTAGCTGTGATTTTGTAAAGCATTTAAGCATTACATAATACACGATCTGTTGTGTGTTTTGAGTAGCTCGTGTGGTCTCGCTGAAGAGTTGGAGCAGGAGAGTAAAGGAAAACAGAAGACTAACCTGCCAAAATCTGCCTGTGGAAGTGTGAGTATGATTGTTTTATATCGTTAATATCGTTTCCTCTCCTACCATACTAACCTGTTAACAGTGTGAGGAAATAATCATTTCAAAGCTCTTCATTTCTACGTGTGACAGTGTTACCTTGGTGATGCATTCCGGTGTGCCAGCTGTCCCTACATGGGGATGCCAGCATTCAAACCAGGAGAGAAGATTGTGCTGGACAACAAGGCGCTGACTGATGCTTGAAAACATCAGACTTCACACATCCTACCGCTCAGGCTTCAAAATATTACATTCCTTTCTTTTCCTTCCACCCTGGGACACGATTCCCTCTGCAGAGTTGAAAGCTGCTTTTTCAGTAGACTTCATTGCAGATGTGATGAGTATTTCTGCATGTCTGTCTGCTTCTGAGTGATGTGTTCAGTGTTTGAAATTACAAGACCCATCCTCTGGTGTCCTCAATGATTCACCAGAGCTGATTGTGATGCCCTCATGTGCCAACAATATCTAGCAGTTTCTTAATCTGAGTTTGGCAATGCAGCTTTGACAATGAGCAAGAGTGAGATTTTAATGAAATGGAAAAAGCAGTTTTACTGCTGCTGTTAATTAAGGCGAGTTACCTCGGGGGTTTCTAATAAGTAAAAGCTCTGAAATGCATTTGTTCTTTTCACTTGAAGTTCTATTAATATCTGACTACCAATACTACAGTATAAAGTAAAAACTACACAATGTTCATTAGAGCAATTTAAACATACAAAGGTCCATAGAAAGTGTCCAATTCAAGCTTATTTATGTATGTAAAGGCAAACAGTTCGGCATTACATGTTGCCTTTTTGTGTTTCACTTCAGTACAATAAACTAAGGCCAGACTTCTGTGTATGGACATCCCATTTATTTGACTGAATGTTGCCAATAGTCACCTGATGGTACATTGCCACATCAGCACATTACTCCATCACTGTTTCGATAACAGCACCACGACAATGAGTGAACACATGCAGTATCCAACATTAATACTAGATTTAGAGAGCTCAGCAGTCTGTTCTTCAAAAGCAGGTAAACTTCCATCATGGAAACTTGGCAATAATAATACCAAACACAGGACAACCAATATAAAACTTTATGAAACATTTAAATAACACATTTGGCTTTGTGAGACAGGGAACCAGTTAATTCACAAACTGGAGGTTGTCTGGTACACATGTGAGTTCACTGTCAGGTTACTTAAACAGTTTTGCATCTTTAATAGCATTGAACTGACTGAACTTCCATCAGTTCATGACACTCACTTTTGAGTTCATTTATTGAATTATTTATTGTAGCCAGCTGCTCATGGGAAGCCCTTAATATGAATGAGAATTATTAGGATCATCATTGGTAACATTCTGGGACGTGAGGGACAGTTTTTATGTTCCACAGTTCAAAACACTAAATTCTGCTCGGTTCTTGTGATGATAAGGGTCGAACAGTGACGTGAGATAAAAGCAGCATTCAGTTTGTTCTTCAGTTTCTACATCACTGAGCCTCGACGCTGAAGTCCATCTTAATGTCTCCTAAAGTGGGTTCAAAGGTGAAGCTGTAAGACACTGCGGCTCTGCCATCACCTGAGCTCTCCCACGGTGACCGGAAAAAATACACTCCCTGTTTCCTGTGTCGACTCCACTCACACTCACCCTGCAAGGAAGCAAAAGAAAATGGGTCAGAAAATAAGTGATGATTGCTTTTCAGTTGAAACACGAGTGACTTGACAGTTCCAGCCAAAGACGTTAAGGAAAAGTCAGGATGTTTGTATATTCTGCTTCCAGGGCTTTTTTTATTCTAAAAAGTGATGCATTTCAGTTTAACCTTTAACTTAAATCAAAGAGGTTCTAAAATGACAATTTAGAGTTGTGATTTCAAAATAATAAAATCCACTTATAATGATTCCGGTACATTCTTCTTGGTGATGTTAAATAATTTAAGATTATATATATCATCCATCCATCTGTTATCTAACATTTACCATGTACAAATGTGAGGTGAATAGAATAGCAAAACCTTTCCGTTTTATATCTGTTATATGGATACCTTTGGGTTTTGAGCAGCCGGTTGAACAAAGTGAGTAATAGACAATACGATTAATTAAGAAAATAACTGGCAGATTCTTTTAGAATAAAAATTATTGTTCGCTGCAGCTCTAATTTCACTACTGTGATCAGATAGATTGAGATGAGTGCAACAGACAAGCAATATGTTGAGGAGAGGCTGTGATACCTGCTCACTGATTGGTCCAATCAGACCTGCACTGACAATGATGTCATCGGTTAAGTGATATTCCATCCACAACGCAACACCATGGCAACGACCAATCCTGAAACAGACATTAAGGAAGCAAAGCAATGATGTGTTTCAAACTCATCAGTCAGGAGAGGAGGGCTGCGCCTCTTCGTTAGCAAGCACTAGTGTTTACAAATCAAAGTATCTGAACTCAATTTTTAAACCAGATTCAACCCAGTGCCACGGGATAGAAAAGCTACGACTTCCTTTAAGCACCATCATACTGATTGCAGAGGTCAATGTGGCCACAAAAAGCAATCTTTTGGCTACAAGCTAATGGGACCAGGCTACGTTATGCATTTAGAAAATCCTTAGCAAGTCTGATCAAATTTATTTGAGACAGGAGAGATAATACGGATGTTGCTCCTTAACCCAAATTCAGTGGGCTTTAGACTGACATAAGGAAATATGATAGCCGTCTATATATGAAGTATAATTTTTTAAACAGAGTTAAAGGATCAGTTTACCCCAATATAAATATGTAGTCACGGTACACTCACAATCTACTTTTGTACGTAGATAACATTTGTATGTACTGTATACCTAAGAATGAGCCAGCTTTTACACTTTGGGATATAGTTCTTGAAGAAAACTCCTACCTTGTGAAAGGCAATGAGCCCTGACTGCCGATTGGCTGTTGAGGGACACATTGTGTGAAGTCAAAGGTCATGACGGCTGTGGGCTGGGTCAGAGTACGGCACGGGTACTCCCACAGAGGGTGGGGCTCCGCCTCACGGGACTCACGGAAATCCACAGATCGCTGAAGGGACAGATGTGAGCGGTGAGTTAAAGTTGCATAAAAAGGAAAATGCTCAAGTAAAGTGCAAGTACCTCAACATTGTACTTAAGTATAGTACTGGAGTTAATGCACTTAGTTACATTGCACCACTGTATTAGAGTATGAGTGAATCAGGCTCTTGCTTTAAACAAATCTCACTATTGCATCTTAGTGCGTCGATTTGGCTCATTCTCTACACCTCATCCTACACACTGCAGACGTCTTGTGCAGGTCGAGACAGAGGAGCATATAAACAAAAACTAAATTAATGTAGACGTCCATCCTCCGTCATTACTCCTTTATTGATTCTGTTTTTTGATTAAGACATTTCTTCTCCACTGGAGATAAAAACTGGCTGCTGACAAAAGTTAAATAATAACTTTACCTGGACCATTTCATCCATTGGTGTGACATCAAAGCCCTCACAAGTTCCACACGGAGCTCTTATCCTCCACAAATCCTAACAAACATGGAGACGACAAAACTAATTAGTTAGATTAGAGTTAGAGTTATTGATCTAATCATACCATTATAACATGTCAATTTAGCCATTCAGAACTTTGCATTAAAGAGCTTAAAAGATTGCTGCTGAAGAAAAAGGCAGATGTATATCAGACCTACACAAAACCCCAACCCTTTAATAACTACTACAAAAAACAACAATGCATGTTCCTTTAGCCTTTTTTTTTTAATTTTTATAAATGTTAGTGGTATGAAAATATCTTCATCTATGTCACCTGGAACTCTACGGCCGCCACGTGAAGTGTGGCAGAGCAGGGCAGGATGCTGGCGTTGGGCCGAAGAAGGCCTGCCAGGGCGGTCCGACAGTACCAGAAGAACAGGGAGTGCCAGGGCAAGAGGCTGGTGCTGAAGTACGGCTCACCCATCAGGACTGAGATCTGGAGGAGAGATGCTCCACACTCACTCCTCTGACACACATTTCTGACATGATAATCCAATTATACAAATTACGTTTGTGTGGGATTTCTGACTTTAAAAGCTATCAGATGGTTTGAACAAACAACTGGAGAACGAAGAGTTAAAGCAGTAATAACTGGTTTTCTTTGGCCACTTGAGGGCAGTAGAACCAGCAGATGAGAGCAGTGAGAGGGTTGGTGATTATTCTGTGTGCACACGAGCGACAAGATTTGTTAAAAATTTGCCTTTTTTTGATTGATACAGCAGCCTGTGACTTTAGCATAAAGACGTGTTGTTTCACACTGTGAATGATAAAAATATTATTTATTGCAGCTCAATGTAGGCCACGCGCTAATGGTAATACCAACAAAGACATTGTAGCAGAGGGAAACGAACACCACTAAAGGCTTGTTCCAAAGGTACCTGTTCCCCTCCTACATCATCACTGCTCAGCTGCTCAGGCCTTATCTCCAGCAGCTCCACACCTCCTTTCATCGAGTTGGCTTCCAACACCTGCGGAGAAAAATGTGTAGCATCAGCACTTTGTTAAACTGCCTCTGGAGTTTTGAGTTTTTGTACCTAAAAGTGTAAAAACATCAAGGCACATGCGTCCATTCTCAAAGATGAGGTAGTACAGAAAATAGTAAGTTAGTTATTTACCTGCTCAATAACCTGCTTAGTCATTCTGGAGTTTTCCAAACTATAGACCTAAGTAGAGGCCGAGGGAATAAAAAGACAATTCAATAACAGAGTCCGAGTATGCTATTTGGTTTGTAAAGGTTCAGTATGTGCCCACGTGGTTAAAGAAGAGTACCTTCTTGGCTCCCAGCATGTGAGCAAACACAGGAAGCAGACTTCCATCACTGACGCCAAGACACACACTGTCCTCCTTCAGAACCTGAAGGCAACACAGCAGCTAATCAGAGAACAATTCACCCATCAACTCATCGACAGTTCTCCTTGTTGGCCTTCACTTACACTGCGCAGTGCGCTGACGTAGGTCTCTGTACGCTGCCTGTCGTTGAGTTCACCGAAACGTGGTCGAGTCCAAACCAGGTGAGCCTGGCAGGTGCAACAGGGCCGAGAGGGAGGAGCCTCGCTCTGAGAGTCCAGCTGGCTGAGGACAGAAACACACACACTGTTAGAGAATCAACACCTGCTGCTCTCTTCACCAGGAGATAATGAGGCATCAGTTGTCTTCCATTGTGACACACTAATCAGGATAAAACAGTCACACCCTACCTGTGTCACCGGATATCGTGTAGTCTAATCTCTACATTATGCTACAGTGTCTACTGAATGAGCCGTTTTACAGATCTGAGATACGTCAGATTCATTCTTTATTCTCCTCTATTGAAGACATTTATTTCCACCGTCTGTTCACAGAAATAACCTTCAGAACAAGGTATATAAACTAACACAACAATACAAGTCTGTTAGTGTACCCAGGATATTTAAAGCACTTATGGCTGAGGGCACTAAACTCCTCCTGAAACGTGACTTTTAGCAGATTGGTTGTATCTGCGACCAGAAGGGAGGAAGCTATTTGCTCTCAGAACTCAGAAGATGGCTAAATGAAGCAGTCAAAGACAGGTCTACTTCCTATTTTATTGTGTTTTCTCAATGGTCATTGTCTGGCTCAAGGAAATAAATAAAAACAACCAAAAGTTCATCTGCTGAGGAACTTTGTGTGATACCACTAAAATGGACGCTCTTGTCCCTGTGAGTCGACACTGAGCGGCGGCATGAGAGCTTGTCACATAGGTTATGTTTCTTTATCTAGTCAAACAGTGTTTCTAAAGACACACCAAGCAGAGGAGTCTGCTTGACTCGACTCGATGCTTCCGATGCTTCTGCTGCCTGTCCGTCGGCAAAAGAAATCCCTGTTGTCTTTGCGGCGAGTCCAAATACGACGTTTTGGCCACGCTTTGAGGTCTGTTTGGTGTGTCAGGGCCTTTAAGAAAACCAGGAAACATACAGTATGTTGTCTCTGAACTGTTACCTGTGAGACTGCAGGCTGTACCACAGACTGTAGTCATCATGGCAGACAGTCAGACGCAGCTCCTCTCCTTCGGTCACGCTGCTCTCCACAGGCAGGAAGTACACACTCTGCATCCAGTGGTCCCTCCACTGAAACACGCCACAGTGATCAGCAGGGGGTGATGGGAGGGAGCCTGACTTACAACCTCATAACATAATGTCCTATAACTCACCGGAGCCATCTTTGGCTGTGGGTATGTCCAGCTGGGAGCCATGGTGCACACGATGCTTCCACTGGGATCCATGTCGAGGTCCCACCAAGACAGGACGACCTGGGCCTGACCAGCAGACTGAGCCACAAACTGGGAGGAGTGGGACTGGAACGCGCTGCTCACTGGCTTACTGAAATCCACACTGAGAGTGAAGGATGGAGTGCAGAGGGAGGGAGAGCAAGATGTGAAAAACTGATGTCGAAAGATGATAACGTAGGAGAACACATCTCTCACTTTTGTACCTGAACATGGTGCAGAGAGGACCGAGCGCGGAGAAGCTGTGAGGAGACACCTGGCTCAGCTGGATGTCACACACTGAATGAGCTCCAGCACAGTGGCCCACAGTGGGCAGCGGGACCAGGCGGGCCCCCTCCACCTCCACCGGCTGCAGCTGGGCCCAGCTCCACAGCAGCTTTGACTCCACCAGCTGGGCGTAGACAGTGGCGCGGTGAGGGACTGCCTCACAGCCCTCCTACAGGGTGGAGGCACACGAGGAGACACATCAGACCACCAGCTGGGATTATACATTCCACCAACACCGTCTGCACTTTATTTTAGCCGGATTGAATTTAACTGACTTTTCTAGTATTAAACAAAGTTTTATTTTTATGACCAGTGTAAAACCTACAGAGTGATGTCACTTCAATCATTAGGCAAAGACATGAACATGTTAGAAGATCTCCTGCAGGTTGTGTCTCCCTCTCCTGTCAGTTTCTGAGCCACAAGGTCCTTGAGCATATGGTCATAAATGAGCACAAAAAATATTGTTGGGTCCAGTAGTATGAGAGATTACAGACAGACGCTCCCAACATGCTTATGCCTGGCAGAGATAATAAATGCACACACACACACACACACACACACACACACACACACACACACACACACACACACAACACACAACACACAACACACAACACACACACACACACACACACACACACACACACACACACACACACA
>CALSCE010010634.1:2510088-2563401 GCA_943593645.1 Bovichtus variegatus
GTCGGTGTGTGTGTGTGTGTGTGTGTGTGTGTGTGTGTGTGTGTGTGTGTGTGTGTGTGTGTGTGTGTGTGTGTGTGTGTGTGTGTGTATTTATTGTGCTTTTGTATGGCATGTTTACCTGTGTGATGATAGTGGGCAGACTGGTTTGGTAGAAACCTTCATGGTCTGTATCTGGCTCCTGGTCTCTCTGCCAGTCTTGCAGCTCCACCTGTAGGGCTTTGTGCATCCACTCTGACACACTCTTCTGTAAGAGCAACAACATGGACACACACACACTGAATGAAATCTGTTTAACAACACAGAACACATCATGTTTCTCTACATGGTTCCTACCTACCTTTCCATCTCAATATTACCAACTTTTCCAGATACAGATGGCAATTATTTTGAGTCTTATTATCTTATTATTTGAAGTCAACCTGTCAATAAGACAACAGATATCCATCAACAACATGTTGTAAGATGTGATATGATGGATGTCCACAAAATGTGTCGTCCTATGTACATCCATACTTAAAATGTCTTTTTAACTTCCACATGTGCAGTAAAGCTACCTGAACTACAAGGGGACCTTAGCATACAGGTTTAAAAAACAACGTTTTGAGGTGGACTCACCCGAACACTCTGCACATATTTGTTCTGCAGCTGCTCCAGTCCCTCGGTGGAGATGAGAGTTCCTAGTTCTACTTTGTCCATCTCGGTCACCAGCTCTGGATGACCCATCATGTCTGGGCTGCCAGATGAAGACTGTGAGACTCTGAGCTTTTGATGGTTAACAATATCCAACAGGTTCATTGGCATCCAAAACAAACATTTTCACTTGGTGAAAGTTGAATTAAAGAATCATTATAATGCAGCATTAATCAACCTTGTTATTTGGGCAGCACAAGGTGATGGGAGTGTTCATGACTCTTTATAGCCGAACACTCGTTTCACTACACTTGGTCAAGAAAGGACGATGTTGCCGTCTCGCCCGAAGAGGTTCAAATGTCCAGAATTTCACAAGTACAAAGATTTGAGAGAAGTAAAACAAAAAATAATAAATTCTGCGCCTCAGAAATGTTTTCCGTCTTCCTTTCTGGTTGATCAACTTGCGACACTTTGGGGGTTCAGACACCTGGGTCGGGGATCACTGATTTATACCAATGCAACAATTTTGGAAGCTGGAATTTAGATAAGAATTTCACAACGGATGATAGCTGTAATAGATTATTTGGATGTTTCATTAGCTTTTTTTCTTTTTCGGTTCCGTTTCTGCTTCATTAGATGGTTATTAAGGGAAATATAGATAGAGTTAGGAAATATGGGAGAGAATGTGTTTATTAACAGTAATCAGCTGCATTAAGAGATTTATCCTAGATAAAAAAAAAAGATTTTCAGGTGCATGTTCAGCGCAATTCTCTTAAAGAACAATCTCCACTTAGGAATTGTTCTATTGCTGAGATAAGTTCAATGACCTCCATCTCCATCACCGTTTTTAAAGCACAAAACAATCAGACAGAAAAAAAGAATATAATACAGAATATAATACTGTGTGCAGGCCCTTACCTGTTGTAGATGTGTAGCACCCAGTTGAGCACAGCAAAGATTTCCCCACTCTCCAGGTCCCAGCTGCTAACCTGGGCCACACGTATCACTTACACATGTATAATGAGGTTGTCACCAGTTTGAAAATAGTTGATTCAAATTATGATAAAGCTACAAACCTTGATTACCAAAGAGAAAATTACTGCTAATTATAAATATAATTAACCAAGGACAGTCCACTAAATCCAAATAAGATTATTTCTTTAAGTCTATTTCAGGCTCTTACTATATTATATGTTAACTATAATCATGCATAGCAGAAAATTATGTAAGAAACTAGAAAAGGTCAGTAGAGTGCAGATCTCCTGCAGGTGTGTCTCCCCTCCCCTCAAAACAAAGAACTTTATCCACTTTAGTGGATCATAACATAACGGGTATGGAATTAATCTGCAGATTAACTCTGGTTCAAAATGAGACCAAACCTTTCTATGGATGTCAGTTTTTGAGCCACGACAAAGACCAAAATTAGGCAACAGACTATGTAATGCTTGTTTTTAGCCAAGACATTTGCTTCGAATGCCTTTCGCTGTTGATCACTAGCAGCCGGTGAAGAAGAGTGAAGAGTCAACAGCGATGGTATAAAACAGTCAATAAAAATGGGTTTTTCAAAACTTGTGAATCACAGCAACCACAAGAGGTCCTTGAGCATACAGTCATAACTGAGTGCAAAAAATACTGTTGGGTCCAGTAGTGTGAGAGATTAGGTGCGGACACGCTGAATGCACAGGCTTAGATTTGCAGTCTACATAATTAGGAGTTGTACAAAAGCTAAACATAGTGCAGCATTGGTTTAGTTGCCACGTCACTGACCTGTGCCAGGTGAGCATGTAAACAGTGGTGGCTGGCCCACAGGTAGGCTCCTGTTAGCCGGTAGTGTGGCGGGACGCAGTGCTCCAGCAGGTGGCGTACGGTGGCCAGGTCAGCCATGATGCCGTGTTGGAGAGCTGAGAGGTGTCCTGCTAGACCTGGACCTCGTGTGTGTAGGTAGGAAACACTGCGGAACCGTGCAGAAACCGCCTCCTCTAGTACCTGGAAGCAAGGACATGTGAGACAGGACAGACTGTAACATACTTTAGCTATTAGAAATCTAAAAAGGACAAACTCGGTTAAAGGTGAAGTGGTGCTGACCTGGAAGAAGCACGCTCTCCAGCAGCGGGGTCGTCCTGGGGGCAGGGGCCTGGAGGTGCCTCTGCTCCCCCCTCTCTCCTCCAGTAAAGCTCGGTCCAGGGCCTCCTCCCGCTCCACTATCCTCACCGCTGATACAAATGGTGTGGGGTTTTGTCGGGCCAGAGCCAGAGCACTGCTCACCACCGCCCACAGCTCCTTACCTACAGTGACAGGGTGGATGTTGAAAATGCTTTCATCAGAAACACTGGAGCTGGTCACAGATCCTTTTTCTTAATGCTGCTGATGTCCAATATCACTCCCTCACTGCTCTTATCTAGGCTACACAGATCAAACATGCTCTATTGTTATAATTTTTTTGTCATTCAGATTATTCATTAAACGTACAATATGTCATTTCAGCCACTAGGGGGCTCTCTATAATTAAAACAATGATAAAAGGTGTAGCGGCGCTTGGGTGTTTGTCATTGCGGTCAGCTTCTCCCGATTAGGATTACTTTATTGTTCAAAACAAATAAACCCAGTGAGTAAAGCTGGTAAAACCACTGAATAAAGCAGTTTCACTTTTAAAATCAGTATTTCCCCGCTGGGCACAGGGCGAGGCAGCTACGAGTTAAAGGCTAACGTATACTCAGCTTGTTTCTCGGATTACTTCAAATCATTTAGGAGGTTTTTTTACCAAGAGCTGATTTATCTACAGAGGCTCCTCTCCAAAACAAACGGACATGGTGAGTAAAGCTGGTAAGAACACTGAATAAGGCAGTTTCACTTCTAAAGGAATCAGTGGGACCAGTGAACACAGGGCAGAGCAGCTAGACTGCTCCACTTGTTTCTCTGAAAACAAGACTAAAATCCTTCATCCGATAAAACACATATAGATAAAAACGACTAAAATGTAAAAAGTGTATGTTAAAAATGTGGCTTAAAACTGGATAAAGTTCAGTTCATGAAGCTTCTGGCAGACAAGCACAACGCTGACACATGCGCCATGACAGGAGCCCAGATGAAACTTTACCTTCATTAAAATTACACATTTCTCTGCGTTTGAAAATTGTTGGAAACATTTTGGATAATGTAAGTACACAACTCAATAAATATATACAACATAGGTCTAGTTGTTTTTAGACATAAGTGCGGAAATGTTACATATTATATCTTTAAAGCTACTTTAAAGTGTTCATGAAAGGGGCACTGACGGACACAGTACATCACCTGATCATTTCAGGCCCACTTCTGTTGGCTTCCCATATTCCAGCATGATACCTTTAATGCTGCACATATCAATATTTTTCACATGAATCATGGGTTCTGTGATAGAGGGGGAGGTGTCATTCGTAGTTACAAACCTACAGAATGTGCAGTTCCCCTAAACTACAGAACTTAGCTCATTGTTTTGGGTTTGCTGCCCCACAGACAGCTTCAATTGAGAGTAGATTTTTAGCAAAAAAGAGTTTTTAGCAAACAATTCTGACAAACTAACTGTATTCTATCTACCAAGAACCAATCAGCAGACAAAGTAAGCAACTACTGTAGTTGGTGAGTAGCAGAAACATGACTCTAAATGAATGCTAATGTTACGACGTGTCCACTAGTTGTGTAAACAGGCACATTTTTGCGAACAGGTGAAAATAAAGTTATGCTCTTGTTCAGCTGACCCCAAGTGGCCTAAACGAAAGAAAGAAAAACAAAAACAATAAAGCTTTAACTTACACTGAAGCTAGTTGAACTCTCCATGCTTTTGCAGAGGATGAGTCTGAATTTGACCTCATCATTTTGATTTGAATGAGAAGATTGAACACACATCACCATAATAATCTATTTTGCAGCCATATCTAAATAATAGCAACATGCTTCGGGCATCCAGAAACAGTGTCCCTCCAAACAGAGAAACTGATTATCTGTTGTATTGTCATTAATAGAATTTATCACAATCTTTTCAGCTGCTATTACTCTGTTTGTCCTCAGTATATTCCAGTACCAGGGCAAATATATTACCTGAGAACCACATTTTTTCTCAAAACCTTACTTTAACCTTACCTTACTTTAAAGAAATAAAAAAGATTTAACCAAATACAAAAACATTTAATATTGTCTAAACACTAACAGCCATACATGAACTAGGCCGTAAAGAATTACAGTTTAAAAATAGCAAAATTCTGATTCAAAGAAGGGAATATCTAAACCAAAGACTAAGAAAACAAAACTGATCAAACATCTAGTGACAGCTTTAAGTGTTTAATCGTTTTCAACTTTGAAGCTATGGAGACATTTTGGTCCTTGGAAATTCTGTTGATACAAGAAGATTATGGATACATAGGATATAGATTTTTCTAACCACTCAAACTACAATATATACAGATGCCATATACGTTTGCTTTTAAATAAATAGAATTAAGCTGATGTTACTGATATAAACTGTGAAGCTGTCAATGAGATCTTCTTACCCAGTGCATCCACCAGCTGCCCGACACCAGAGAAATATTTGGCCACTAGCTCCTGGTCTTCTGTGCTGAGTGCACTTCCTGCCGTCCCAGCAGCCCCGTGGAGCTGCCAGAGGATGTCGTCCTGCCAGCGCTCCAGATCCATCAGCCGGGCGTGGGCCTCCAGGAGCCGCCGGGACTCCACGAGACGCTCAGTCTCCAACACCATGCTACGCACTGCAAAGGGCAAGCACAGGGCGGAGGAAGGAGAACTTTAATTCTCCAAACTGTCAACAACGTATACAATAACCTCTTTGCTGCTACTTTGGGCTGTTAAAGACTGAAATTGCACACTTTTGTTTCCAGCAAAAAAAAATTCTATAATTGCCAATAAAATAACATTAGAAGCTTGGCATTTATTTGAGGGCTAAGTAATGGACTGCATTATATTGCAATTTTATCTACCCAACAGTATGGATCACAGTAGGATGCTCGGTTCATCGTCCTCATAGTAATCATTCACTGAATTCATTCTGAATGTATGACTTTGTGCAGCATCTCACCAGAGTAAAGTCGAGGCAGGTTACTGACAGCAGCGAGGAGCTGACAGTGGTTGACAGATACTTCTCTCAGCCTCTCCAGAGACTTCACCCCCTGTGCGTTTCGATCAGATTCCAGTCCTGCTTTCTTCAAAGCATGCGACACCTCCTTCAGCTCGGCCCTGGCCTCCCGGAGCTGCTCCAGACCCCAGCCTACCCCCTCCAGGTACGACTGCACCATGGACTGGGGGAAAGAAAGCAGCAGTAACATGCAGCAGCACAGTGGTTACTATTCATCACCATCAACAATCTCCTCTGGAGTGCGTAGCTGCAACCATTAATGAGACCATTTATTAAAGTGAGGTCACAGTGTGTCATATTTTCTATACATGTCTGTGATGTCACCTTGAGTCTTGTGTGTATGGAGGCAGTCCTCTGACTCTCTCTCTTCCTGTACTGGCTCAGTCGCTCCAGATGCTCAGGCCGACAGAATACACCCGACGCCCACTTTAGGGCAGCACCACGCGCCAAACACTCGGCCCTCTCCACCTCTGGCCATACCTTAGCCACTGGCACCACGTCTGACAGAGAAATAGACAAAACACGGGGGAAGGACAACAATATTGTTCAATATTTATGTAACCTTCTAACACATCTTAATCTCCAACCACAGTCAAGTTGCTCTGTAGGTAATGTAGGCGCCAGCTTTTGAGAGGGAAGAAGAATGTGTGGGGAAAAAAAACAATATCTCTGGTTCTGCTGCATGAATTCTTTAGTCTGACAGTGGTGTGAGAGTGCAACGCTACATCGGTAGAGTTCTCTTTTAAAGCACTAATGTGTGGATTTAATTTAATATAAATATAGCCTCTTTTCTGATGGCATATGTTTTTGTTTGCCAGTGGGGTTTTTTTATACTACCACTTGGGAGCCGCCAATGTCAGAAATGTTCCGATCCGACAAGTAGGGGCTTTAAATTCAGTGAAGAAACACATTTTCTAGAAAATGTAATATTACAATGAAGCCCGCTGAGTAAAACAAGGGATTAGTGGAAAATAAAATAAAAATAATTAATGTTGGTAAAGCCTGATTTAAAATAACAAAATAAATCAGCTGTATAAGTAACCTTTTACATTACATTCATCACACAACCTAAAACCATGAATTCCATGTTCATGAAGAAATGTGAGAGAGAAGTTACTGTAGTTAATTGTAAAATCTTAGTTATATTTTGACCAAAATTCCTTCCTTAATATGCAGGTCTGCCAGTTAACTAAATCTAACACGTATTTTGGAAAACGCACTGAAGCAGCATGACATAGTAGCTGATGTAGTCTAGTTTAGTCTAAACATTCAGAAGCAGAGATCACACTATGATCCCCCTTCACACTGATGCACAAGAAACTCTTGGTTTCCTGCAGTGCTGTATTCTAAAAAGGTGGGTAATTACAAAAAAAGCTCACATGGCTAATATCATAATACAAAACATTTAAGTCATTGGGGAAAATCTCAAACTGTGCAACCAGAGGAAGAGGAAATTGAGACTTTTGAAACCGGGCCACATCCTTCCCCATGACAGAAAAGCTTAATTTGGCCTGATTATCTGCCAAATGAGGTTTAAACTTACTCCTCAGTAGCTCTGCATCCACCAAATGTTTGGAGAAATAAAATCCAGTGTGGTGTGATAAGGTTTGTTTCCAGCTGGGAAGTCCTCTGTCAGTATTGATTATGTATTGCATTATTTAATGTTTCACCATGATTTTGTTATAGCTTCCATATTTGTTCCCAAATGTCCTCCCACCTCTCCCATGCATTCACCATTCGCTGTTGATCCACCCACCGTATCATTCACAACGAGAGACACTTTTGAGCATGCTAAGCAGCAGCAGCGTGGATGTTTGATGATATGCTGCACAGTCTGAGTCCAACATTTCTCTGAACTGAGGCTCTGTAGTCAGTCGGCTGGCCAGGTAAGCAGTATATCATTTCTCATCCATTAGTCAGCTAGACAGGCAGCGGTGCAGCCATCAGAGTCACGTGGTGATGCTTTCATTTGAATAGCACATCTTAATTAAATAATGTACTGGTTAGTGACTCAGCAGAGAGTAATGTGATGCGCTCCAGTCTTTCTGTGTCTTTAGGGTTGACAGCTTGGTCGATCGTGTTAACATAACAACATTCTAACAGTCATAGATTAAGCATGCGTGACTAAAAGTTCAGGCTTTGGTCCTGGTAAGAATAGCCATTCATGACAAATACACAAACAGGACTGTCTCTGCCTCGGAGGTGGTCATGGGACACTGCAATCTCCTGCAAACTTTAAACTTTCGGAGTGCTGAAGCCTCATCATCAGCAACTCTGCAAAACAATAAACCATAGAGCTCACATTCAGGAAAGTGATGAGTCAGGTAAGCTGGTGCTGCAACAGCACAGTCAAAACACAAGTGCACAGAGGACAATACAGCAGTTAGTCACTGATCACCGCACTGGTGCTCTGGTAATAGCAGGTTGGTGTGGAAACAACACTCTGCTCATATCTCGACCTCTGCTGCTCCAGTTTTATCTATTCTTTAATTAATTTGTCTCTCCAGAATTCCCAAACTTTATGGAAGTGCAATACTAAAATGCTAGTGTCCCTTTAAATTTGGCTATTTTCATTTTCAACGTGTACTCACAGCTTTCTTCATTCTTGTTCGTTTTGAAAAAGTTTTTGGAATTGCTTTTACATTCAAAGTACAATCTTGACCTCAAAACCAGCAGTTGGGAAAATTTCACCACAAGTTTCATTAAGTAGCAGTTATGATGGAGCTTTTATGGCATGATCTTCAAACCCAGTGGTCATTGGATTTATTTATTTTCTGTGGAAATGTCATTATCTACAATTCCACGACAACTGGACAAAGAAAGTCCATCTGCTGATACAGACCATGTGATATACAGTACAAGAGTACAACTGCAGCACAGCTACTACATGGACCTTGTGGTGACAAACAAACAGACTGATGTGAGTAGCTTGTTATTCACAGCACACTGAAGATTACAGCCCGACAACAGCTCCTGTGTTCAGGGAGGAACCTTCATCACACTGAGGGCCGTTGACACTGCCTGGCAAATGTTCAATTTGCTGGCCCACAAATCAATGCATCACTCTAAGCCTAATACTTAAATGATTGTTTTTTGAGGACTTTATTCCTATTATCACTGTAGCCATGCACACTTTTGTTCAGTCTCTGTTGAGAGACTTCAGAAGCAGTGGGTGTTGGCCTTTTAACAATGTTGTCAACAGTCAAACAGTGTGTGTCTGTGCATCCAGTTACCTTCTGGTTTGTTCCCACCATTCTTCTGATCCCCTGCAGACATTGAAGTTCAGTTTTCAGTTTCCCGTCCACCCGACGAGTCTCCTTTTCCCAGAGGAACGGCACTGAAGGTGCCCAGGGTGCAATGGTGGCAGAGGAGGGTGAAGAAAGGCAGCGATGAGACAGAAAAGAAGGAGGAGGAGGAGGAGAAGAAGAACGCGTGGAGAGAGGGCACATATCCATTCTACTGACGACTTTCCTCTTTTCCCTCAAACACACTCTCTCTCCCAGACACATCCTCTGCTGAGAGGCCAGCAGGAAAGGGAGGGAGCTTGGGGGAGGAGAGGGAAGAGAATAATGCTGGAGGGTGGTGAGGGGGAGGTTGAGGAGAGAAAGGGGCAGGGATAGGCAGGGTATAGGGAGGTACGCTGTATTCAGGGGCCTGTTGTGAAGATGGTAAATACCATTAGAGAATAATATTTACCTCAGATTTCTGATTTCAAAACTTTCAGCCACACTGTCTTTTATTAGGAGAAAAAATGAAAAAAATTGGAATTGTTTTGTCAAACTACAACTTTCGAGATCAATAATGAACTACGTGCTTAAATATATCATTGTTATCAACAAGACAAGGTTCATGCTATTCTCTAGAGCCGCAGATATTGATCACAATAACGTCCGGCAACAGAAACTTCTTGTACAGAAACAGAACCAGCTTTGCTATAATTAGAAGGGAGAGGAAGCAGTTTTCTCATCAGTTCTGGACGACAGTGATGTCATTTAAAGACATGCTGCTGCTTCCACTCTTAAACCCCTTGACTGTCTATCACTCTGCCCTCAGATGTATTACTGGTGATAGCTATGACACCCACCATTGTTTCCTGTATAAGGTTGCTTGGTTATTATCTTATTGGTAAGCAGGCCTCCAGACCTTGAAAGTCTGCCTTTCCCTTTAGTGCTCCTGATGTATGGAACGACCTTCAACACACTTTTAAGATGGATCCTTTCACACCTATGCCCAGTTTAAAACCATGATCACAAAACACTCAATATATTTGTATTTATTTTTGTTGTGTAACTGCTTTGACTTGTCGGTCACTCGATGTCACTGTAAGTGAGGGCAAGCTCAGTGAATCTTACAGTTTAAATAATGGTTTGAATGAACATGTTATACCTTGTTTGTATAAGTGTAAGCACATTTTACATGTTGCCATGTGTCTACAGTACACTGGAGTCATGGTGTCTTAATAGCCTCAAAAGAACACAAGACATACAGTTAAAAAAAGTTTTCATGTAAAAGTGATTCTCTCTCACACACAGAGAGCGAGAGAGAGCGAGAGCGAGAGAGCAAGAGAGAAGAAGCAATGTATAATGCATAAGGCATTAGCCTACAACCCATCATAAAAGAAGGAAGCACAAAGGAGCCCAGAACTGATTGAGTCCATGGCTTCATCAGAAGGCACTTTACAGGTGTCAGTAGATGATTTAAGCCAGACATCATTCTGATAACTTCATTAGAGAGTCATTAACCTCCTTTTAACACCAGGTAGGTGAACTTGTGGCGATATTGTTGATGCTGTTGAATTTTTTCCACTGAAACAAAAACAGTGCGTCAATGACCCTCTCTGATCCTCTGCAGCTGTTTGACCAACGCCAGCTACTACCACGGAGGGAAGTTTGTTTATGAAGTCCTCTGAACCGACCGCCCTGTTTACGCCTTCAAGCTTCCGAGACCTCTTCAAAACACAGCGGGGAGCGTGCCAAGTGGCCCAGTGGCTGGAGCCAGTACAAACTATCCGAAGGGAACATCATCTTTCAGTGCTGCACTCTATCCAGCCATCTTAGAATAACAAATTGAATCTGAATAAAGCAATTATTTTTTTTTTAAAGAACAGACCTTGCAAAAGCGTGTGTAGGATGTCACTGTTGTGGGTTGAATGTCAGGGACTGTATGAAAGTTATTTTGGTGGGGAATAACCTACTTAAAAAAAAAAAAAAAAAGCAAGACCATTCCAGTTATTTGAAGTTGTGTTTCTGGCCAACTTTTAATTGTAAATCCAAAAGTCACCCTACCTTAATCTTTGTTTTGATCTCCATCAACTTGTCAACATCTGTTTTTTTTAGCTGCTAAATGCTGTTAGGAAGGACATTAATAAAACAACTAAGTTTCAGACAGCTTCGGTAAGTTTCGGTCCATAAAACCTAAAAACAATGAGCTGAAAGACAGTAAAATGCTGCATAGAGTTAAAGGGAAACTGCAGACTTGGGTGATACGTTTGTCATTTACTAATTTTACCCATTTCTAATTATAAAATATTAATCTTAGCTGCTCAAAACAAAAAGTGAAATGCAATGTCACATGGAAAGGATGAAATAAAAAAATTATCTGGAATTCATATTTTTATACAGTCCCTTATTCTTTTCATTGTGTAAGAGCATTAGACTACAGGATGCAAAAATCTTGTTAAACGAAGTTCTGTGGAAGCGGACCAACATGTCTATCCTGGTAATAGATGTGACAAACCTTCCTTCAGTCAAGGTGGTTTCCTTAGAAAGTCACACTAACAAGGCCCCCACCTCATTATCATCTCTGGCATCTTTGCCACCCTGGAACAATTTCCTTCAGGGCCATGTAAGGAATAGAGCAGAGGTTGATCCACCAGGATGTTGTGCAGAATGTTTTCCTGTCAAGGTGGGAACACATCACTAAGCACAGGTCATTGACCTGCTGTTTACTGGTCTTGTCACACTGACAAAGATGAAGTCTGGCATCCAGACAATTGACACCAATGTAACTTTTGTACCGTTCTGTCAATACTGTCAATCATTCGACACTTGATCCAAAGCTAAATATTTTTGCCAACTGCTGGTCATATTGATATGAAAATGACTGTGTTCCTGGTGACCTGCTATACTTCCTTCTAGCGCCACCATGAGACTAACATTTTCAATTGTGCCTACAAAGATGTAACAGAATATAAATCACCGAGAAACTGATACGATTGAGTAAAATGTTTAAAATGGACAGTTCTGCTTAATTCTGAAAAATACATTTAGAAGCTTTCATTTGCACTAACCTTACATACTGAACCTAAATTACTGCCATAAAATTGGTCAAAGCTGTGAGAGTGACAAACCCAGAGAAATTCCCTGTGACTGTACCAGCACCCAGTGCTAATGTACTAATGTACTAAGTACTAATGCTGCAGCAGAGCCAACACAGCTGTGTGTCTTGCCCCCCTCCCTGTTGTTGTAATCACCTCCAGCTCAATAACACTCAGCAGCAACTCCACCCATAGGAGCTATTGGATGGACAGGAAGTCTAATTCTAGACCACTTCCTGTATGACATTCCTGACCTGATCTGCCTTCCTGCCAGACTCTCCTAGACTGCCTATGTATAGCAGAACTATGGTTCTACCATACTTTTACATTCCTTTATTCACCGATTGGTCAAGTCCACAAATGTAAACAGTTTTGTGTAGCCATTGCAATCAATTTATTTTATTGGTGCCTTCAATTAGGTGCATAGAATGAGAGTTCACATGAATAACAAAGTGACAGACTGATAGGTGGAAATACATGGAAAGAACAGGACATCAGACAGAACAGACTACATTCATAGTAGCAGCATCACTACAGTCCCCTCTTACCTCACCAGATCTCTCATCCAGTGTTTTACACATATAATATGGGTTTAAATATGTATATATGGGTTTATTTATGTGCAGTAACGCCAATCATACGAGTGAAAACTGCAGGCACCTGACCCCAGACGCCAGTGAAACATTGTACTGACAAGAAAGACAGTTAAACTTTGACTGCTTACTTCTTTAGTAATAAAAAAAAAATAATAATTACTAAGTATTGTTCTATCACATTTTATGGAAACAACAGCCAAATATCTGTTAGTTCAGGGAACAAAAGCCTCCCTTCACCTAGAATGGATCGACTGGGCCCATGATAAAAAACGTATTATTTCACCCGACAGAAGCAGATCTCGTGCGTCAGAATGACTACGAAAGGCTCCCATTCCAGCACTTACAAGCATTCCTTCTACATTCAAATAATTTGTAGTGTTTCCTGCCATTTCAAATACATTCTCATCCTACATTAGTTTAGTAGAGATTTCTACTCTCATTAAATATTTATTAGTGTTGCTTTTTACCTTTGTTTATCCTTCCAGTTTAAACAGCAAAATTACAATATGAATGTGTAAATTATCTTATGTATATACACACACGCTACAAGAAGTTTCACCTTAGCTACTGAAAGTGACCAAATAATATTGCCAACAAAGGCTAAAGCAGCTGATTGCCACTGAAAAAGTCAAATAAAACCAAAACTAAAAATATTCAAATGGCAACTGTAATTTAGCAAATAAAAGTGAAACCTACAGTAATGATTGGATTCAGATTAAAAGAAATAAACAATAGAATGATAACCAAATAGATATCTCCCAAAAAAAGAAAAGAATCAATATGAAATATATAAAGTTTTGCCTCGTTTGTGATTCGCTAGTTTCAATTCAACTGTGAAACAGAGAAGCTTATCTCCTGCACCTCCAATATAGAGAATCCAAAGCCTGATTTCAGCTCATCTACCTGCCACATAAATGCTGCTTTCACAGTGATTTCATGGATCCCAGGCAGCAGAAACTATGTGTGAGTAGGTATGTTAGTGATGTAGTTACAGTATACTCTCCCTCAGGTTCCCACTGCTAGACGTGTTTGACTGCTGACTCTCTGTTTGGGCTCCCGATGTTCGGTTCCATGTGTGAAAGTCCAAAAGAGCTTGATTGAGTTTCTCCATCCAGTCCAACCTCTCCTGTTTGGTGTCAGCTGAAAACCAACACCTGAACAAGAACAACATTCATCAGCATTTTGAGAACTGTTAGAGAAGCCAGGCCTGCCTGACAGATGTTCCAACAGTAGCATCTATTACAGAGTTTACCTGCTTTGGTAAACTTACTGTAAAAGTATTACTGCAAATTAAGACAACATCCAGTGGCACACAATGTAAAATGAGCTATGAAAAGAAGTGCAGAGGCTGTTAATCTTTAAAAGAAAATGTTTTAAAATTATTTTTTAAATAGTAATTATACTGTTTCAAGACACAACCCAATCACTGATGTCACAGAAGGTGTTTCCCCATCAACTGTCAAAAGAAAAAACACCCTCTGTGACATCACTACTTGGCTGCAGCCAGAAAGGCAACACGTTTCATGCTTACTGTAAACAAAAGTGTCAATTACATTTAAACAGGGTTAAATATAAACAAGAGTCTTATTCTATATTGGCTGAAATTTGCAACTTCAAAGATGATCAAAACCAGTCAAACAATGTGTGCCTTTAGAAACGGGAGGTCTGGGATTCACAGTTGGAAAGTAGGTTGATTACAATCCATAACCGCAAAAAAATCCATGAACCCATGAAAAACAAATCCTGAGATCTCTTTTAAAGCTCTCAATGATAACTAAAATAATTTTATTGCATTTACACTAACTACCATATAATTTTTCAGGCTGTACTCAGTCTTACTTGGCCATGGTGTCCTGGCTGGCATCCTGCTGCTGCGGGATGTTGCTCACCAGTTCAAAGGTGAAAGGTCGAGCACACGAGTCCCTCTTCACAGGCCTGACACACTGACTGGTGGAGCTGGACAGATAAATGCTGCCCTCTGCTTCCTGGGAGGTTAAAACAGAAAACGGAATTAAAGCTATAGAAAGTAATTTGGTGACTTAAGTCTGCAATTCTGTGTGTTGGTCTATCCATCTATACCTTAGTTTCTTTGTCATTGGGGTGGTTCCAGTAGTACATGTTGCATCCCACCAGAACAAAATATCTGCGATGCCACACCCCATATCCACTGATCAACTCGAACATTGTCTGGGAACAGATCCAGAAAGAGTGAATTTAGTGCAACTAAACGCAGCAAAAATGCCGTTTAAAAAAGGGGTTTACCAAAAATGTGAGGAAAGTGCATCTCTTGTCTGTTTGGATTAGTGTAAAGCTGTTAAACTCAAGTTTAGCAGACAGGACAGGAACTACATTCCCACTGGAGTGTAGTGTCCATCTGCTTCTTGTCTTGCCGTGTGAACAAAATGACACTTGTTTTTAAACTATTATGACAAAAATCAAATAACTCTCTCACTTTATTTAATTTGTGAATCTTAAGATGTAAAGTCAGAGTGAAAGCAAAAGGCTTGTTAGCCAGACAAGCAGAGATAGAATATATAATATATAAATAAGATACGTGCCGTTACGTCACATGGATCGACATCTCTCAGTGGATGTCTGCACACCACCTGAAGCTAAACCTCATCAAGACAGAGCTGCTCTTCCTTCCAGGAAAAGCAGCTCTTGTCCGTGACCTCTCCATCAGCACTGAGAACTCTGCTCTCAACATCAGACTCCATCTTGGCCCATTAAAAACAAAAACACCTCTCTCTATCTACTATTAAACGGAGCACAGTATATTTGATAACGTTGATGTACTTGCATGATTCTTGCACTTTTTAGGGTTGTACCCACATAGTTGAATGCACTTATTGTATGTCCCTTTGGATAGAAGTGTCAGCTAAACAAATGTAATGTTAAGATGGACATGTTTGAAAAAGTTGTTGACAAAAATAAATAATAATCACATTACTGACCAGGAATCCTTGGTGCTGTACATTAGAGTGACTTTGGCTGTTCAGTTGCAGGTAGATGTTGCCCTCTAGAGGTGAGAGAAAAGGAACCTGTAGTCCAGGGAAGAAGAGGAAGGGGACACTATTAAACTGGTATGATGTTGAAGACATATAGAGATGAAACAATAGTTTCAAGAATTTCATTCCAACATGCTCTTCATTCAATTTTGTAAAGCTACCTGAAATGTTATGTTCTAACTTTTAGATCTACTAACTGTAATTATGAGAAGGTATCAATATGATGCCTACTGCATTCGAGTGAAATTCTTCTTGTACATTTAGACAAACAGAGACAAAGACAGAAACAGAAACAGAGACACAGACACAGACAGACGTGCGTTAACATAACAGTTAGCATTACAGTTAACCTAACAGCTAGCTTGACAGTTAGTCCGGACCAGGTTAGCTTCCCAGCATAAGTTGCCATAAGAACTGAGCTTGAACTTTGTGAAATAAGCCTGGCTCGTTTAGTAAACTGGCTTCATGTAACTACAACATATATACAGCTGAACAAGCTGCTGATAAATGTTCCGTTATCAAATGGGAAAGCGATTGACCTAATAAAAGGAAAGTAATTCACAACAAACAAATACTATCGAGACTGAGGCGGCGGAAGTCATGAGTCAGAGACTAGGTTAGTTTTTGCAAAAGGGAAACGATGAGGTGAAGGGCTGGCAGTGGTGTGAAAATAGTGAAACCTTTTCCTGAAATTCATCTCCCAGCAGCCTCCTGATTTTGCCTTCAAGTTTCATCTGAGTGGAGGAAGCAAGACAGAGGGGGAAGGGAGGCAGACAGGGAGGGGCAGACATGTTACATCACCAGTGAGCCCACCCATGTGTAGAAACTTGAAACGGAATAATAAAAAGCACCAAAGCGGTGTCTGTGGTGCCTGAAGCACTGTGCTTCTTCTCCAAGTCAGTCAGTGCTGGAGGTCAAAAATGAAATGAACAGAGAGGTGCAAAACCCGTGACAGTGGATGTTACATGGGCCATGCTTTTCCCTTCTGAATGCTATTATTCAATTCACAATTGCCACAAAAAAAAATATTGACATGTCTGCACCTAAAATAATCCAAACTGCATTCATGAAATACATTTTTTTTTATCTAAGTTGATGTGGCTAGGGCTTGTTTTACATCATTGAACATTTCCAAAAATCTATTGGTAAGTTTGTTTTTAAGTATTAAAATTATTCAACCGATCAACAATCCTGCTTTCACCAAAACAGCTCAATACACATCAGCAGCAGACATAATCTTCTCGACCTGAGTAAGACAGACGTGTATTAAGCTTTAAATCCTAATTTAAGAAAGCAAAAATAAATTAATTAAAAAAACAGTGATTGCATCCCTTCTCATCATTATCATGACAGATTACCTTATCCAGAGAGAACTTGCCGTGTCCCAGTGAGGCCAAAGTGATCTTATGGGAGCCCACCAGGCAAAAGTTGCTGGAGCGACGAGTGTTGAGAGCAGGAAGAGCAGCAGCTGAAGGACAAAGAAGCGCAGAATGAAAACTCATAACAATCATAAAATGGTCAGTAAGCAATATGCATGCATGACCAGTGAGTTTATTCTGTTAAAATAGAATCGCCTCCATATCAAAATCACAACATTCTAAACATTTACTAGCTACCATTCCAGAGTTGTTGTTGAGTTGTGTAAAACAGGGAAAAAATATAACAAACACTGACCAAAAAAAACCTCAACTTACATGTCAGAATGTTACTGGATCTCTGTTGAAAACAAAAGAAAAGGTTTAGGTGAGGGGTGAAAAACAACAACACATACTATAATATTTAGATACTAGATACTCACCGTGAGAGTGCTGAGAAGCTTTCTTGGCGTGACCTGAATATGAAAAGACAACATCAAGGAATCAGACAGTTATTGGTAAATGCACCCCTGGCTAATTTATTTGGCTCACCCACTTACCCGTGACTTGGTGCTGGTCCGGTCCATGCTGCAGTTACTACCTGAAGTGTGGGACTACATGGCACAAAAACAGGCACATTAAAAAATCTACAAATGACATCAGATCAACAGTGCTGTGCAACGCATGATGCACCAAGCAACTTGCATGCTCAGATAATGAAATGGAAAAACAATTGCTTTACTGCTCTATTTTAATTTTCATTAGGCAAATGGTACAGTGTGAAGATATGACCTCAAGATGACCTACGAGTTCATTGGGGGAGAAAGCAGTCAGCTGTTAAGGAGGAAGTGGGGTTTGGCAGATAACGGCCAAACTGATCAAGCCAGTTCCGGTCTAAACGAGTTGCAGCAGTACTTTCCCCTCTATTCTTGACCCCTATGGGTCACCTGAGGTGTATAAAGATGAGACTCTTCACACGGTATCATTGCTTGACAGACCTTTGTGCTGTATGCTCTGATCCTTTCTGCAGAAATACTTTACCCTCAATAAAATACTCAAAGACAAACTCACTATCTTTTGATCAACAGAATTTCCACCACAATAATTAGCGTGCTAACACGACACTAAGCAATGCATGTTGCCTGACCCACTAAATAAACATTAGCAATCAACAACACACTACTCTGTCTAACACCATTAGTCAACAACATGCCAGCTAACATCACGTTAAGCCACCTACCATGCTGCCATCATTGGCATAATCCCATGCGTCAGTGTTATGAAACAGAGAGGCTATTAATAATATTATTAATAATAATAATAATAATAATAATAATAATAAACATGTAAATGTAATTTTACAAAAAATACTTTTCTAATTCTATTAATTTTATTTAAAAAAAGGTTTTTAAATGTTTGGCCTCACCAGGCTGTAGACCTCCACATCTATCTCAAAGGATGAGCGGATATCCTTCCTAAAATATCAAGGAGACGTTATATGCAATAATCCATACATTCCCACTGAAACGATCACATAATTACATTACAGTTCATTTAGCAGACACTTTTGTCCAAAGCGACTTACAATAAGTGCAAACAATCATGAGGATACAAACTCAGAACAGCAAGCACATCAGCTTCAAATAGGTGTAATCATAAGTGCAGAACAATAGCTTCAAATAAGCCAAACCAAAGTAAGTGCAACATACAGAAACGATAGATTAAAATAAGACCAAGACTCTTCAAATTCAAAAGGACAAGTAAGCTAAATCATATATTAGCAACGCAACATGAAACTTGTGCAAAAATATATAAGTGCATACGAGTGTCCCAATTTGTTTAAAGTTGTCTAGACGTGACCATTCATTAATAATTTGTTATAGGAGACATATCATGCACATTATTGTCAGGTTCATACTTGTATTTTGGGTTTATACTAGAACATGTTTATATGCTTTAATGTTCAAAAAACACAAAACATTATTCTCAGACTGTCTGGATTGACCCTCTGTCTGAAATGCTCCGTTTTATCGGCTGCAAAATGCCCAGCCATTTCTGCACAGTCATTGCAGCCGGAGAATGACTGTAACACTTTATGCCTACAGTATATATAGTATAGCTATGACATCACAACCTTAAGGCAGTCCTGTTTAAAAATGGCACAGTTTCTGAATACATGCTGGGTGCATTTCACCTTGAATTGAGCATTTCGATACTTAAGTATTTATACAACACTGAAACCTGCTTTGTAATTAAAAAAAAAAAAAAAGACATAAAATCTCACTTTTTACAATATGGGATCTTTAACAAAATACAAATATGAACTGAGAAAACCAACAATTTTGTACAGTTATGTCCATCACTGATTTAAACTGAAAATAATACGTTTTATGCATTTATGAAAAAACACATGATGTCAATTCAGAAAAAGAAAGTAAGCAAGATGTAAATGCAGCTAGGAGCAATACATAAGATTTTTCAAATGAAGTAACCACAAAGCAGCTTACAGAGTGACAGAAGTAGGGAAGGATATGGTGTCGCCATTCTGAGCATCAGCAGCTGTGGCCAGCGGGGTGGCGACAATGTTACAGGCCCCGTAGCGGATCAGGACGAAAAAGTAGTGACTTGGCCGACCTAAATTGTTACATAAACAACTCATTCCTTTCAAACTGGATGTCAACCATTACATATGTGTTAATTAAACCCTGCATTATGAAATGGAAGGTTTTTATGGAAATCTTAAAAATTAAATGCATCATAATCAATTCAGATTTTTGGCAATTAATATGGGGCAATTGAAAATGAAACCAAATCAAGACAATAATTGTGCTACCTGTGCGGGTGTGTGATGAGCAGACAAATTCCACCTTGAGAGGCAGCTGGATGTTTGTGATGCTGACAGTCCCTCTGCATGCCTGCTGGGAAACATACTCCTCATCCTCCCCCGACTCAGAGTTCCTCTCCTCCCTCAGTCTAGTAACCTCGGCCAGCAGGGAAGAGCGTTTCTCACCTGCAACAAAGTAAATCCCAAGAATAATAAGTAACACAGAAAGATTTAAAAAAAAAAAAAAAAAAAAGAGAAAAAAAAAAAAAAAAAATACTCCTATGCTTTGAATACAATTATTCAGCCTTTGAAAAAGAGTTATGGATTTAATTAATATTATACAAAACAGACAAATTTATGCATGTACGAGACTTATTAAATATATTAAATACGGTTTGTATTATTTTATCAACTGTATGTAAAATGATAAAATTATAAAAAGAATGCAATCGCTGTTGAGGCAACAATACATGGCTTCCTATTGATAGTGCAAAGATGGGACCATTAAACCAACAATCTTGTTGTGGACATACAGGAGACCAACAGTAGTTTCTCAGCTTCAGCCTCCTCCAGCGAGCCTCTGCCATGCTCTTCATCAGTGCAGCAGTTCAGTGCCTGCAGTGTCTGGTTGATCACAGTCTGCAGCTTCCCTGCTTCTTCATTAAGAGCCTGGACAAACACAGGACAATGTGCAAGATTGTGTGTTACTCACCTTCAATCAAAAAGAGGCCAATTTCACCAGTTGCAGCCCAGTTTACATTTAAAATTGACTAAATGAAATAGTATGTAACAAAAATACATACAAAGATCTCATCCTAATTGACCTACTGTGAAATTGGTTGATTAACAAAAACAACAGTTAATGGGTTAGTCTTGTTGTGCTACACACCACGAGTTTCTCCTTAGTGTTGACAGAGGGTAGAGGATTGGACTTCTCTGGAGCTCGTCTCTGAACACCAGGTGTGACACTCTGAATGGTGGACAGTTTATTCTGTCTTTGTGTGCGGTAGGCATCAATACTGTATATCACAGAACAAATTACAGACACGTGAGAATACCAATCAACTACACAGTCAAATGTAAGTTTGTCAACAATATACCCACACATATGAGTATTACCGAGTCTACGGCTCCTACATTCAAAAGAAAAGTGTAGGAAAGCTAAGAAACAGTAAATAGTGATGTGAAGATTATGACGATATGATCATAGAATTGTATGATTGAAATACCATGCAGTCTTTAACAGAAACATATTTAAACATTATGGCAACAAAAACCTAATCCTATCTAAACACATATAATGATGTGACATCATAGCTTTAGTAAGGCTTGTAGACCTGCTGGTGCATTTGATTTGCATCTTTTAGCGTCTTTTAAGCGCCTCAAGGTTCTACATAAGAGATTTTGATTCTATTTTTTTTATTAACATAATTTTGCATTGCTATTTGAGTTACTGTGTTTTCTTGGCCAAGTCACCATTGTGAAGATGTCAATGGTAAAAACCTTTGTTAAAAAATAAATCTTATTTGTGCTACAACCAACAGTGTTGTCTGGTAAAAAACAACTGATGATTCAAGACAGAGAATTCAATATGGGTTTATTCCAAACTAAATGTGTTCAAAAGGCTATGCTGTTATTACCTGTATAGGGGAGCAGATTCAGGGGTGGTGCTCTCTTCTGGAGTCAAGAGCAGAGAGGGAGGATTGGACTCCTGGCTCGCTGCCAGTCGCTGTTGGTGGAATATGGAACAGTTCATATTTTTCCACGTTCTGAATTTATAACAAAGCTTCATTAATGGAACTCATGTATGGACAGCTCAAAGTTATGGATTTATCTTACCAGAGGCGTGACCACAGCCTCTACAGACTTGCTGAGAGGAGAGAGGAAGCCACTGGGAGGAAAAGTCAGCAGCTCATCTCTGTTGCCTTCAAGCTTGTTGCTCTCATTGCACTCTTTTTCTTTAGACTGCTCCTCTTCTTCACTTTTCTCCTTCTCTGACTCTGTGTCCACCTTATCTTTGTATCCAGAGCAAACGCCAATGCCACTGTCGTGGTCCTCAGTGTCTTCATCCCGCCTCTCCTCCTCTATCCTTCCAGCATATTCCAGCACCTCCTCGAACATCTGGTCAATTGTTTCAGCAGTGTTGGTCTCATCGTGAGAGCTCAGTTCAGCATCTGTGGGAAGAAACATTAACAAACGGATCAAGGAGATGGCTGCTAAAGTCCTAGAGAACTGCATTAAAATGAACAACACCCACAACAGATAGGCACCATTCATCTTTCAGGTTTATGCCCAGTCACATTTATTCCCTCAAGTGCAACTGTGCAATACAAACTGTGTGCTTGTGGCCTCATTATGGTCTCTCAACGTATTGCTTGGGTCAAGATAGACATTTCCCAACACACTTAAGCTGAAAAACACCTTCAAGTAAAACAGAAACAGCCATACAAACCTCTCCGAAAAACATCTGTGCAGAAGCATGGTCAAACCTTTAGTCACCCATGATTTAGTAAGCATGCTGCTCTTAATATGAACCCAGTATATGCAGTTTACAAACTGTCAGTGATTTCTGTCTTACCAACAAACTATTTCACCCACGTGCTACACTTCTATTGAGGTGTCCACAGGAGCTCACTCCTACACCTTCTTACTGTTCTCACCTGACTGACTTGCTTCTGCCCTGGACTCCAAGGAGGTATTTGCCTCAGACAGGGTTGAGTCATTGATTAGCTCAGGCTCCAGGACAAAAGTGACTTTCTTTGATCTTTCTCCTCCCTCTGCCTGGTAAGTTTCTTCTGCAAACCCATCTATAACACCCTGCCTTTTATCTACTGAATCTTGCTCCATTTCCTCGGTCTCCAAAAGGTGACCTGACACCTGGACATCTGTCAAACTCTGAGCTCCATCATTCCCATCAATGTCTGATGATTCAGCCGGTGCCTCTAGCTTAGGTTCTGCCACATCCTCAATATTTCTTGCAGTCTCTGTGTACCCTGCCTGGGTTTCTTTCAGAGCCTGATCAACACTTGCAAAAGGAGATGCCTTAGTTTGTTTTACACTGCTATTTGGGCATCTTCTGTCTTCCTCTTTTATATCGACTAACTGGATCTCCTTTGACTGTTGACATACGTCATCCTTATGAGTACATCCTCCTGTGTCTGTGTAGTTTTGTTTTATTGTAAACATATCAATATCTTCTGTAACTGCTCTTTCATAGGACTCCATGTTCCCTTGGTCTCCATTTAAATTAGATTGGTCTTTGACAGAGTCACCTAAACAGCTTTCTGAATCATCATCCTCGTCACGTCTAGCTTTCTTATCTTTCTGAGTTTCAGAGACACCAGCAATCTCAGCAGAGATATTACCCAAATAACATTCACTATCTTGGATGTCATAGGGTTCACTGTGATCTGCACTGCCTCTTTTCTCTTTCCCCACTCTGGATGTTCCCAACTCCTTCTCCTCCTCTTTAACACACACATCTTCCTCCTGTTCTTCTGCTATGATAAACTCTTCCTCCTTGCACATCTTGTCTTGAGGATATCTCCATGACCTTGAGTCCTCATCTGTTGAAGGCTCAATCCCCTCTTCACTGTATGAAGAACCATCAATTTCTTCAAATGAAAACCCCCGAGGTCTGCCCTGTTCAGTCACTATGGAAAACTCAACAGTTTCCTTCATGTTTGACTCCTCTGCATGAGTCGATTCTAGCAAGCTTTGCTCATCACCTGTAGGCAACTCTGACACATTCTGGTCCTCACTGAAAGGTGCTTTGGAGAAACTCTGATCCTCGCTAAAAGACAACTTCAATACAGTCTGGCTCTCTGAAACTGAAGCTTTTTGCTCCGTCTCCTCCCTGACTTCATCACATCGATGAGTATTTTGCTCCTTCCAGGCCATGTGCAGCTGCCCCTCAGAGTTTTCAAGCTCTACAGATCCATCAGAGTCTCTTGGGGCCTTTTCACCTGTTGAAAAAGTAGTCTCACATCTCATCATTAGGCTACCCAAGTTAGTTCATTCATATCTATTCATGTATACAAAGAAGGTGTCGAAAACTATTTCAAATCCTTAGTGTAAGATACTGATTATGTTGGAAAAACATAACAAATTAACAAGAGGCAAACACATTTGGCGTGATAGAAAATGCAACGACTGAATTTCAGAAATGTGTGCCAAATCTCTTTGTTCGTGCTGCTATTAATGGAACTTGTGGAAAACACTATTCAAAATTGAGTTTTCGATCCTGATATTGATTCTGGCACTTAAACTTGGGCTAATTGATGTGATACCAGTGCTCTTTTTTCATTTTAAAATGAAAGTCTGTATACCTCACTGTGGAACTGTTCGGGATCATTATTCTACTAACTACTATGTAAGATCAGATTGTAACTAAACATTGCTTCTTAAGTGTAGATGACCATACAGCAGCATTTTTAGGGCTGTACAAACTTTATATTACATTGTTCATTCATTTTATTAACTATAAAATTGTGGTACTCCAGTTTTAGTGACTGTATTTAATGTGGATCAGGTGCATCGCTATTTGGGAATAGATATCACTATTTTAACAGAGTAGCGTGGTTTTTGTTTTTACAATTGACATACTCAGGATGCAATGGGCTACAAACGGATATGGCCTGGAAAAAAGTATTGATGGGCCAGAATAGAGGGCTGAAATCCCCAATTCCTAATGAGGACGGTATGAGGGAAAGTCAATTTGATGTGAAGTCTTACCTGTCCAATCTGAAGCTTGCTTCTCTGCACCTGATGTAAGAGCTTCAGTGAAGCTGCAATCCTTCATCTCAGCATCGTCATCTATCTGCTGGAAGCAAACATAAGAGGCAGTAATGCAGAGCTTTATTTGACGTTTGTGATGTAATCAAAGTAAAGACACAAACTAAAAGAAAAGTAATGAAATACTGCATCTTGCAGTTATGGTGATTTAGGCCATGTGCCCAAAAACTAGAGAAACAGTGTAACAACTAAAAAAAGGGGGCAGGAGACCTATAGCCCACAAGCAAATAAAACAGTGTTAAAACTCAAACTAAATATCAAACCAACAAACACAAAAGAGTCATTGCGACCAGTGGCGTAAAGCAATTAATGATGAGGAAGAGTTATGCTGAATAGTCAAAATACAGATTCACAAACCCCTCCAAGGTGACTATGTAATGCATACAATATACAATACAAACCACACCAGACCTAAATATGTGCACTATTCAAGAAGTGAACTTCTCTCTGAAAAGACAAACATCTGGAGCAACATAAATGGGTACTTTCGCCAACAAAAGCAGCATACTAATATTTGCCTTGTTCGGTTATTCAGTTTTATTCTTATTGCTGCCCAAATCAATACTGCCCATTCTGTTAGCTCCAAGTATTGGCCATATGTCGAAGCACAAAAGTGACCAGAAAGAGAAAGGATATCTGGTCATAGACTCACATCCCAGAGTTGCATAGGAGGCCAACAAACTCTCCCTCTGGATCTAGGGAGGGAGATGAGGGGGCCAGGAGGCATCCATCCCTGCTAATGTTTACATACACTGGTTTGTAAAGACAAAGCTCAAACAAACAGGGGAAATGGCTCACTAAACAGAACAACTAAAAATGACATCCACAAAAAGATTTAAAATAAGAGTTGTCATTAATCTGTAGAGTATGTTACTGTTACTGAACATACTACATGCCAGCCAAAGGGGTCATCCTATCTGCAAATATAATAACCATTGTTTATTGTTTAATGGCAATCCAAGAACGAAACTGCCTGGTATTATAATACTATACCAGCCACTTCTATCAGCATCAGAGAAATGCTGAAAACTGTCAAGAATTTAGTGAGTTTATTCTTGTCCATCTATTGTTTATGAGCCAAACCCAACACATCTACTTTAATATAACAGAAAACTATAACACAAAATGACTGACAGCTGGGACCAACCCATTCCAGAATGCTTGAAAGGCAAAATATTATGATCACAAACCCACCTGAGATAACGAGGGATCAGAGCTGCTCCTTTTCAGCCAGGCATTCTCACTGATAGGTTGGAAAGGCAACTGGCTCAACTCCTGTTCCCGTTCCTGATCAGGGAAACCATGTCAGACATAAACTCTACAGGTTCATTCTTAAGTTCATATAATTCAGGCTACTGCAGCTATTAGTAGCTTTATTTTAGAAAGATTTTAACATTTAAAGATTAACAGAAGGAATACTAATATATTCATTTGCCCAACTAAGAACAAGAATGATGTTAATCCAAGTCATTTAAGAGCTGTTAATAAATTACAGTCAAAATTATTATTATTATTATTTTTTTTTTTTTTAAAAGCCACTAAACCAACCTGCCGCATGCGAGAAGCCTGCTTGGAGCTGGGTGCTGTAGTGCAGTGGAGTTTCTGCTGTATGGCAGAGACAAATTTGGAACGGGTCCGCGGGGAGAGGTTGGCAGGGCTCGCTGTGGGGGTGGGGCCAGCCTGGAAGAGTGGCACTTTAAAATGCTCCAGTCGCTGATTAAATTCTCTCTCACCTGGAAGGACAACATTTATAGAGATTTACTATCAAACATAAATAGAAATGAAGTCAACAGCAACATCCCAATTTAAAAAAAAAAAAAAAAAAGATAAAATTGAGTATCAAGTTCAAATCTAATATCTATATAATACAACAGTATGGTGTGTACTTCAAGTTGATTTGAGTTAGTAAAACTAGTCAAGTTTAACTAAACCGTCTTTGACATTTATTACACATTTTATTACATTTTCCAGATTTCCACAACTGAGTGAGCTGCCCGTCAACAATGAATGTCCTTTCCTTCAGTCTCCACATTGCTCTAATATGACTGCTGGATGTTTGGCGGATCCGACTACAAGCATACTAATTTTAAGCATCCACAGTATAACAATTTCATTGGGGGATCTTATCAAAAAAAACATTACAGGAAACTACACTTGCCAGGTATTGTTTGGGCAACAAAATAGGCTAACCTGTAAACAGTCTCTTCCAATGTTACATGGATTTCTCTAGAAATGACTTAATGGCCTCACTGTTTATTTGTGAAGTTTTGCTTGTTTTTGTAGCACAATGTCAATAGAGCATCTGTGGCTTTTGTTGAAAATGGATATCACAGCTATTAAAATATTACAAATGCTAAGATTTTGTTTGCCATTTTGTATGATACATATTCTTTACGACAAATTAATAAAATATCAAACAATTATTACAAATCTCCAAAAACTCCTGAAAGCATGTTGTCATTTTGCTCAGACTTACAAAACATTTGGACTTCACCTGTGATTGGAGAATGAACTGTGCATGCAGAGGGTTGTAATTTCACTAAATCCCCATTTATTGGGATGCTGGTAAATTATCTGTACATGGGATGAAAGAGTTTGCTGCTGAATGCAGTACATGATTACAATTCAATTAAATGGGCATACTTTTAATCCAAACATGCAATAAGACGTAGTATTATTTTTTTATGTGTATACACCTCCCCAAATAAGTTCAGTTAACATTTTTTCTTTAGGATTTTTATATTGAAATTATGCAAAAGTTCTAAAAACTTAACCTACAACCCTTTGCAACCCTGGTCACAATCATGCTAGCCATAGATTTGGCACTAATTGTTTTTATTGAAAAAAGGACTTTGCAGCTAGTTGTGGCAAATATTTAACTGACAGTGAGCTTCAGTCCAACCGTGCACCCCAAGGCTCGGCCCTCTGGCCTCTGTCAGGTCTGAGCTGTGAACATTTAAGTCTTTGCATTTGATAGTTCATTGTATTCACTTCTATCTAATATTGTCTGTTTCAATGTCTGTAAAAAAAAAAAATAGAAAAGTAACACTGTATTCAAAAGTAACAAGTCTGAAGTTCACTCTCAGAAGTTTTTTTAATGTGTGTGTTCATTTGCATCCTCACCAAGGAGATGCTCTCTGAAACCCTTTTCGTGGATGATGACTGATGGGCTGTCAGCCCCAGGATCCGACAGGCACCGCTGGGCAAGAGGAGCTCCCCCTAAAACAACCAACACTTGCGGTTACAAAATACAATATTTATCTAACACACCTTGAAAATAGTTATCATCTTCCAAGCAGATAATCCAGTTTGACTGTTGACCTTTGCTAAGTGTCACCAACTTGAGCAGTACCACAAACACTGACAATACCTGCACTGCAATACTCTTGTATGTACAGTCTAGATTTGTAAACATTCACATTTGGTTTCCTGTTTATTATGTCCACCTAGCTAAAATAAATGCAGTCTAATACAACAGCCCTGCAATAAATCCTACAGTCATAAAGGTTTCTGTTAAATCCATTCTAGAGGCGTTATTGCAACTTTAAGGTAATTTCATTCAACAGTAGTCGAAGAGGTGTTTTTGTTTTTTTATATTTATTCTTCCGTCATTGATAAAAAGTTGCATGACAATATATTAGCATGCCTGCTTTAACACTATAGGTAGGATTACCCTCACGTCTCTGGGCGAGTTGCTGGACCCGGGATCGGATTGAAGAAACCATCGGTGTGTCTGGCTTTGTCTCTAGTTCAGCCCGGCGACCAGAGGAGGATGGTTTAGGACTACGATTCTCCCGACCAGCTGCCTCCAGGCGCCTTCGCTTCTGGCCATCATTCACCTCTGAGACATCAGATAGAAAGATGCACAAGGAAGGACTAAAGTCACAAATGTACAGAACTGCAAAGACTGCTGTGAATATGATACAGATATGTCTATGAACCTATACATTCCTGTTAATACAGGCACAAACAAACCTGATGGTGAGAGGACATTGTCTTCAGAATCTGACAGAGGTGCTCTCTGTCTTTTCATGTGGACGTTGCCAATATTTTCCTCACCAGCATCCATACTGAACTGCAAACAGTGACATTACAGACTGGACATGTATTTTAAGATGCCAGCTGGTAGTGAACAGAACCCTTTCAGCATTAGTACAAACAAGTCAAATCATGGCAGTTTATTTCGTCACTCCTCTCTCAAAACACCTGCTTACAATTACTAAAATTGCCCCGTGAGAGTTACAAACAAGATACAAATTTGATTTCTTAACAGTGATGGTCAAGCACGAAATTATGATCGGCAAACGTTAATATAATATAGGTTAAAACTAACTACATAGATTTGATGAAATGACTAAAGCTACGTTACAGACACACTACTATTGGATAAAAAGCATTATCCCGATTAAAGTGAACGTGACAACGCCCAGCATTTCAGTTTCAGCTCAGGTCATTTTTAAATTTAAACGTATTCGTTACAAGTTGTGCGTAGAGTCAGCTAATGTTAATTAACGTTAGATAGCGATACATTGTTAACACTGCCAACACTTCAATGAGGCGCTGTTCGTTAAATTTAATTAGCTGTTTTTCTGTCTCCGAGCAGTGAAAACCTGTAACTTAATTTAGCTTGCTAGCATTAGCAACGTTGCCCTTTGAGTCAACTCTGGTGAACTCATTTCAAGCTAATTTATCCAAAGCTGGCCAGCGTAACATTAGCCTAGCTTACAATGGCAAGCTAACTTTAGCAGGAACAAGCGGTCTTAACAGAGTTAGCAGAGGAATGTCTATGCTGAGCAAGTCATTTGTTGTCTTACCTGAAAAGAAATCTGTATGAAACAGGCGAACTGACAGAAAACAAGAAACAACTGTTTTATGCTTCCAGTCTCCTCCTCAAACTTTGAATTTCAGCGGGTCTTGTGACGTTACCAGTGCATACTGCATACAACTGGAATACCGTAAATACTGTCGAAGAGCGCAGATGTAGAACCTGAGGAAATATAACAGGCCTTGATTTGCTCAGCAGAATTATGTAATCTGACTGCACGTCTGAACTATGCACTGTGTATAAAGATATAGATGTAAAAAAACACATTTTTAATATTCAGTCTATGGTCTGTACCAGCTATAGCTCGGAGGGAGGTCGTTTTACCGTGTTAAACAGATTAAACGCGCAAAAAGAAGATTCGACTCATTCACTACATCATTACAATGGTATTGTTGCAGAGCTACCGATGTGTGAGCTTTGTCGTGTGACATACAGTGTATGGGTGTGACTCATAGGTTTAACATGGAGATAGGTTCGTGTTATGTTATGTGTTTAAACTATGGATCAGAAACACAGAAAGTAGGCTATTAAAGAGCAGCTTGCAGGTTGAACTTTCTACAACATTTATTAACTTTTCCTGAACATGACTGATTGTGATAATTAACTATCTACCGTGCTATAGTCGACTATTGTAACATATCTTCCTTGACATTTAGTGGATGGAAGCTGCTTTTGGTGACAAACCCTAACCCCGAGGCCTACAAAAACATGCATGTATGAGCATCATTGAATTGATGAATTGAATTTTCCATTCACACATCCATTCTCTTGCTACTGTCTTGGGTCACAGTGGCAACAGGTGGGGTGGCCCAAAACTCCATTTTTCCTAACTAATATCATTTGAATTTAACAATTTGTAAACACATAATCAAATAATACCGTACAAAGACAACAAACCTGATTGAATGGAACGAAACTGATTGATACAGTACACTGCTACAAGAGGCTGGATGCAAATCTCAAGCCACTAAGAAACCTAACTATTTACACCTGTTTGTGGGTATTGGTCGGTCTACATTTATATTTCTTACTGTGAAATTTTACCAAAGTGACATTTATGGAATATTTTGTCAAAGTATAGTTTTCGTTTTACAGTACCTTTAGTTTGTTCTCTGTTCTGATATAAGTAGTTTAACAAAAACACATGGAAGTATTTATGTTAAATAACGATCTCTGTGCATTACATTGTCAGGGCAAGGGCCACTGAGCAACTTTCATAGGAATGAACTACATCCATGGAATGAAGACAGATAACAGATTAAACTCAAATGCATCTCTCTAAAGTTTTGTATGTTATTTGCTTTCTTCTGATTTATCATCTAGTTAAAAAGCTGTGTTATTTGTAGAACTAAACAACAAAACTGACCAAAATTTAATAGAATGCTTTTACTTTTCACAATCTCTTATTGCTCCCATTGACTTTTTATTGTGGATACAATTAAATTCAGAGAGTTGAAGAGTTTTGACTGTCTGTTTTGTCAGTGACAACTGTGTGCCTTTATGAATACATTACATTGGCAGCCCGTTGACAGGGTTATGTGAATCAGTTTCAGATGATGATCATGAGGAAATTGATGGAGTTGCAAATGCATGCAAAGAAGTGATCTAAATAGGTCAAGGATGCATTGCTAAACCTGGGTTTGCGTACACGTCTAAAAACAGCTGCGATAAGATCTTGTGAACATCATGTATCTCCATCACTTCGGTCTGCACCGCACAGCTTTGCATGAAAGGGGGAACTGACTCATGGGAAACTAGTAATGTAGTTTACCCTGGAGGAGGCAGAAACAAGTATGATTTAGTGGTTGGTCATTTCTGTCTGTATTTATAATCCCACAGCATTCTGATTAAAAACATTTTTACTAACGAAACCTGGAAATTTGACTTTTTATGCCAAAATACAGAAAAAAGAAGATATATTTGTTTTAAAGTGGCAGGCTCTGAGATATTGGCTTTTGAAACTTCAAACCCCACTGTTTAGTTTTAATAAGGGTTACTTCTTATAGAAAATAATTTTGATGAACACTGTTGAGGACAGTGAGGACTTTGAATAATCTGTAAAAAAAAAAAAAAAAAGTCTCTTATTTTACTATTACTCTTATGTTGCTTTTATGTGTTAAGATAAGATAAGATAGAACTTTATTTAGGGAGATAAATTGTTGTGCAAATATGTGTTATATGTGTTCTAGCATGTGCAACAATTTTTATGTGGAACTGCTCTGGACCAGGACTCCCTGAAAGAGGAGATCTTGTATCTCAATGGGACCTTCCTGGCTAAATAAAGGACACTTGATTCCAGGAGAAAAATATCCGCACCTGGACAGTCACACTTACCTACAAATATACCAACCGTCCACACATACAGTGTCAGGTTAGTCCTCTGGGACTATAAAATATATAAAGTACTTGTTCCATTTAAAAAACAACTAACCTCTAAACTGACTTTCGCAGTTTAGTTTCTCTGATCCTGTTTTGTTTTTGTTGATGGAACCAACCGGATAAACCTGATAATCAGCGCCAACATAAGCTGCTGGGCCAGTATTCACACCACATTCCTCCTGCTCTATGTGTGACGTGCACAGTCATTCTATGCTTTCTTCTCAAGACCACAGGGCCCCCAGATTTTCTGTGGAATAATGTGATTAAATACATTCATTTACGAGTATGCAATATTTAAGCACTATCAACGCTAAGGTGAGATAATGAAGGTCTTAAACTAGATTTTAAAACAGTTATCTTCTCATAGGGCCCCAAGATTAAGTAATACATCAGGATCCATCTTAAGGCCCTTGTCATGTCAGTTAATATTTGGTTTAATTATTGGCATATTCCCAAACACATTTCCATTGTTAACTGCATTTGCATGAGTCATATAAAGTCATATGAACAGTTTTAGCTACAGATTAAATGCATCTCTTTACTGTGTAAATAACCTTATTGGTTGCAGCAAAAATAATGAAATGTACAAAGATCAGCAAATATTAAAATGTAAAGGATGAAATGTTAAAAAAAAAAACTTATCTCATGAGTAAACTAAGAAACTAACGAAAGGTCCCTTAAAATGATAATATAATGTAAATCTAAATAAAAATGTGTCTCTTTTCTTTGTTCTTTGTACCACTACAAGCGTGATAAACTTTCCCCTAACTAAATATATATCGAGATGTAGATAAGATAAACGCTAAGCAGACTCATCTGTTTTCTGTGGTGGTAGGGGAGGTTTTAATCTTTGCAATCACACTGTGGCCCGCCCCTGTATCGTAAACTTCGTTCCCCTAATTAGACAACAGCAGTCGTTTAAATATTTGTGCGTAGAGGAAGTTCTGATGAGGTGGAGGGGAATTCTGCACCGATGTCTCATGCACATTTCGGTTCCACAATGAACAGGATTTATATGGGACGTGGTGCTAAGAGTAAATCACAGCAAAGGGAGAGGAAGAACATCGTCGTCATCTTTTCACTGACAGCACCATGAAGACTTTCTGCTTCACTCTGGGGCTTCTGCTCCTCACCGCCTGCTGCTGCAATGCCATGCGTGAGTCATCTGTGTTTGTGCCTCATCATCCTCAGAGTTTGCTCACAGACATGTTTGTGTTGACATTATCTGTTCATCTTCCTCACAGCTAAAGCTCTGCAGTTCAACACAGCACCTGGAACCTGCTGCTTCAACTTTTACACCCGCAGTTTACCATTAAAGCGTGTATCCAACATAACCAACACCCACAGCTCCTGTCTAAAGCAGGCCTTCATGTAAGTTTGGGCCTAATTCTTCTACTGGTTTTGTCTTGTAACTGGGCTTGAAGTGAAGAAGAGATATATGATAAGTCATGACCTCCAGACAAGCATCATCACAAAGCCTCGTTACTGTTGTGATCAAAGTATTATTAGCACTTAAGTTATGGTCTTGACTGGTGTTTATATCTAGCTACATGTAGGATGGTGCAGTTTAACCAGCACAATCCTGTTTCAGTGCAGCGCAGTGGAGATTTACACCATCAGCCAATAAATGAACTTTAATTGAAATAGATTTTTGTCACAAGTGTTCATTTTATGTTTCTCTTCTGTCTATCAGAGTCCAAACTGTCAAAGGAAGACAGATCTGCTACAGTGGAACTTCCCAGTGGGCCCTGGATGTCTACAATCAGTTCCACACCACGGAGGGCAGCAGTCAGCAGCACTGAACAGGTATTACTTGATGTATACTTGATATATACTTGATGTACACTTGGTGTACACTTGATGTATACTTGATGTACACTTGACGTACACTTGATGTACACTTGATGTATTATCTGATGTATGCTTGATGCATACTTGATGTATACTTGATGTATACTTTATGTATACTTGATGTATTACTTGATGTATTACTTGATGTATTACCTGATGTATACTTGATGTATACTTGACGTATTACTTGATGTATACTTGATGTATACTTGATGTATACTTGATGTATTACTTGATGTATAGTTTATGTATACTTGATGTATACTTGATGTATACTTTATGTATACTTGATGTATTACTTGATGTATTACTTGATGTATACTTGATGTATACTTTATGTATACTTGATGTATTACTTGATGTATTACTTGATGTATACTTTATGTATACTTGATGTATTACTTGATGTATTGCTTGAAATGAATGAGAGATGTCTGTAAATCTTTAAATAAACTTTAGATACAAACACTTGAATAGCCCTGTTGTAATAATGCACTAATAGCCAAATTCAGAGATGTTTTAAGGAAAACGCAAGTGCACATGCTCTATGGGCTCCATGGATGCGGGAAAATGCCGGAAGATCCAGATAATTTTATACTCAAAAGTTGAGCCATTTTGGCTTCAAGGGCCACTGAGCAACTTTCATAGGAATTAACTACATCCATGGAATGAAGACAGATAACAGATTAAACTCAAATGCATCTCTCTAAAGTTTTGTATGTTATTTGCTTTCTTCTGATTTATCATCTAGTTAAAAAGCTGTGTTATTTGTAGAACTAAACAACAAAACGGACCAAAATTTAATAGAATGCTTTTACTTTTCACAATCTCTTATTGCTCCCATTGACTTTTTATTGTGGATACAATTAAATTCAGAGAGTTGAAGAGTTTTGACTGTCTGTTTTGTCAGTGACAACTGTGTGCCTTTATGAATATCAGTACAGTGCACGTGTGCAGACACAGACTCCGTCAAAAGTCTGTACAGTTAAAGCAGACAGTTATCAGCTGTGATCAGAAACAGACACTTCAGAGCAAAAGACGTCTCACTTCTCTAAAAACACATTTCCTCGTTTCCTCTCTCCTCAAATTGTTTCTCTCTTCACGCATCCCCGATGGGAAGGACTAAGACGCAAGTGAGGAAAACGTGGATGCATTTTAAGAGAATTGGGATGCACCCCCAGATATATCAACCGTTTCCCCCAGAGGCAAACATTAGCTAACTGACCAGACCAGACCAGGAAAGGCTGTGGCAGCAAAATCCCTGGTGTTATGGGAAATAGCAGTGCTGTGTTTTATTGCCAATAGATTCAACCGTTAACATTTAGGATAAATAATGTTTTATTTCTTCTTGCAAAGGTTAGATGATCCCCTTTAACACGCACAGAGTGGAGCTTGACTACAAGCTGGCAGGCCTGTAACAAGAGGTTGTACTTTACAGATGTGTTGCAGGATGTGGTGTTTTAATGAGTATTATTGATCTGGCATATGTTTTTTTATCAGACTTGCACATCTGCGATGTATTATATTTTGTGGTTGCAAAGAGAAATGTGTAAATACACAACATGTAGAATGAAAATATGGAGTCAGATCTAATGATCTAGAGTAGTTCTATCTAACAGGTACTTAAATACATGTCACAGAACTGCTCTGTTCCTGTATGAAATATTATTGATCAAATACAATCTATGATCTTTTTTGTCCCCGTTTAGTGTATGATCTACATGTTTGTATAATTTTTACATACAGGTATATTTTGATGAATCCCTATCCAGAAAGATTAGTAATGGTTGACTCCATATTAAATAATTGTGTTAAAAAGAATACTAGCACACGTTAGGAGTTACAGCATAACCATGTCAACTTTATTAACCATGTACAGTTAGTCAGAACATAGAAGAGAAGCAGTAAACAGTGTACATATAAAAAAGGACAATATTACAAAAAAAAAAAATCAACCTAAACTTATGTCTATCTTAAATTGGTGTTATTGGAAAGGCGACTGATTCACAAGCATTTCAAAGAAGAATTCACTTTTTTTTTTACTTGCAGGACCATAGAATTGCTTCTCTCTGGACTTTAAGCAAAAATATAACAGAGTGGTCCTGAGAAAGTGTACTCATTGGCATAGATGTATACAGTATATGTGTGCGTGTATAAATGTATGGAAATGTATTTGTGTATTCTTAAGACAAGTTTTACATAATAGGTTCTGTTCCGAGTACATGTTCTGTTGTTATTCCTGGCATATAATATTCTGAAAAAACAAACGAAAGAAAAAAAGGCCACTGAGCAGCCTCCTGTATGTACACAATATAAGCATTTCCATCATGAACAAATCCATGCAGGTAATATTTTATGTGCTGCAGGTGTGTCCCTTTAGCATTTTGCTTTAAATGCAACATGAAGCCTGCAGGCAGTCTGAAAAACTATACTAAAATAACATAACTATGAGTCGTTTAAGAAAAACTACAAGGGATTTGAGGAGTCGTTTTTTTAACCTTACATGTAGTATTATTAATATTGCCATCATATGAAAATAAAACAGGGAAACTCTTGGAAAAGTATAGCAAAGGTTTGAATGTGTCGCACTGCTTTCTGACTCTGAATTGACTTGGACGTGGACTCTGCAGATCGGGTTTGAGAGACGAGCAGAAGGGTTATGTTTTATTGTGTGAGGAAGCAGTTAAGTATAATATTCAAAAGTGAAGTCAGAGACAAAGCTATGGCTGAATTGGCAAACTTCCCCAAACAGTTATGTTAGTGGGGAGTCCAGGGAGAGAGGAAGGTTACAGGAATAATTCAGGTTTTTGATGAATTGTCCCTTTGGTGACTTTACACAAAAGGGAAAAAGAATATTACAAAAAGCTGGACTGATGGGTTCAGATCTATGACAACATCCATCACTTTCATCACAATATAAAACACCGTTGCAATCACTGTAACCTATAAAGTTGTAGACACCAATTAGGCTTTGCATAATGTATTTTATTTAAATAGGAAACACACACTGCAATGACAATATTCTGGCTGCTGTTGCACAATTATTATCTCCCTTCGTCTGCATGTATGAGTCGGATCAGACAGTACCTCTGACCTCAGACACACAGCATTTCATAAACACATCTGCTCATACAAACACCACAGTACATCCTGCCTAAAGGCCACGGCAACATTTTGATCAGTGAATTGGCTTGCATGGGCGTATTTTTCCCATTGAGTCCAGGGAACTTTAAAGGGCGAATTCACGCTGTTGACTGTTAGCAAGCGGTCTTGGCAGTGCTGGGAACAGAGAGTCCAAAATAGAGGAAGCCATTGTAGCGAATCATCTGCTTTTAATGAATCTCCTGTCGGAGTAAAAACTGCTCCACTAAAGAGCAATGGTTTAAAGACGGTTATGAGACAGGAATCAACGGTACAAATGCCTTTTTTTTCTCTCAATAGAGCAATACGTTTGCTAACAGCATAATAAGTTCTGTAACTTATTGCGATTTATTCAAAAGACGTATTTGTGACCAAATAGTGCTAGCATGTTTCCAGCTGGTTAGCTCGTCAGTTACAGCAGTTTATTGACTGGCCCTACAAGTATTCACTACAAACTTGTAGAAACCCAGTTTTGCGAACATTTGCTGATTCATTTCGTTGTGCCACTTTCTGGTGACCGGGCCTTAATCCCACCTGACCTGATACAGTTACCTTCACTCACATACACTCTCCCTTCCCTTAACACACTCTCAATGAGGTCTTTATGACTGAGGGTTTTAATGTGTGTACACTTGTGTTGAGCTTTTGAGAACAATAAAAGAAGAGTAGAGGGATAGTACGTCTATCTGCAGATCTACGGAATATCTAGAGAACATACAACTACTACATGTGAACAAATGGCTATGCATGGTCCCTGCCGTGTGTTGACGGCGTGCTGTAGCTCAGAGGAACTCAAGCGTCTCCTCTTTGTCAGGAAATATAGGAAAATAGAATTTCACAAAAACATGCATTCCACATACAAATGAAAAGGTTTCAACAGATGCAGTAAACCCTGCAGAGACGAGCATGTGGGTTGTTCAGGGCATCTGCATGTGTGTTTATGTGTGTGTGAAAATGGCATCCATGTCACACGTGGTACATGTTAAATGTAACACAGAGGGATGTTGTAGAATGTGGAGTGTTATATCTGTTAATGTGAGTGTATGTTCGGAGGGCCACAGTACATGTGAGTGTCAGAGGGCGTCGTGTCTCTCAAAAGATTTTTCCTTTCTTCTTGTTCTTTTCCATCGTCCTGTGTGAGAAACAAGAACATGGAAAACATTACAATCTTGTAAGACAGTATGGAAAACAACTTTATTGGTCTTTACAGGCCATCTTAAAGGTCACCCAAATCACTAAAACATAAAAAGCATCTTTTTAGTTTCTTTTGGCCAAGGTTTTGACCCCAACAGAATTTGCTTGCTGTAACTCACAGTAGTGACAAATACTAAATGAACATGATAACATTTGATAACTTCACATAAGCAATAACATAGACCTAACCTAATATTTTACACTCAGCGGTATCGCTGCTACCAGCAGCTCAGGGTGGCTAATATTAGCAAACCTCTGATAGAAACAGCATCACTGACTTTATGACTCTTCTACTTCTCAGGCCATGTTTTTTTATTTACCATTATCCTGGAACTTGTGACCACAGCTGTTCCTGTTTGGCTCACTTCAGGGGCTTCACGTGTTCAAGTGTGTTTGTTGTATGACAGCAGGGAACACCATTTTATCATATTAGATATGAGATTTTAGCATGAATTCAAAAGCTAGACGACAAATAAATGAATCTGCTGATTGCGTGAACTCTAAAGGAAACCATCTCATTAGTGATCTGTATGACAGACATACATATCATTTAGTAACCATAGTAACGCCACAAGAGTGCAGGGATTGTGACAAGGAGCTCAAACAGCAGTGTGTTGTGCTTGTATTGTACTACACAGAATGACATGAAGACTATGCATCCCTTATATTATGGTATGGTTTTTATCTGTCATTGTCTATGACGTATGAGGCGCAGCTTGAGTCAGCCTTATAATGCTGATAATAACTATTTATTTGTACACCAGAGAAGATAAACACATGACCACATCAGGGTTAGTAAACTGCAGCCTGACCTGCTGTCAGTCACTAAAATGGGATTTCCCCATGTGGACCATGTAGTGTTGATGATGCAGGATGATCCAATCTTCAAATTTGCTCCTCTTGGTTGGTTTGTTAAAAAGTCAGCGTCAGCACACAGGTAATTCTATTAACCTCCCCCGTATAGAGTTTATACTATAGACCAAACTAGATTTCCCCCTTTTTGTCAAAATCAGAGACTGACTATGAATTTGTAATGTTTTATACATCTATGGTGTGTGTTTTCGGGGATTGAGACGAGGACAATCTTTCCCTGATGCTACATTGTTAACAACAAATCTGTGTTGAAACCGGTACGGAGGTAGTTAACATGAGCTGTTAGCTGTTAGCAGCACAGTCCTTGGCTAAATAACGGAGCTAACGCTATCAGAGGTTAATTGAGTTACATTATGAAGCATTCAGTAAAAGTAGGTTTTGGGTGAAGGTAAATTATACGTGATATATTAAACTGTAATCTTGACAAATTAAAACTAAACTAAACTAAATTTAGTTGGTTGAAGGAGATGTTTTCACATCAATATAAAATAGATATTAGGGAGGGAATTATGACCCATTTAACTTCTAGACAAAAGCCAGTATTGGAATAGTAATAAAGGAGTGCATGTTGAAGTACACTACATGGGATTTATCGTTTAGTTTTTGACCATGGTATTGAGAATCACGGAATTTCCCTGGTATTGGTATTGACTTTGCCTCCCTAATTCCTAATGGTAACCTTTATAGGTCAGTGAAGGTAGCATGTTATGTAATTCGATGTCGGAAACGAGTAAGAAAATGTGCTGAAAATGAAATGTGCCTGAACAGTAACAATATAGAGTTCATGTCTTATTTTAGAAAAATCATAGCAACAATATTGTCAAAGGACATGTCGTCATAAACATTGAGGACTTAACAAATGAAGTTAACAGCTGATTAGTCAGCTGTTGAAAAGTGCAGGCATTACTGACTTGGAGGCGTCCAGTTTCTGCTGCTCGAGGATTCTCTGCTGAGCCTCCCAGTTGGCCTTCTCATCCTCGAACACTCGTCTCTTTTCCTCCAGCTCTTTGTACTGCGCCTCCAAGTTCCTTTTCATCTGTTCGTGGCGTCGCTCCAGCTGAGGGTCAAAACATTAGATAGACTCACTCTCAAGTTGTATGTTCCCTTCAATAGCACATGTGATCACTATCAGTCGTCTATTTACTTATATAACTAGTCTTTGATCTTGTTATCTTGTCCCCCTTACTGCAGGAAGAACATGCCTTTATCGACGTCTCTTTTTCCTTTTCACACTCTTATTTGGGTCTCCTGCTCATCTCTTGATTTCCCCTGCAGCTGGTCATTAGATCGGTAGACTGCAGCTTAGCTTTAGCTAAAGTTAATTCTAAAGATTCCACAGTCAACCCATCGATTTGAATGTCCAAATTCATGCAAATAAAAGTGTTAAAATAATGTTTTATTTTATAATGTTACATTTTTCAAATCTGACAAAAAGATTCAGGTCTTCTTACAGTACCAGCCTTTCCGGAGGTTTCAACCACATCTCACTTTCTTCATCTGCGGATGGAGTTTGTTCAGTGGTCTCCATGGTTATTTCCCATGACAACTGAGCAAACTCCTTCCACTGATGAAGACTGAGATGCTGTTCAAAGCTCCAGAAAAACATTCTGATTCAGATTTTTTTATTTGGAAAACTAGGAGTGGCATTTCACACATTTCTATTGGTTACGTAAATAACCATAGCTCCAAGCTCTTTAACTAAGCCTAACACCTGCATCATAGGTGTCTGGTTGTACTGCCGCGTTACTAGAAATGGCTTGTGAGCCAATCAGTATAAAAAAGGCTCCGTGGCCAAAGTCTAAAGAATGTATTAGTAAGTTAATAAACTAAAATAACAATCTTCATCGTTATGAGATGTTTGTATAAATACTGTTTCATAGGCAATTCAATAGGATTTAACACTGAATAGTTATGACAACTGGAATTCCCCTGAATTAGCAGCTTCAGTACTTGGGGGACATGAGGTGTTTTCCTATAAATCACTGGAGATAAAGCCTTTAATCGGGACAAAGATCAACATGGAGTCTTGTGAAAAGAGCTGCTGGTGAGGCATTTGGCTGGAATTGCACCATGTTGGACACCATGAATGGTGACAATGAAATCATCTAAAAGGCAGCATACAGTACATAGTTTACAGCTCAGGTCCGTTCTTTAACCTTTCATCTCTCTCTCTCTCTCTCTCTCTCTCACATGCACACATCCTCAAACCCACCTCAGCCTCGGAGTCCTTCAGTTTCTGCTTCTTCTCCTTAACCTTCATTTCAAAGACCTGTTCCATTTCTGCCTCCATCTTCTTCATTTTCATCACATGCTCCCTGCGCTCCTCCTCCATCTGTGCCAGGGGACTCCTGTTGATCATAGCAAAGGCAGGGTTAACCGTTAGTTTTACATTCTTTGGTTCACATTTAATAAAACAAAAAATGAAAGGAAAGCAGTGACAACAAGCTGCCATGGGAGTTTTCAAACCTCTAAAGTCATTAAAATGAAGGAAGTAGCAGTTTAGTAATTGAGGCGTACTTAGTGAGCTGTCCCTTGGTCTTGGAAGTGTCCACTCCATTACAGGTGACAGCAGCAAGTTTCTTACTGCGATAATTCTCATAGTGGACGTTGTTGGTGACGTCCTTGAGATCCTGCATATGGGTCCTATGGAAGAGGAAGAAAAAGTAACAAAACATCAGGTACAATAAGCCTGCAGGAGGATGGGGAGGGAAGAGGAAGAGAATCTCAGAAGAAAGATGCAGCTTATTTATAAGGGAACAAGCTAAAGATGCAAATTAATTGTACATACTGTATATTAAACTATGACCATTGCTCCATTAGCTTCTAAGACAATATAATGCATTTACTGAAAACTAATGTGGCCATTAGAGGACATTTGTCAGCCTCTACTGGTCTTTCTGGGTAAGAAATCAAGTTACATTAATGAGAGTTAAGTTTTTAAACTGGCTATGAAACTCAATTTAATGTTGATGACTCTATATGACCTACATAAGCAAACAAGACCATCAGTGAGAAGATTGGCTTTTTCTGTAAAGTTATTCTGCTCTTACTGCCTGTCGCCGGGTCCGATTCCTCGCAAAATCAGACAAAACGATTTAGGGCATGCAGACCGGAGGAGCCTGTGTTTACATTTCCACAGGCAGAGATTCAGTGAGCAGTACGATAGCCAGTTAAAAAGAAGCAGGAGATTTTTCTTTAGAGAATTAGATTTTTCACGTTATATTTTGTGGTTATGGCCGATACTGGGGCAGGATCAGCAAAGAGAAACACTGGTATGCAATATGTCTATTTTATTTATGAAAAACACATTGCGAGAAGTGTTTTTACATCAATATATGAATTCATGTTGGTGGTTCACAATCATCATATTACAGTTATTAAACTTAAACAGCCCCACATAGAGGCATTACCTCGTCGCTACGCATCCTGCAAACAGCTGTGTTTAAAAAAGAAAAAATAAGTTGCGTCTTTCTCTCACTCTTTTCTGAAACAAATTCATGCGCGAGCCAGATCTCGATCCTTATGACAGGCGGCGGTGCTGTGCATGGAAACACCGCTTTGGTCAACAGGTGCCGCCAAATATCCACACAAAATGAAAGTTGCTTGTAGTTGCTTTAAGTTAGGGAAATAACTGTTCAGCAGAACACCGTCTCACCTGATCAGCATGTTGCGTAGGACAGTAAAGTCACAGTGTTCCCCATTCTCCACTGAAGCACACAGGGAGAGAGGGAAACAGAGGGAGGGAGAGAGACACACATAAGAATTACTATACAGGAACACTTCTCGAGTCATAATCAGAATAATCATTATCTACTCTCAAGGGAAACTGATAGTCTTACACCTGTCTTACAGCTGCTGAATAACAACAATGAAGCAGATTAACGGGGTAAATAACGGTCAGCTGCTGGGCTCTATCTCTGGCTATGTGTTCAGAATCCCAGCAGAAACAACATTTACTGTGTTTTTAGTGAGTAAGATCAACACAACTGTAGTGTGTGTTATTAACATGAGAACACATAAAAAGTAGAGTGGTAATATCTAAACAAAATATAAGCAAAACATCACTAAGTTAAACTTCATGATATTAATCTCTCATGGTACAACCACATGCATACCGCAGTATGTGAAGTTCACTCATTCATCGGTTATAAAGGGAGGGTGTATTGAGAGAACTGTAAAAGGAGGCGTTGTACAATATGAGTTGTAGTGTAGCACTAAGGGCCGAGGGACATCAGGCCATGATCACATAGGACGGTTTTAAAAAGGAGCATTTGGCTTTCATTTGTTTTTAAAAAAATTTTAAATCATTTTTTTTGGAGCTTCATACAAAAATTCAGTCCACCTTCAACTTGTCCTGTGCAGTTTGATGTTATCGAATTATATGCAACAACTTCTGATACATGTCTAACCCATCCTGATCACTTTTAAATATTTTTTTTTTAACTTAAAAAGGCAAGCAGTGCACCAGGTAAGTATACTTCAGTGGTGGCTGATGGTGTAAATGCTTACGCCCAGGTTCTACATGGAGTGTGTTTGAACAGTCAGTGTGATGGGCTGAGAATAACTTCTAAACACTGCTCAACCTCCAAGCAAAACATGTTTGGGGTAAGAGCAATAACCTGTAAACGCAACAGTGACATATTATCAGCTTATAAAGTTGCAATGACGAACATGTTCAGTTGCCGTGACAGCAGACACAGAGCAACAGCAGCAGTCATTTGCAGTGTGTTTCTGTCTACCTGATGAAAGCCAGTTCAATATTCACTCATCTTTTCGTTCTGCATCGGTCTCCTCCGACTCCTAGAAACAGATCCGTCTCTTTCGCTGCTACATGCTCCACTACGTGCACCAGCTAGTCTCTAACTGTGTCTGGCTGCTGTTTGCTGGTTAGCAGGTACTGTACAGTGGCTTTGTCTGATTGTACTGGAAACAACATTGATGAGACCAGTGGGACTGAACAGTAAATTTGCAGCCACAGACCTGAGGGGACCTGCAAAGTTTTGGGACAATTCTGTTGGTTCATCTCTACAAGTGAGCCCTTTGACAGTATACATAGTCGAACAGATAAGTTGTGTGCACAAGAAAAAAGCCTCCTATCTGATCACAGCCCTTCACTGTTGGATGCCACAGACTAAGAACGAACAAGAGTTCTTGGTCAGAGAACAGTAAAGAGAACTGGTCTCATTTCAACATGGTACAGTTAGATGATTGTGAGTTTTCATCTTAACAAACAAAGACATGGTTACACGGTCAGATGGGATTCTGAAAAAGGACTGCAGATAAACTGCTGCTCAGGATGTATGTGGTGGATCTCCAGCCTCCTCTTCATCAAATATGATGCTCCTTATTGGTTAGCCTCCACCCAGCTGGCAGTCAATCCTCATCAGGGAATCAGGAGGACACCTTACCATTGATGAAACTTAAGCAGTCCCGCCCCGTGGCATTCCAAGCCAGCCAATGACCTTCTGTCTCTTCTAGAGGAGGGAGCTCTGACGGAGGGGAGGGGTATGGTTTTTCAGTTACTGTCTGCGCCCAGCGGGGGCTAAATCTGGGTCTGGAGCAGCTGGGTTTATTATGGCTCAGACCTGGCCCGGTTCGAGCCCAGAATCGACCTAGCTTTGGCCCAGATTCAGCCCAGATCAACACCATAACCTGCATGTGTCCAAGCTGACTGACTTAAGAGTGTAGGGGTTGCGGTGGTTGGAGGGGGGTGTTATATTAGGATCTATGCATGACCAGCTGGGGGTGCAAGTCTCAATGAGGTAAAACGCGGAGAAGCTAAGTGGGGTCAAGGGTCATAGGGAAAAAAACAGCATAAGTTGTAACTTATAGTATACAGATATTATATGTTGATGAATGGCAGAAAATACCTGATGCATACTCCAGAGTCTTTAAAAAAAAATTAAAAATCATTTTTGTATTTTATTCGTCAATCGTGGACTTTTATGGAAAATTGTCTCAGTCCATCAGGTGTTTTGAGCCTGAGCGCTGAATCTACCAGCAGTGTGCATTTAAGCCATGACGATGAACTGCATTGGTTTAATGAATCAAGAGCACACAACTGTTTCAACCTTATGTGTTAAAAGTCTTGTATTAAAAATATGCTAATGAGTGAGAATTCATGATACCAAACCACATATTATCTTGATGATTTAAATAAGCTGTTACATGCCCTTTTGGAAAACACTAGCTCGCCATTAACTGCTTGTGAGCCTATATTGAATCTATAAGCAATGCGTTAGGACGATGGATCCCAGTCCTTGGTCCATTGATACAGCAAGGCCTGTGCACCACCCTCAGCCTGCACCAACACACCCACGTCAACATGTTGAACCATGTGGGGAAGCAGGACAGAAATTAAACGGTGCAACAGTGTGCAATACCATAGGAGCAAAGAAGGTAGCCACATTAGCATTAGAGTGATGTTTCTTTTGCAGCTGTAGCTTCAGCACCAAACAGCGTTTAGTTTTCTCCATGACTATTCACAGCATCAGACCTGGGACAACAAGAGAGTGTGTGAAGGCTTCCAACCTGCCGGGAACACCGGGCAGACTTTGTGATCAAGTGAGCCTCATCAGATGCACCTTGCTGGATAATACCCGTTTATTACAACCATGGACATCATTCTTACCAGCAATAATAACATTTTACTCCCCGAGTTCATTGCTGAGATCGGGGAACACAGGGACAATAAAAAGAAGTCTGATGGAGCACGAAACACGAGCAGTCAGACAGGTTTTCAACGAACCCTCAGGTTAGCCAAACATGGAAGAGAAAATATAGACAAATGGTAAAATGATCACGCACACTGTTTGAGCTACTGCACTTACTGTTGCTTTAGAGAGATTTATTTTTTTTAAAGCAACTATCAGGTGTCTGTCAGGTCACTTTCAGTTTGATCTCCACATTAACACGTTTTACATCATCTGGCTAAAATGTTGGTTTGCTCACAACCCGTCTGATTGCCTGACTGCTCGAGCTTCTTGCCCCGTCAGACCTCGTTGTAGTGATGTCACGGTGTTCCCAGATCGCAGTAATTACTTTTAGTGAGTAGCTGAAGCTAATCCAAAACAGACCCACATTGTAATAAACTGGAGTTTTAAAAACATACAGTGAGGTTGGCGATCAAATTGAGTGATAAAAACAAAGACAACAAACAGAATCATTCATGTGTCCCTCGGGTAGATTACAAGCTCTTTGCCCCATGGTTGCACCTATCATACACTATGATGACTAACAATAGGTAGTGTCGGTTGTTTAAATATTGCTTAGGCATGAGGAATATCTTAATAAGTACTCATGGAGTGAGACAGCTTTGCTCTGGTTCGTCGTTCCCCTTGGTCGGGGGGGATTTCTTTGGGCAATGTGTTGGTGTTGAGTTGTAACTACCAATATCTAAAAAGTATGAAAAAGAAAACCTTTTGCAGCTCTGAAGCTTAGTCTAGTAATTTAAAGTGATGATAGTAAAGTCTGACAGTTCTGTTCCAGAGATAGGTGAGATTTACATCACAGCTTAACAGATATTTCCTTTTTAACATTAACACATGTATCTCAGATACCTTGAGTTATGACCAATACAGGTACTGAGAGAGAGATATATTACAATTTCAAAATGTTCAAAGAACGTGTCAGTGCTCTCTGGTGCTAACATCTAGCATCATAATGTAACATGATAATAAGTCGAGAATAGATTGGTAAGGCTCTAACATTTACGCCGAGTGGCATAAGGATGTAAATGTAGTGCGTCGAACCACCGAGCTGCAGAGAGTGAACAACATGGAGCACAGGAGCTGCACCCTGCTGTGCGCTGAATGGACTTCAGTGAAAGGAGTATTTGGTCAAATAAACCCAGGTGGGACACTACCATAACAAACATACCGTATCTGCAGAGTCACATGTGTCATGTAGTCTAAGTACTATCCCATTCAAAAATAAACCCCACAACATCAGCTACATTGAATTCCTGAAATCTTCTCTTCAAAATATCGGATTATATACTATATTAATATTTGCCACTGCTGGACTCTGCTCATGAAAGGTAAAGTCTTCTTACTTTGGACAAAGCTGGCTGTAGAGGCTCATTCAGCACGGTCTGTAAGTGTCAGCAAAGAGCACTGGGGAGAACACATGAATGGTTTTGGCGTCTATGTTTTTTTGTATTTCAAGATATAATATGTTGACTATGATTTTAATATGTCCATGTTTTTCTTTGATTTCAAATGTTTCAAAACATATAGTGTATTTTTTAGTACTTCTGCCCAAGTCTGATTAGAGCATTGGTTTGACCATCAGCCTAATGATGAGACAGCACAGCAAAAAAGTGGAGGGAAAGGAGGGAAGAAGAGTTTGGGGGACACCGAGGAGGAGGACGAGGGGAGAAGATGAGGCTGAAATAAAGTGAAAGATGGTTTGGTTTACCAAAAATGCCCTCTGTCAGTCATGGAAAAGAATAGACAAAGAAAAAAAGAAAAAAAGAGAGAAAAGAAAGAATGAAAAAGTGAAAGACTGAAAAACGGTCAACCACAGAGCAACAAAGTTATATTACTCTACTCAGATATATACAGTATGTCATCTTTAAAAAACGAATGAAAAGTAACACACCAGTACGAGCAACAGCACTTCATTGGGGCTAGTGGTGACACTGGTCGGGTCAGTCAGGGCTTTCAACAACACATCCAGTAACAGACTGCGTCGATCCTCCATTTTTACAGAATTGTTATCAGGGTCAAGACCAACACTAGCAAAGGGACTGTGTGCATATGAGTTTGTTTGTGTTGGGGGAAGACGAGTGGGTGTGTAAGGCAACAATGTATTAACTGCCAGGTAACTTCACACTTGTCAAAATGTAACAATATCTTGTATTTCCCAATTTGAATAAAAGAAAAGCAGCAAACCACCTAATTAAACGTGGAGGTTCTTTCTTCACGTTGGAAAAATTCCAACAATTTTAAAGGTCAGTTGGGAATGTGCAACTGTTGTCACTGCTAACCCTTCACGGATACAGACTCAAAAACTGAAGAAGCAGCAAGATACCAGTCATTGAGAAGTGATCCTTCCAACCCATCCTGTTATCGCTCACTGACACTGAAAACCTCAAAAGTCGTTTGGCAGCACAGCATGGGAAAGTAAAAAAAAAACAAACATTCAAGTCTGCGCAAACAGCTAACTATTTGTAAAAATGTCTGATTGTCTAAATATCCATGGACACTTGGCACCACCTTATTAACGTGATGGTTCAGTGTGACCATCAACTTTTGTTGACTTACAAATCCAACGATAAAAAAATGTTTCTTACTAAAATCAATATCTTTTTCCTCGACTCATCCTATGGAGTTCCAGCGGGTGTATTACGATCATGCGTTATGCGGCAGTCAAAAACTTATTTTCTACTTGAACAGGTTGTATTTGGTCATCAACTGATTTCCAGTGAAGAATACATTTTTAAAAGTCGCTGTATTACCTGGTAGTGAATACATTCGGTGGACACAGGGGTCATTGTAGAACACATGCACACACGCTCAGGAACATCATGCTTCATTCACATGATAGTGATAATACTGTGACTGCTGGACAATTTTAAACACATCAACGTTCAAACGCCAACACGAGTCAGTCTCTCTCTCACATCCTTCATCGTCTGACCAGGGTGCAGTGACATACTGGGAATCAAATGCATTTCTTGAAAACAGACAAAAAATAACAAGAAGCATAATCGTTGCCCCTTGTGAACTTTCAAAGTGTGCACACTTCTTTTCTGGTAGTGGACCTGAGTGAACCTACCTTCCGCCACACCCCATGGGTACTGGCGACCTCTGACCTTCTTTCCGTTCACCTCGATTACCACGTTGCTGCCGACCACTGCCAGTGGCATCTTCTCCTGGAGTGGAAAAAAGAAAGAACTTTATTTCACTGAGAAGGAACCGCTGTATCCAGCTGTCTCTGCACTGCTAAAAGCTGTTTGAAAGACTTCTTTGTTCTTCAATGTTTGATTTGTTACCACACCTCACGTCACAGTTTCATTTGGGTAATTGTTTGATTCTTTGGCTTGCGATACTCATGTCTGCCGACATGTTTATTAGTAATTTTACAGTCAAACTCTCGTCTAGTCCAAGTGCGGTGGACTGACGGCATTTTTTACGCCGAAAGAATTGGCTTAGAATGAGATTGTCATACTGTTAGGGCCTGGTCACGCCAATATGAGGCACAGCTAAATGTATCCATGTGTCCTCCCGTAAAAAAGGTGGTGCTAGAGGCTTGGTAATGTAGGGACTACTTGCAAGGCTAGTTAATTAATTACTGTGGCCACTAACAGACTAGTCAGGAACATGCTCGCATCAGTCAGTCGCGAGTCATTGAAGTGGGAAAAAAGCCCTCCAGCTGAAGCTTGTTAACTGTAAGTTAGCAAGATAGTTCTCTTGGTTGCTAACGAGAAAATAAGTTCACGTAGTTTATTCAAAAGACGTGTTACTTTTTACGTGGAGCAGTTCATACTCCTGTAAAGCAACAGGGTTGAGATAGCTGGGTGGTGCAATGTAGCTACTAAGCTACAATATCGTCATTTCGGACTCTCTGTACCCTCTCAGGGTTTTAAATGCTGCTGTGACTCGGCCTTAAATCATGTAAATGTCACTGATGGCCGACATCCACCTGATGCGGGTGTAGCACCATGTTAGTACCATGCTTGCGCTTGCCAGAGGCAGCGGTGTTACTTGCCAGGCGCAGAGTTACATGGATGACAATCACTAGTGAACATTCTTCAATGAGCTGGTCTATAAAGCTGGTGATCAGTAATGTAAGAGGCTGCCAGGCATGGAGACGTGGGGCAGAGGATGGATACAGACCAAAGGAAAGACTGATCTTTGGGTGTCTGCGACTCCATTGATCTGTCTTCCTGCTGAGATCAGCCATAAGTCCTTAAATCAAGTTTCAAATTACTAACAAGATTGCGTTGTCTCTTACCTTAATCTTTCGGATGAGCTTGTTGTCCTCGTCGTCCTCCGTGTCTGGGAATTCATAAATTTTGATTTTGTGCTCCTGTATCTCTTTCATTATCTGATGAAGTAAGAAAATAATCAGAACAAAGGAAACAAGTTCACACTATTGGCCTATATAGTACATATGTAAATCCAAAAGGATTTTAATTTCTCCTTTAGGTTTACAATCCTTGATCTTAATTGCTCGTTTTCTGGGAGATTTATTGATACCACTTTCATGTCTATGCATGAAGTATAGAACCAGGAGGTGATTAACTTAGCTTAGCATAAAGGATGGAAGAAAGATGAAACAGTCGAGCAAAAACAAGTGTTAGTGTCTTTTCATCCAACTCTCGTAAAGCTAATAAGCTTACTTCCCAAAATGTCTACTATTGCTTGACATGTATATCAATAAGTAAATAAGACACAAATATGCTACAAAATATTCTATCTATTCAAGTTCTAGTTAGACTGTAGCAGCAGCACTGCCTATCTCACTAATGTGACATACACACACACCTGTTTTTTAAAAAGCTGGCACTCCTCTGGGGTCAGAGTGTCGGCTTTTGCAATAAGAGGGATGACGTTGACTTTGTCATGGAGTCTCTTCATGAACTCAATGTCCAGCGGCTTCAGACTGAAGGACAGATGGACAGAAAATCATAAGAACAAGTGACAGAAGCCAACAGAGGTGCAGTCCTTTGTGCTACACGTGGCAATCAATTCCACTTTCCACTTTTTGTCTGAATATTTATTGAATGTATGAGAATGAATGTAAAGAAACTGCCACAGTGGGCTTTCTCAGTGCATGACTTTTCAAAGTGAATGCAGTTCAGTGGGTCACCAACAGAGGGCCAACCAAAACTGTACATTGCATGTTGCCCACAGCAAAGACACAATGAAGCCAGATGGACTTTTTGTCTCATGTGTTCTTCTTCTGTGGTGACAACTGATCGTTTTGTCTTGCTGGGCTGATGAGGGATTGTCTTTGTAATACTCCCATGGGCCCTCAGTCACTGTCTGAATGACAAGTGGGACTCGAATTCAGTTGAGTAGGCGTGAGGTTGGTGGGCAGTGAGTGTGGAAAATAAGTGTATAGTGCATAATAGGAAAAAATTATCCCAAAAATATTCCCGTACATGGTTGAATACTTGTATCCAGTTATACTCGTATGAATACAATTATTTAAATTTATGTACATTTAAGTTATGGATGGAATGTCCGGACATAGTTCTGTATGTGTGTGTGTGTGTCTGTGTGCAATGAGTGTGTATAAAGGGGATGTTGAGGTACTAACTCATCCCAGGAATGCAGAATACAAAGAGAGCAACAAAACAGCTGTGCAGGGGTTCACTAGTTCACAGAGTGTGTTTATGAACTTGATAGTATTGGGGTCAGGTTGGTGTACAATGCAGCATCAGAGGAGTCTCAGATAGAACAGGAGTCAGTGTCTGGTCTAAAGACTGCAGAGATACTGACTGCCGAGGCACTTCTGTGGTCTCAAAATGTTATTCCTTTTAGAGTCAAACCATAAATCTTCTCTAAACACTGACAGCGATGTACCAAACTAGCAGCACCCACTGCTGGTTGGACTCACGATTGGAACTTTCCTTCCTTCTCACTGGGGTATCTTGGGGTATAAAATACCAGAACAACGCAAGTGCTGTCAAATAAAAGTGAAGAATGCAGCAGAGAAATTAAACACATTTCTAAATGTAGAATATCATCTTCTATGCTCAAAGAAAACAGTTTTACATTACATGTTTTATTACATTACAGATCATTTAGCAGACGCTCTTATCCAGAGTGACTTACAGTGACTAACTATTCTATTTGAACGCCTGACACTAGACCACCACCCCTGTTTAAGCTATGAAACACTGTGAATCAGATGATTTTAGGTTGTTAGATTATTCTAATGTCATATTAGTTATTAAATCATTTCTCCCCTTACAGTGAAGGGCAACAGAGGTTGAAACAAGTCTAAGCGTCTACAGCCATGCTATCTAGTCTCTGCGAGGCTGCACAGTGGTGCCTTGAGCTAAATGCTAACATTAGCATGCTAACATGCTTATAATGAAAACGCTAACATGATAATGTTTACCATGTTCACTATTTTAATTTAGTGAGTTAGCATGCTACATGTGCTAATGAGCACCAAACACAAGTACAGCTGAGGCTGATGGGATTGTCGTTAGTAAAGAATGAAAAATAATTGACCTGATGATGGCATTAGGTAAAATGTTGAGGGAGTTAAAGTTATCACAATTCATCTTGAATGGGACCTGAATATCTGCAACTATTTCATATCAATCCATCAAATAGTTGAGATATTTAGACCAACAGACAACTTTACCATCCCTTGAGCCAAGCTGCGAGCATGGCTAAACATGTCTCCACTATTGCTCCTATTCTTGTCCCCGCCGTGGATAAGAAGCAGCATGAGGATATTCAAAGAAGAGCTACAATGATGTTTTTATAGCAGAAGGAAGGGGAAGATTGATAACTGAACAACAATAACAGAGGCCAAATTACTCATGAACAGAAAACAATACGTTCAAACACACTTTCTGGCTGGTGCTATTAAATTAATTTAATTTTAGACACCTTGCATAAAGTTAATCTCTGCAGATGTATAAATTATCCAGGGATGATTTAAATCTATGTAGATCAAATTTAGCCATCACTAAGCCTGAGTGGATGGATGGATTTTGGGTTATGTGGAAACAGAGCTCCACATTTTAACCCAGGCTGGTGCTGCAGCTATACTGACAAATAGGAAATGTTCTAGTGATGCCAAGTGAACACACACACAAGATGAGAGAAGAAGAGCTTGTTTGTCTGAGATGAGCCCTGCCTCTGTGAGCTGCTCCACTCTGATTGGGTGATTCAGTGATGGAGAGTAGAACTCTACTGAGCATGAGCAGAAATGGGTTATATAACCTTTGTGGGTCACAAACACTGGCCGGCAGCGTGCTCGTCTAAGGCACGCACTCACACTCACACTCACACTCACACTCACACACGCTTCAGCCTCAGCTTGCATATCTGGTAAAGGATAGGAAGTTGAATGGAAAAGTAGACTTTCTCTTAAAGGTTCAATGTGTAGTTCTGAGCCACCAGCTTAAAGAATTATGAGGCAGTATTTCACCTCTACTGCTGGCTCCATACAATCGGAATTCATCAATCATCAGAACCATCAGTTATTAAAAAAACAACTATAGTATGTGTTTATATTTTAGTTGTAGTAGTTAGTTTAGTAGTTTATCATATTTATTGTATTCTAAGTTTTAGAGTATTCTAATGTATTCTTTATATTGTGTATTGTATTCTACAGCTATATATCTCTTCTAGTGTCGATATAAAATACTGTGTCAGTCAGTCAGTCAGTCAGTCAGTCAGTCAGTCAGTCAGTCAGTCAGTCAGTCAGTC
>CALSCE010010634.1:2600038-2628098 GCA_943593645.1 Bovichtus variegatus
ATACATACATATACATACATACATACATATATATACACACATATATATACACACATATACATACGTATACACATATACACATACACATACCGTAATTTTCGGACTATAAGCCGCGCCTTTTTCCCCATTTTTCGACCCTGAGGCTTATATAACGGTGCGGCTAATCTATGGATTTTTACAGCTAACGGCCACTAGGGGATTTTACAGGTTACAGTCCACCGGAAGGCGGAAGTCCTCCGGAGGCGGGAAAAGAGCGCGCAAAAGTAAAAGTGGAACCGCGAGTGGTACGAGAGACAGAACGACAGCGAGACAGACGGACATTACGAGAGCGAGACAGTTTGTCTTTTTCATGCCAAGGACCACTGCTGTAGATCACTGCCGGTACGTGCGCTGGGAGCGCACCGTTTAAGTTTGAAAATTGAAAAGTTTGTGTGTCTGAAACGCTATGTGATACAGTACAGTTTACACAGCATAGTACATGTTCTGTAGCTACTATTGCACTAAATGGTAACACTTGAAAACGTTATGCAAATATGCAACTTGTTTGTTGAAACGTTAATAAATGAGAGCTTCCTCAAACAGCCGCCTCTTTCCCGACAATCCCCTCTGTGCACGAACCCTTACATATGGTAATTAAACATTAAAAAACCGCGGCTTATAGTCCAGTGCGGCTTATATATGTACACATCATTCAATTTGGCTTCTGCGGCTTATAGTCAGGTGCGTCTTATAGTCCGAAAATTACGGTATATATATACACACATATATATATACACATATACATATACACATATACATATACACATATACACATATACATATATATATATATATATATACACATATACATTACATACATATACAATTTAGATATATAGATATACACTGTACCTAGTGGTGGTGGGAACAGAAAATGGTTGATATAGTCGTATTAAGTTAACAAGAGAAACCCCATTCTTACCTTCACATATTAAAGCACCAGCTCTTTGAAAGGGTAACCTGCAGGCATCAGCCCAGTCATCTCATACTCCAACATCTGCCTGTTCCAAAACTACAACGGAACAAATGGGCCTCTGAGTCGAGCTGAGCTTTCACACTTCACTACAATGCCAAGTACAGCAGTGCTGAGGCCAGCCCACAATCTGCCTTATGCTGTCGGTCCAGCTGGCTGCTTTTCAAATAAAACTACAATAGGCTCTTCTGTCTCTGTCTAACACTGCTAGTTCCTATATTTCTCTGTCTCTTATCCATTACATTGTTTTGTGATCATGTTCATAATTTTTTTTTTTTTGGTTGATTATACGGTTTATGACTGTGAATAGGAGTGTATTGTACCAATTGCCAAAGGTACACAATATAAGAGTCCTTTGTAAATGCCTAACAGGATTTTTCACAATAAAAACTGTATACAGATTTCAGCTGTTTCTAGATTAAGTTGTAAAACCCAGTCAAGATAGCGTTTCAAACAGCAAATTCAAACGCAGGGGCGGAGTAAATCTGCACGAGTTCAACTTCAACCAGCAGCAAGTCGCCTCGACAGTGCTGGTCTTTGACGGAGAGCCATTGAGTCCAAAATGGAGGAAGCTATTTTAGCTTGTTAGCTCTTTTATGAAAGCCTTCTCTGTTGGGGTTCAGTACACTCTTTAAAAACAAAATCCCAGGGAGGAGTAAGTAGAGAAAACAAGGTTTGAAAAGCTATTGTGACTAAATAGCGCGTCCATGTTTTCAGCAGGATAGCAGGTTCTTTCAACTACGTCTTAATTGTGAATGTGGGGCTGGGAGCCAAGAAAACTATGAAGAGAGACAGAGGGGCCCATGTGTAAGAGGGCCTGAAACAGCATCTAATTGCTTGTGGATCTCTATCTGGTTCTCACCCAAACCCGTCACTCTGCTGTCTTTGTGTCCCTCCTGCGATTCTTCCACAGTGGCTGTTTACTGAACAGGAAGCTAAAACCTCAGGCTGAAATAATAAAGTGTGGACGCCTCTTTGTGTTAATGTCTTCTCTCCTTCAACTGAATTGACCGGGGTCACCGCAAGATACTTTGCGTTACATTTATGACCTTTTGAAACATTTAAACACTAGCTGGCAAAAAGTTTAGACCAACATAAAAACCTAACAAGCTTGCAAAATACAGCCACATCGAGAATATTTCAGAAGGAGCAGAAATGATGAAATGCAGAAAGAAAGAAAAACACAAATGGAAATTATTTTAGTAACAGAGACAGGATGTGAACTATTTCTTTCTCTCCGAATTTTCAAGCAATCAGTTTAGTTAGGGTTTTAAAGGAATAATTCAACATTGAGAAATATGCTTATTTGCTTTCTTTAAAAAATTGTGGAAAAGTTGAAAATAAAGCAATAATTGGACAATTACAATTTAAATAATTAGATTTTTGTCATTTAATATGAAGTATCTGGCAATAAAAATGGTAATAATACAGCTGCATAAGCCTTAGACCTTTGCATGCTAAATGTCATGACTAGACAAAAGAGGCGAGTCCATGGGTAAGTCCGGGGGTGAGTTCAGACATATCTGTAATAACAGCAGGACAGAGAGCACTGAACGCTGGACACGTTTTTAAGCAGCAGAGACTACATGAATACAATCACTGAAGAGAGGTCTGGTGAATTTTATGTATATGGAAAACAACCAAAATCACGAAGGTTTAGATTTCTTATAGCAACTTTGAATATGCAAAGTAAACCCCAGAAACACGCTTCACTGTTTCAGAAAGACTGATGCAATGAATGCTGAATGAGAGATTGCATTAAGTTACAGAAGCTAGTGGAGCAGAGACTGGTCCGGATATGATGTTGGCTCCGACAACACTACTTAGTATATGTGGTAGTGTGTGTGTCCACATAGACGGCCAAACATATGGTTCCTCCACTCTCTGTCCATTTCCTTCCCACTGTAATGCAGTTTGCCACATTTTGCAACTCGGTTCATTCATACTTGCGGCATCATCCTGCAGCCACCGTCGCAAATCAAATCATCCAAAGCACACAGATGTGTTATTGTGCGTCCTGGAGGCTACAGAGACAACTCCCCTGGGAAACTGAGGGAATCCAACTTTCACAAGAAATTTTTTCACATGCTCATTCTCTGTCACTGAACAACACTGTGGATGTTCTTAAATCCAGGCCACACAGGGCACCACCGGTCTGCAGAAACTTTTTAAATTGTCAACTCGTACTCCTGAGCGACTGAGTGCACTGCATGCCACACATGCTTTACCTCCTTTCAACCTGCGCTGATGACCCACATTCACACACAACTGACAACACACTCAGACGAGCAGAGGTAGGTGCGCAGGTGTGCACACACGCATTCTCACACGCACAGAAGCAAATATACACATTGACATCCTCAGTCGTGAGTCAGATGTAGGCGTTTCCAACTTACCTACAACCATTAACGTAAACTCGAACCCTCTTTTGACCGACTTCCGATACACCTGGTTGGGGAGATTAGCGAAGCCCACATAGCCCTCCAGGTTCCGCTGCTGAAGAAAAACACACAGACACACACACACACACAATTTTTGTTAATGCAGAAATCACACAGTATGAATGATTGACACGCACGGACAGACAGACAGACGGACGGACGGACGGACGGACGCCTGTAACAACATTAACAGGCTTTGGGCAAAAGATGTGCCCTTAACACAGATGCATGCATGCACACAATCTCTGTTTCTATGGTATTTTGTGTGTGTGTTAAGAAACAAATACACAGCATACTTGGAGCTGCACACAGTAATTATGTGCGCAAAAAGTGACAAAAATCTTGTTTTGCGTGAACCTGCAATTAGTATTTCTATGTCCTGCAGCGACAGAGACGCTTTGAAGTGAAGTGCAGCTGGGATAAACACAAGTGGGGAAAAGGCTGTTTTAAGGGGAAGAGAGTGGAGGGGGCAGACACACAGAGAGAAATAACAGGCCTACACAGAGGAGGATGGAAAGAGGAAGAAACTGAAACAGAAAAGTAATATAAGCCAATAAATGAAACCAATCAATTTAGAAGTGTAAAGCTACGTGAAGAAAGTTAAGACAACAAACAAAACAACTGTAATCTCCCGCTTTCTCTTTACCACCGAGGTAACTCGTCATCCCGTTCTCCAAACCCCAGTCTGCTGTCACTGTGCACGGTCCTGCACACTACGTGAGGCCAACACTATCCATTACTTGCCTGCCTGTCACCAGTTGTCCCATCAGAATCATACATCAGCGTTTTCCAGAACCTTTACTTTTCCCCCAACCACACAACACTGCAACACTGCATTACCATGCATCATGAACGGTGATGGGCGAGTTACTTAAAAGATGTTATCCAGGACCTTCTGGATTTGGATCAAGTAGCTCGAGAAAAATAAGTTGTGCCAAAGTCAGTGTACAGCTGTTATGTCAATGAGTCAGATACTTAATCGACACATTTCAGCAAATATAATGTCGGATTGGACTCCGTATCAGATACCCAATATTAAAGGACTGGAAGAGGGACATGCCTAATGAACATGTAATGTAGCTACTGAAAATAACAGTTTAGAGCCTTGTATGGACAAGAATGTGAACTCATTAAATAAGAGGAAGTTATATTCTGAAGGCCAATAGTGAAGTTTTACAACAGCAGGGCTCCTGAATGTTTCCAGCCAAAGAGCCACCTTTAAGGAAAGCAGTCTCACGCAGGCAGACCAGACTCGAATAAGCATACTTTTATCACCAGAAACATGCCTTTGACCCAGATCCAGTCCAAAACCATACTTAAACAAAGTGTCGGGCTAGTTTGCCCTGCAAGACATATCCATCACAATCATCACCATCGCATAATTTAGCACTTAAAGTGATAAATCTTGCTTTTCTTAAAAAAGAAGTGGCAGAATATAGAACTTCAGATGAACTGACAACTTCACTTTTGAAATCTAAATAAACTTCAATGAAGAACTTTCTTCAGAAATCATTACTTTTCTTCATATTATTCAACAGCAGCCTGCCTTTTATTCTGCAATGTTTCACAGACGACGGCAAAGCACCCGTAGATGACAGAAGACAATAAACAAAAGGTATGTGGTCTCAGGCTGTTGTACATGGCTTGGCCCCTAGCTCCAATGGACATATCTTAACACAACAGCATACTATACATATTATGTCAGACAATAGTGTTCTTCAAAGCACTGTGGCCACGGTTTGAGGAAAAGCCTTTCCTGTTCCAACATAACAAAGCACAAAGCAAGGTCCATGAAGAAATGCTTTTCCCAGTTTGATGAGGAAGAAGCTGACTGCACATATCCCTGACCTCAACCCCATCACACACCTTCGGGAGGGTCTGGAACATTAGAGCCAAACATTGGACTTACTAATGCTCGTGTGGCTGAATGTGAGCATATCCCATATCCAGGTTCATACATCCTGGCATTTCCTTCTCGAGAAAGGGAGACGAGAGAAGTTGGCCTAAATGGCAGGATGGGCTGGAACGTTTAAGTGTCTGCATGCTTTTCACCATGCTGTATGTCTTTTTAGAAAAACGGGATCAGCATTGACTCATCATACATAACAAGGGTCAGCCCAGTGTATTTCACAATTACATACACAACACAGTCTGGAGGCCGTTTCCAAGCAACACAAAAATAATATGGTTCATAGGTTTTTGAAAACTAACACTGTACTTTGGAAAGGCCAAACCTAATGTTGTTGTTTAAAAGCAATGGATATGCATACAAATATTCTGTGGCTTCCAGGTTGACCCCCCACATCTGTGTAGTGGCAGGAGGACTCCCTACATTAGCAACCATTCCCACCATTGGACAATTAAAGAAAACTGTTTGAAGACAATAACACTTCTGTCATACCAGCGGTGGAAGACAGTGACTAATAACTAACCGATAGTAATATTTAGTATATGCCCATTAACCAAGTAACCTATATTTTCTAGGTATCTGCCCATAACCATCCTAACTGTACATTTAAACGTATTCCACATTCCCACTGTCGAGTATGACATCCAGAATACCTGTAGGTTAGACACCAACACCACCAGAGGATGGTACGGACAAACAGAATGTGGGAGAAGAAAAGGAAACAATCTACTAATCTGTAATTTGCCTCATCAATACTCTGTGATGCATGCAGCTCGACACCAGGCTTAACTACTCTGAACAAGCCTCAAGCACTTTTAGCTATTTCCATGTTTGATCCACCCACATACAAGTTTTGTGTGTGTTGATGATTATGCACGTGTTACATAAGGCGCCACCTCTGGTGGTCTGTCCCTTTCCACCTGGCTGCACTGTGGGTAGCACTGATAATGGAACACACTGCGTTGGTCATGTAGACATTGGGAAGAAATTATGAGTGCGGGTTGCCTGTATGAAGCTACTAAAAACCTCTGTATGTGTGTGTAGATGGAAGTCTGTGGATCAAACGGTGCACTATGTGTGAATGCATCTACATAGTATGTATTTTCACAAGTACATGATTAAGAAACCCTTTTATTTACAGGGACTTCGTGTCTGTAGCGCATAATGAGGTTTATGAGAACTACACAACACGCTTGAAACATCACATTTCCAACTTATCGAGAAGTGTATTCATCATAGCATCACTATCAATATTTGCAATGATGCATTGGCACTTGCCACGTATGAAATTCAGTATGATTAATGTGGTTATGTTTCATAATAAAGTAACTAACAGAGAGAAAACCAGGCATGGCACTTAAAAAAGGGAAGTAATGGGGGATGATAGAGAGGAAGGCTCGTTTTACTGTTAACCCCTCCCCCAGTCCACCCAGTGGTGATAGTAGCTGCCTGGTTCACTGACATCATCTGTATTGCCAAGTCCCCCCCACACCCCCCATTAAGCAGCTGATGCTGAGGCCCTCTCACTGCTTCCATCTGCTCGATTAAACTTTCATTCATTTGCCTACATATTGAATAATAATTGTGTAATACATATTGCACCTCGTAACACCGCAGTAGGAGAACGGCATTCATTTGAAACTTCACTCTCTAGGTGCACATTGGGTATGCCCACCCCCCTTGGTGTGATACCAAGGGAAGTCACGACCAATCCCAGAGTGTATCACAAACAGATACAATACAAACACAAAGTGTGGTGTGTTGTGCCGTGAGTAATCACTCTCTGTTAAATGTAAGTGTCAGTGCACAAAGCGGACCAGATGTGGTCAACAAGAAAGGCTTCTTCTTGCTAAACGCAGTTGTGTGGATACACCAAACTGCAGTCAACAAACAGGCAGTTTAATAAAGATTTGCTATCTGGTAGAGGAACATTCATGTACTTTGGGGAACATGGTTTTGTACTGTATTTTTTTTTTTTTAGCAGTGAATGGTTCAGCCATTATTGTTATATATACACACAATACAGGCCACCAAGCAGTGCTTTGCTTAATTCAATTCACACTTTTTGATCTGTTCTAAACTGCGATGTTTCTTAATGGAGTTTGGCAGAGAGCAAATCTCATCTGGGCTCTGATACTCAAAGTAGAAACTCAGACCACCCCATCATCTACATGATATGCACGTTATTCTATTTCATGCTGTCACTAGTAATATTGTCCAGGTCTAAACAAGAATGCACTGCTGCCCATATATTCCCCCGCTGCATACGATCTTACATGAGAGCAGACCACGTCGCCCTGTGCGGTTCTGTAGACCGATCAAGGAACCCTGGAGTTCAAAGCAGAACTGCCATTTAACATTATAGTGTTATTACTTTGTCAATTGGGTCCAAATGGTACATTTAGCAAACACTGTATATACATTATTATACATTTCCGCCACATAATCTCGCTTCACTAGAATAATGCTACACAGAGGTGGGAGTCGTGATTCATTTTGAAATCGATGGCATTTGCTGAAATACACGTTGTTGGTCAACCACAGTATGCCGAAGTTATCAGTAGACTATATCAATTTGTCAGAAGGTGTGAGCGATGCTTCTTTCAAGTATATGTCTTTGTAAATATGCAACATATCATAAAATGAGCAGATTGTTAAAGGAGCTTGGTGTTCCAGTTCGATCCATATACGAGACGTCGGTACCAAAAGGAACCAAACCACGGATGAGGATAAATAGTGGATTCCAATGAGGATTTCAACTGTAGCCTATAGTAAACCACAGTAGTGTCAACCGTTGCACGTTGGTATACAAGACAAATGGACTTACAGCGATGCTGGGAACCGCAGTCTCTGGTCGCTCGATCATTGTACTGTGCTGTCACAACCCAGCCTGCAACGGACAGTCACCGAGGCAGACACTGATTAACGTCCAAAAGAATGACGGAGCGGACACAAGTACGCAACTTTCGCCCCTAAAAACCGTAGTTTGGTTTAAATAAAAAGAAGCAAAGTCCGTCTGTAAACGAATGAATGAGGATAAATTACATATGGCCGCTGACGGATACTACTACCAGATGTAGCACAGTGAAGAAAAATGCTCCAATGCTTCGACGACTGTTTTTTTTTCACGAGGCAAACACGATACACTATACATCCGGTGGAGAATTTCAGATAAAAACGAAATGTATCGCAACAATTGTATCTTTCGTGTAAAGCATTTGACAAGAAAGTATAACCAAGTATTAAAGAACAATTATGGTCTATTTGTTTTTTGGTACCTGTTTTATTTTCAAGCTAGTTTTCCCACTAGCATTAGCCAGACATTTCTTTACCCATATTTGTGTTTCTTAAAAGCTATTTATATGATAGATGGGTTTTATACCCATAACGTTTAGTTAAATCTCATGACCCTATTGTTCTGGCCATTACAATTGGAATATGTTTTCATTACAACCACAATAAAATAATGTATATTTTGTTAGCATTTAACAACTAAACTCTTGGGAGTTCTCACTGTACTGCTTACATTACAGTTGTTCTGTGCTCACAGCTACACTATAATATATATATATATATATATATTAATTCAGCTTCAAATGTGGACAAGAAACTCCAGCAGAATCATATTTCAGCTTTTCAGAAAGAGCACTAAAAGAAACTACCTCATGGAAAAGGACAAGAACAGACGACTGCAGAACCGGATTTGGGCTCTTATTTTGAAAGGAAATACACATACATTCCGGTCTACTACTGGCCAGCTTAATGCATTTATGGGAGACCTGGATCTCTCTTCCTATTGGTCAAACACGAATGCGATCGGCCTCTGATCGTGTGTGTGAGACCTTCATGTGATGGAGGTGAACATGTTTTGCCTTCTAAGACGTCGCTAAACAATTACGTTCAACCGACAACGTGGCCATAGCATGACGTAATAAGTGATACAGATGTGATTTAATTCCTTTAAAATTCACAATACATAGGAAATAAACTCTAACCCTTCCTTGAAACGTATAGGCCTACCTCAAAAATATATTTGGCATTTAGGACAAGCATTGGCACTGAGGGGATCATTTCATGACATAGGCTACAACAATGTATTTATTACATTTTCATAATAATGCCCTAATAGCCTAATATAGTTCTTCTAGATAACTTGTGATTTGTCGCTCGGTTGTCAGAATATAAGCAGTACTGGTGGTTTGTTGTTGAATGTCATAAGATGCATTCCTATCACATTCTTAGAGTGCCTTGTGCGATCCAATGTGATCCAATTCAATGTGATAGATGGTTGGAATGAAAAAGCATATCAACAAATCATCATTGGAAGCAACATTAAAGGCACCATGTGTCTCATGCGTAAATCTTCTCATGGGAACTTTTATTTTTGTTGTTCAGCTCAAAAGGACAACCCCAAAGACTTGCATGCACTTGTGATCTGTCTCTATAGTGACTTGGATATGATATGATATGATATGATATGATATGGTCTATAGGCGCGCTCTAGTGGTACAGAAAGCAACTGCCATCAGACTAATTGGTCTGCTATGACTAGTAGCTTATGGAGGCTAATGTTTGCTGATGTTAGCAGACTTTAGATATATATTTCTGTGTAATTACTGTGTCAGTTTGCTGACCCTTCTTTATTTGTGTCACTGTTCCACTACATTATATCATTTAAAATCATTCTGTTCATTTTAAAACGTTCAGCAAACATTAGTCTTGGTTTAATATACAAAACTAGATGATCATTGATTTGTGTGATGAACAAATACAGAGCATATGACTCAATAGACTTGGTCGACTGAGTACATGTTGTATATTTCACCCCATTCAGTACTACATTTACTTCAATGTTTCAAATGAACATGGAAAAACATACGCATATGTAATATTTGTTGATTCATATTACAAAATATGTCTTTTAAAATATCTGGTATTTGTATGTAAAAATTCAAGATTCCTGCACATCTCAAGCTCCACAGTAAATAAAAACACGTTGGCCTTGAAAAGGAAGATGTAAAGATCAAAAGCAATATGAACATTTGAGAAGCAAAGTTGTGATTCAAGCTCATTTGCAGCACCTGCATTTCTTTGGATGTCTCCATCTCTTCAGCATTTATGATTCCAAACTCTAGTTCATGTACTATAATATGAAAAAAGGGAATCAACACTTAGAGAGTGTATGTGGAAACTGAAGCCTTTAAAGAAGAGAGCGAGCCACAGAGACAAACCATGACATATTATCTTGCTTTAATTCAAGAGAATCACATTAGTAGCATAAGCATACAGAAATAAATGATTTGTTGTCAAAGTGTGTACTTATCTGTACAAGTATTCAAAACATGACTGTAAACAGAAAAAAAACCCATCATCACTTTACTTTATATAAAGAAACAAGACAAAGAGCTCACAATGGTTCATTGTAGAAATAGTGGGGTTACCCATAGCTTATGCTCTATTCATGATAAGTGGAGTTGGGAGGCATTGTTCTTTTACAGTGAATGTAGTTTCCGGAAGTCAATTTAAATTACAATGCAACAGTAGTTCACAGTGGATACATACACATATATATATATATATAGTATATATTTTGCATATAGATAGACAGATAACTTACAATTACCCCCCTGCAGACCTTACGGTGGGGATAGTAACACATTTGTAGTCAGCTTTGACAGGTATAGTTTGGATTGCAGCATCACGTCACTTTAACGGGCCAGAGTTTGTTCATTAGAGGTTCTGATAGTGGATATGGTGTTGTCATGGTTACAGGCTGGACGTCTCTCCTGGGATGGATTTGGTGTCCAGGTAGCTGATGAGATTCTTCACCCAAGTGGCTGAAGGCCTGACACACAGCTGACCTGCTACCACTGTCTGCAACCTGGACACATAAAGAAGACAGTGAGGCTCAGTGCATCCATGTGTCGCTCCAGTGAGGCCGCCCATACCGTCTCTAAGGCTGTGTACTTACAGGATGGCGGGTTTGGAGCAGCGCTGGCTGGTCCTGACGTAGCCTTTCACTCTGTCTCTAGGCACCTCTTTCTCATTGAAACGAAAGCAGCATCTCTTTGGGCCAACACCACGCAAGCCTACCAACAAACACGCAGACAGAACATGAACATTTTGATCAGTTTAGGATTTAATCAGTTAAAACTGGAACAATTTCAAAGTCCTTTCATACAACTAGTGTACAGTATGTGTTGCTGGATCCATTAAATCACTGTGTCTCAACCTTTGAAGCTGGATTAATCCTCAACTCAAATGCAACAACACAGGAAATATCACTTTATAAAGTTGTAAAAGTTTCTAATTTGGTTCGCAATTAGTTGCCTATTTACACATCCAGCAAACACAGAGCAATTTCAACCGAACTACATGATATAGCCTATCAAACGATATCAAATCAAAAGTGTGATCATAAACATTTACAAATAAGATTACATTTCCTTCCCCTCTCTCCCACAATGGCTGAATGTATTACTGTGAAGCTCCTTCTTACCTTCACTCAGAGTGATGGCAGCCAGCATCAGCACGAACACAGACAGAGCGAGACTAGGAGCAGCCATCCTGAAGTGTGTGTGTGTGTGTGTTCCCTTCACTATGTAGCAGTACTGTATGTGAAAGTCTCAGTTGAGCTGTATCTACCTGTTCTCTCTGCTGTGTGAACTTACTCCATCTGCTTCCACATTTATATTTGAGGCTCAGCCGGGGGGAAGACCCCAACCTCCATGTTTGGATTTCACTATGACGTGTCCGTATCTCTCACTCTTGTCTGGCTGAGGGGGTTTACCAGGACTGGGAGTTTCTTGAGTGGGCATTTTTGCACATGTGTTTGTATTCAATCTATTTCACTTCCCTAAACAAATTGACATTCTTTGACGAACCCTGTGTTTAAATGAAGAAGTACCTTCTCTTTCAGGCGTGGTTTCCCTGTGCATTACACATTGCTTGTGATATTTTGACCAAAACTACTGTACTTTCTGATTACCGCCTACATGTCACAGCTACAATAGATCAATTAAAGCTTGTCTATAAAACCAATATAAGTAATATTTAACAGTTTCATTTCCCTGACAAAATAATTAAATGGCTTCTTTTTTTTCCTTCAAAATCCCAATTTAAATTGTTTATACATCTGTAACTTGCCTGACAAAAATCCCGTTTGTAATTATATCAATAAACTCTAAATAGAGATTCAACAGTCATGTCGGTTATGAATGAATGACTTATTTAAATGGCATGCAATACATCTTTCATTACCATGGAAGTTAAACTGTACATTTGGGGATTCAGTAAGTTTCATTTGAAGGTTTTTTTTGGAATAACTGCGCCAAAGTGTTGATATGTATACTAAATGATCTTTTTAAAGTAGCAGGGAGAAGGTGTATACAACGTGTGCTTAGTATTCATCACCAGTAAACATATTGTACTGTAACAGGGGAGCCTTCTGTGAGAACTATAGTATAGCATCTGTATGTCTGACTCATACTAGCCGAGGACTGCAGCTGGACATGATTAATATAAGAGCACTTTTCACTTAGTTTCATGTACCTGTTGTTTGCTTCTTCCTCCTCAGTTTTGTTGTGTCTTGAAATAAAATGAACTCGAGCTGTTCACTCTTTTTCAGAAGTGACTCTCCAATAAAGTTTTGTGACAAAATAAACTCAAGATAGTCTTCGTCAACGGTCTTCATCAACATACAAGATGGATGAAGACCATGCGGTTGAAAGCTCAGAAAAAAGCTAGTAAGTGGATTATTTTGTCAAAGATTTGCAGATGATTTGAGAGACAAGATAAATGATCTGACCACAATTATCTCATTGAAAGATTTCTTTCATGTTGTTATGGTTAAGGACTAAATAAAATCACATGTTGAGATGGATGATCAGCGTCAGTGTCCTTGAACATGAACATGAAAACATGAAAAAAGTAGTGAAGAAAATGACACTTGACTCACAAAAAATCTTGAATTTTGATTTGATTTTTAAGGAATTTACAATCTAAAGCAGCAATAATCGTTTTTTTGGGTCCCATTGTGGGCAGTGTCTAAAGCTGTAAACACAACATTGACATTTAAACAAACCCCCACTAGCCATTCATTTAAAAATGGTGTTTCTTTCCACTTGACAAAGTACAATATTTAGTCTCCTTTTAGCCGTTGTGGTCACCACCATCTCCTTAGGGAATCATTTGTAGCTGCTAAATGTTCACCAGCTAGTTGCTAACTTAGTTTGAGTTCATCAGAGCTTTTTCCTGCATCTGGAGGGTGGGGAGTCTGAATGAAAACAGTGAATTTGCAGGCCGAGGGGAACTGTGAAGTCGGATAATAATTCTCTGCTGGTGCATCACTATGAGCGACCCCTTTCACTTTAAAAGTAGTCTTTTGACCTATTGTTTATATAAAATATTGATTAGTTCAGTTTAAATGGATTTTCTTCTGGCCACACAGGGGCAGTGAAACAAGCTGAAAACACAACATTGTCATAAATTATTACTGTATGAAGTTGTTACGTCCGACATGTTCTCTATTTACACATCAAGCCGACACGAAGCAACATTAACATTCACTTGAGGTTGTGTTTCTGGACAGCGTTAGAGAGAAATATGTGGCTCTGTTCACCAACTAGTTGCTAACTTTGCTCTGCTGTTTGATGCTGGGCGGGTAGAGTACATCGGTCTTTAGAGTGAACCAACACAGTAAAAACGAACCAATGAGTCAAAAAAACTCTCCATCGAGCTCAGGGGAACTACAGAGTAAGTGAAAATATTCTCTGGGATTGTCACTATGAACATTATGCAGAGGTAATCGGCAAATTGTTCACTTAAAAATAATTACTAGCGCTTGTTGCTTTCTTTTTGGCTGTAGCCTACATACTAGTATTGGAGAATGGTCAAAAAGTATACAAAATATTATTATTTTCACTATTTTTATTTTCATTATTATTTTCATTATTATTATTATTATTTTCATGATGATAATTATTTTATTAGTATTAATAATAATAATAATAATAATAATAATAATAATAATAATACTGTATTATTAACTGTTTAAGCTTCCTCAATTGGACTGTACAATCACCACGGCCCCTGGTAGACCACCACACACTCAATGCGGCTGTAACACCACTGTTCCACCGCCTATGTGCAATACACCCTGTTACTATTTATTACTGTGCAATACATCATGTGCAATACATCCTTTTTTTTTACTATGTATTATTGTTATTACTGGCTGCTAGAGTATTACTCTCACATGTTCACTTACTGTATTATGTTAACCTGCTACTTACTTACCACGGTTGTTGTTTTTTATCCTATTTTGTACTTATTTTATATTGCCCTTTTATCTACACTGTCCCTTTGCTGTAAATTTAGGTTAAATAAAGGTTTTCTGATTCTGATTCTGAATTGTACTGAGAATTACTTGGAAATTAAACAAAGCCCTCTGACATGTTTTCTGTTTAATAGTCTTGCGTTTGTCATATGAGAGTGACTGGACTTTAGTTTCAGTGTAAGGGGAGTTTTTCCACTTGACAGAGTACCCTATGTAAATTTCTAGTGCTAGATTTCTCCCTCTGTTCATGAAAAGCAGAAGGACTCCTTAAAAACGTCTTTCACTTCTTCATACATTGTCCTTTTAGAGAGACAAACAAAGATTTCTTTTTTGTTTTGACCTTAAGATTGTCTTTAAATAGCAGCCTCACTTGTGTGCCTTAGACCCAGTTATATTCATACATACGTGATATTCATACATACTTATATTTGTACAGGTGAGTTTGATTGATTATTCTGACACAACATCCTCTATGGTGTCATTTTACGACACATATTAACATCACTATTGATTAGTCATTTTAATTGAAGCTTCGACTGCAGCTCAGTGAATGACCCCTGAATGCCCAGAGCTCAAAAAAAGACACAAAGACTCAAATAAAGAGAGAAAACTTCTTTGTTTTGTTTTTAAAAAAGCAGAAGAAAATAAGCAGTTTGTTTAAGAAGAGGAAAAACAGCCATTGATCCAAAGACAAAAATCAATTAGAAAAACATGATCAGAGACAAATCATATCAAAGTTAAACCGGAAAGGGATAACAAAGTGAAGGCGTCCCTTCTACTGCGACGACAAGCCTGAAGCATCGTTACAGTATAATGAGCCAGAAGGGTCGAGCTCAACTCGGCCAGCTGCAGAATGTGTCCTGAACCTGATGTGGTCACAACGGGGACAGTGATTGGTAATCACAAATGTTACAATACTCAAATTATTCAGGAATTCTGAAAACAGAGATCTGTCAGTAATTGACCCATTGCTTACTTTGGACCACAGACACCCAAGTACTGCCTCATTATCCTGGCTCATCATTAGTTGAAATACATGTGAGTGCTCATGTCTGATACACACTTTCTATTCCTCCTACCTTCTTTATAATCTATAATCCTGATTGTGAATGGACAGAAGTCTTATTTCCTTGTGCATCTCATTATTGACACTTTAGTTTGTTTTGACACTGATTTGAGAAGTGAGAAGAGGAGTCCTGTTTGGGGAGTGATATTCAGCTCCACAGCTCCTTCAGGTCAATCTGTCATGTGCTGTGTTTGTTCTCATAGTGTTGGCAGCGCAGGGGGTGTGTGTGGTAAGTGTGTAGCTCCACTGAGTGCTTCTGAAGGCTTATAAATAATTTAGAGGCTATGACTGCTTCATTCTGGTTGCTTGATTGTCATTAGCAACAGTATCAGACTTAGGATCCCAGATTACCATGAAACACTATACCTCTGTGGAGAACCTGGCCCTGATCCAGGACTGTCATGTGAGCATCATGGTCCTTAATGGCTACACGATAGAACGGACACATTTCAATCTCTGAACATTGTCGTTCATCATATTGATAATGGGCAATCCTCTCAGCAACTGCTTAGTAAAATAATATAAACAAGTTCAAAGGATGTCATTAGGTGAGGAGTAAAGTAAGAAAAAACACGTTTTACCTCGACAGTTAGAGTTGTCGTCCGTTGCATGCTAGAACATATGTAAATTTGACTGCTGTTTTGATACAACAGTGTTACTGTAATATCGCTTCCAGCCACCAGTGGCAGCACTGAGTGCACAGCCCAGTCAATGAGCGAGAAAGAAGTTCTGTGCTGCCTTTGGCTGCAGTTGAATTGTCAAGAAAAATTACCTCTTATGTCTTAACGTAACCACTTTTCCTTGACCTAGATGGAAAACGTCACGAGGTCTAGGAAAAATGTGAAGGAGAATTCCTAAAGAAAACTGTGCACTAAGAGAATCCAACTGCACTTACACTGGGCTACGTAATTATGCAACTGTGGATGATATTGATGTGCATCTGCTGTCACTTTTATTGTTGCTGCAGCAAGGAATTGTGGGACGGCCTTTTTCTCCTTTCCTTTCGTAACGGATGGTCCAGGGTCTCCTATGCTAAAGGAGATAAGAAAGGAAGCATTGAAGCATTTAGAGAGTTCCACCAGCTCTTATCATGGCTGCCACTTAATACTTCCGGGTCATTTCACTCAGTTAGGAACTTTCCAAAGCAAAAAAGACTATTTGACTGCAGCCTTTGATTTTACACAGTTTGTATTTACTTTAAAGCTGCACAAATCAATATTATTATATCAATTGGGTAAAATTACTACATGGAATTTGAAAGGGGTGGCTTGTATTGATGAAAAGTTCCTGCATTTTAGCATTTTTCAGCAAATCTTTTTTGGCTCACAAATACTGTTGTGGTTCAGTCTCACTGCTCTCATCAACATAGTTTGTAGTTGTAACAGACAACTGTTTTCAGTGAACCCCCCCCACCCTCTGATAAACCCACTGTACACATACCCGCCAAGCACCAGACACAGTTAGCAACTAGCTAGTGAACATAGTGGAGCATTTAACAGGTAAAGAGCCAGATATTTTCTTATATGCGCCACAACAGCTTTAATTGAAGAATCTCACTTCTGTTTTGTTACTCTACAAACCTACCTAACAGATTTTCTTTCACCTCAGTAATTATTAAGCAGATTGCCTTCCACCGAGTGAGTTCATATTTCCTCCCATTAATCGAATGAGAGCCTACGTGACTGAGGTGTCAGGGCCCCACTGCAAAGTCTTCCTGTATTAGGTGTCTAATGTACAGCATGAACATACAACACCGACACAAACCACAAACTCTGCCTTCACGCCCTCAACTTTAATCAACCGATCAACTTTTTTGGCCACTACTTTCTTCAGTTGGAAAATATGCAAAAATACAAACACGGATCAATTAACAAAAGATAATAGACTGCAAACTCTGAAATGAATGACCTCTGCCTTCCATCTATTAAAACACCAAAGTGTAGCTGTAGCAGTACATGAGCCCTACTGCTTGGATGCTTTGGATCTCTCCCCGCTTAATGATGAATTATTCGGCAGTATTCAGGTAGTGTAATAAAATTGAACAGGAAAGGTTACACACTCACACAGTTTCACACTCAGAGCACTCCTGAAACCAAATCTGCAAACGCATACTGTACTCTCCATGCTGTGTTAACTTTCAGCACAGTGTGTTCCGAGAAACACCAATTAGCACATTTGTATCGAACACATACAACACGATGACACACATCTGTGTTGAAACTTGAAAAGCTCCTCTCTGGTAAACATTGTTCACCGCGCAGACCATGGAAATCAAACAGTATCTGAAAACCTAAACTGTTACTGTAATGCATGTTTTATTCACAGAAACAGGCTTCTACATTAGTGATTTCCCACACACATCTCTAAAAGAAATATACAGCATGATTTGCTAGTTGTCCCATGTTGACTGATGACAACATGGACACAAACATGATCCATATGTTCCCAGTGCGGTTTATCATTGTTCTGGAGTTTCCTGCTAACACGTCAGCGTACATAGTGTTGAGTGATAGGCAGGCCACCATTACTAAAACCAGCTCATCTTAAATAAGACAATCTTCCTGTTACAAATTAAAAGTTTGATTCCCAAGTAATAAAACACACCCTTGTTCAATCCAAGTCACTCAGAGGTTTTAGCTGCGACAGCCTCACTTGGTGTGGTATGACCCGTAGCTTATGGTGTTTAATGTGAGCAAACTTACGTTAAGTCTTGCTGTTAACGGACATTACTAACATACGATTAAAGATGATTTAGGTTAAAGTTTGAGGTAATGGTAGTGGCCTGTCACTCAACACAGTTTATGTTCACAGGGAGCACCATAGCAGACATGTCTACAGGGGACACAAGGACAGTTTTAGTATCTACATACCTTTCAACGGTTACCGACCAAACACTGCTCTTTACTAAGTTCCAGCTTCTGTTTGACACCATGGTCTGTTACAGATTGGGAGTTGATTTCTAATGAGAATATTATGCAATAATAGCATTATTATGAGTTAAAAATAATCCATAGGTTGCTATCTTGGCATTGGTGTAAAGTATATTGTTGTCCAACCAGCAGCAGAAGCAATGTGTCAATAATGTAATATATAGACAGGTGAGTGGAGCAGAATTCTTAAGGTGTGTTTAGACTGAATAAGAAGCACATTTTTGCCTCGTGCTATTTGTGCGAATTTGACTGCTGGTCTCCTGTTTGCAGTTTGTATTTATTTGCCTCCAGCAGCCAATTTAGTCTGCAAAGTGGCTGTAGCCTACAGACGTTAGCTGTAGCTTGCTAGCAACATACATACAAGATATGATGCTTTTTTCTTACAGATCCTTCTCCTGTTTTTAGTATCATCTACAGGTTCTCATGTTCGTTTATGAGTTGGAGTCATAAAGCCTTGGGATAAATGCAGAGTTTTCAGTTAAAGTTGAAACACATTCACCTTTGTCTATGTAATTACTTTATATGCAATCGCACTGCCTCCAAAGTTTGTATTGTATTCAGTCTGGACACACCTTAAGCTGTGTTGCATTGCAGTATTACACTACTTCATGTATTTGTGTACTTGCTATGCTGGGTGTCTGTATTCATTAGCCTTTGCACTTCTTGAATTCTGAATATTTGTGGGTGGGCTGTCTTAATCTTTGGGATCGTTTAGAACATTATAAAATGTGTTTATGTGTAATTGGCATATTGTACAGGGTGTGTGCAGCCTCTAGGTCTTCAAAATCTTTCTGTATTATGAGGTTTTGCAGTTGTGTCACAATATGGCTGTCATCAGGCTGTTCCATGGGTTAACTGTGTACTGGGTGTTAGCTAGTGAACAAATCAGACATGCTTACAAGACAGCGAATGCTTGCTAACCAGATAGCTACATTGGTTTGTGAGCTAAATCTGACAATACTGACTCTCTCAAAGATAGCCACGTCACATGTTGTCATTTGAGGAGCTCCAATACAGCCGTCAGAGGGTACGTTACATCACCTGAAATCCCCCTGTACATGATGTGTGCCTCCGTATGTTTGTCTGTGTGTTCAGTGTCATCAGCAGGGTGGAGTCTCACATGCACAAATGTCATACTGGCATACAGTAAGTGTGTGTTTCAGGGCAAAAAACTCGTCAAGCAGCCAGACTCAAGCAAGCAAGTGTATCACGTTGCTATATTAATGTTGTAAACTGATACCGTTCCCATCATGCATCCGCAAAGCCTCAGTTCCCATTATAACACCAAAAAAGTCTGGTCTAATCATGGCTGAAAAACATGCTATAAGCATTTGCAATGCATCTAACAAATAACTCTTTTCTCCAATTTCATGTCCCTTTATACAATTCCTCTTTTTAGAAACATACCATATAGTAATAAACAGGCATTTAAACTCCCTATAAAAAGTGGTGTGGCGACAATAGAAATTTTATCATATTATTTTTCTCCTTTTAGAAAGTAGTTTTGTTTATTAGTTTTTCTTTTAGAAAAAAAGACACTTGTTGAGGTTCCTGGGACTGACGTGGGAGTAGCAAGGTGAATGATCGACAGCCATTCAGGAAGGAGCACGACACAAGGACACACACGGTCAGTGTAAAGGCCAGTCATAGCTGTACGCTTCACTCTTATCACTTACATTATGTGTTTTCATTTTATACACAGTCACCAAAAAAGATCTAACTGTCCCTGAAGGTAGAATCATAAAAAATAAAAACGAAAAATAAAAAACAACTTCATGATCATAACTACGGCTAAAACAGATCCAATAAAAGGAGTGTGTGTAAATTGGCTACATAAAATAATTCACTGTAAATAAAACCCCTATGGATTCAGTTCAACAGGGAGTGTTGGAGGAGAAGAGTGGAGAGGCCAAGCGACACTCAACAGTCAAAATGTCAAATTGTGTTTGTACGTTAGGTACTGTATTTAGTATGTGTGTGGGTGGTTTACCCAGGAAGATGAAAATCTTTCTGGCTTTCTGAACTGAATTCCCCTGCTTATATCTCCCCGACAGAGTCTTTCTCTTTCATATCACTCCTCTGCTGCCTATCTCCTCCACCTTTTTTTATATCCATTCATACACTGAGCGCTCCTCCAGTGATCCATCCATCCATTTCACTCTCCCTGCAGTCCTCTCCCAGAACTACATTGTGTCTCTCTCAAGCAGCTCCATATCTGTAAACTCTTCATCTCCTCTTCTCTTCCTGGTCCTCTGTCACTCCTCCATGGCAGTATTTAAAAACATCTCTGGTGGTCAATCTAAGGCTCCTCTTCCCCAGTGGAAACAGCCAATCGCATGGCCACAGACAGGTGGTCAGTGAGGCTAGCCAACTGGGTGACGAAGCTGAACTCCTCGATTTCCTGCGGGAGGAGGAGGAGGAGAAGAGAACGGTCATCGCGATGTCACCTTTTATTTTGTGGAACTTCAAACTAGCCTTAATTGTTTTTTTTTCCACTTGAGGACAATGTACCTAGATGAAGACGTCTCACATGTCACCATATAAAGCTGTGATAGCGAAGGCGTTAACGAGACACCTCCCTCCGCTCATCCAGCAGACACACAGCGACACCAGCACCAGTTTCCAGTCGTGTATCCGGTCACATTTAATACACACTCCCCTGTTAGCGCTCTCTTGGTCTACACAAACTCCCCTGAGAAAAACATTTGGCTCTTTAGCTGCGTTGCCATGCGTTGAATGACAACTCTCTGTAAGTATGTCAGTATGAGTAACATCTTTCACATGACACATAACAAATCTGATCCATTGATAACGTTAAACATATGGCATCACTTTATTTTAAGTCCCTCTATTCTCAAGACATAAGCGTCTGCTAAATGAACTGTACTGTAATGTAATGTAAATATGTAATGTCTAAGTTGTATGTAAACAATTTAAAAAAGTATGATGTAGTTGTAGGCAGATCTATTTGTCAACAACTATAACTCCTCCTGTGGGCCCACATAAGTAGAGGCTATGGTATAACCTGATATTTTATCACAATATAGTAAAGCACAGTTATAATAATATAAAATATGACATTAAAGGAGACGTGATTATTATGAACCAATACTAAAAATGTCTTTATAACTGTTTACACTACATATTAGTGCGTTATAATCCATTTATTAAATGTTTACACATGCACCTTGCTTTTAAGTCCTTGAATGGAGGGAGGTTAAAGTGTTTCTCCCTTTTTTGCTACTGCAACTATTACACTTTGTTGTCAAAAGAATGTGGACACCCAATTTTGGACGACAGGGTCTGGCTTGCATTTGCCATTGCAGCTCATCCCGACGTATTGGAGGAGGTTGAGGTCAGGGCTCTGTGCAGGCTACACAAGTTCTCCCACAACACACTGGGAAAAGCACCTGGCTTTGTGCACAGGTTTTTTATCAGTTTATTATACATTTAACATTGATGCATTTGAATCTATCTTTATTGATTGAATGTTTTCAGACCTGTATTAGTAGTGGATTCAGTTTACTCCAGTGACACAACTGCATTTACTGGTCAGACGTGCTCAAACGTGCATGTGGAGAGAAATAGGGTTTGAGGTTTGGTTATGAGGAAGCAAAACAGCAATATATTTACTGAGTTTCACAATGATGTTACAGTGACTACATTGTGGCACCAGGTGGCATCAGGTGGCTGCGCTTGGAGAGACAGAGCGAGTCAGACTGAGGGAGGGAAGGAGAGAGAGATGCTCTATGTAAATGAAGTGATTTGGTTTTTTCAATCCTCTACAATCTCTCACGCAGACAGGCAGCCATGATAATACAGCCCTCTTCCCTTTTCTCCCCTCTCTGTGTGTTCGTGTTTCATTGTTCTCCTCTCTAGCTTTCGTGTCATTAAATATTTTTCACCCCTTTAACAAGTCGAAGATTCTCCTGCACTACGAGATCGTTTTGCTAGCTTCCAGTTATGTTTCACATGGCTCAGGAAAATGAGCGTTGACAAGTGTCTTGTTGCAAGAAAATGAATCAAGACAGAATGAGGCACATCACCTCCCTGCTGAAAAGGAAATGATACACAATTCAACAGAGTTTGTGCACTTAGTTCCTGTGAAAGAAATAAGCAGGCATATTGTTTTGATGGTAAACAGCTTTTGACTCACAGCCTCACACTGCTCTACCTTGCTTCAATTTCCCAGTCCAGCCTCTGAAGCCCTCCAACACACAGGTCGAAGAACTGATTAAAAAATGACATTTTGCTGTCTACATTTCTGTATTGTCACAACTGTATTGTATGCACTGGAAGATTTCAAGCTACTTATTAATGTAGGCCTACTGAAAACTTTATCGTTTAAATTCAAATACCGTTTTTTTTCAGCTTCAAAAAGCTGGTGTATTGGTGTAGAATAGTGGTTCCCAACTTGGGCTTTGGGACCCCCGTAAGTGGTCGTGAAATAAATCCGAAAGGTCGTGAGATGATTAACATGAGAACAGCAGAAAAAACACATTTCTGATACACAATATTATGCTTATATTTTCAGACTTTTCTAAAATGTTCTAAAAATATTTCCTGTTAAATTACTGAAATAGAGATAGGTAAAGCCCTTGGTATTAATCATCTTTGTTTTAAGGGGTCACAAGGCAAAACGGTTGGCAACCATTGCATAAGAATGATGTTAATTACCAGAATACTCTGGGATCTAACGCTCACATTTAGTTTTTCTATCTGACTTTTCCACTTTAAATACTCTGTCAATATACTGTAGATTTATATCTGCACTACCTTAAAGCCACTAACAGTCATTACAAACTCACATTGTTCGTGTTTATTCAAACCTACATCATTTTATATGAACTTTTAGTAGAGATCCCAAAGTTTACAAAGAAACACGATAAGCTAAATTTCATGAAGAGTTGGAATAAGATTATTTAGAATATATATGAGATAAAGTCTGAGTGAGAATAAGATAAACAAGTCATTCAATTGCTTTATTGCCAAGAGTTAGATGAGAAGATGGATACCTCTCTCATAAATGTACGCTGAATAGGACTCTGGAACCAGGCGACAGTTAGCTTAGCTTAGCATTAGGCTGGTCATAGGGGGAGACAGGAAGCCTGGCTCTGTCCAACCCTACTACTCCCTACCAGCACCGCTAAAGCTCAATAACTGACACATTATATCTCATTTGTTTGATCCATACAGAACCTGAAAAGCTTATCTGTTTTTAGAACTACAAAGTATTGTTTTTACATTTAGTTTTTGATATGGATGAAACAAACCAGCTAACCAGCTGCTGGCAAGAAAGTGAATTTCCCCAGATGTCAAAGTATTTCTTCAAAGCTACTTAAAGAAACAAAATAGGAACACTGAATGTTAAGAGGTTAAGAAATTTCCATTTTAAGACAATTAAAGACGGTATAATGTTTTAATAAATTTTCCTGTAATCCTCTACTAAACCATACCAGTTTCCAGTCCTGCTGCAGGCCCTCGTCGCTGTAGAGCATGTAGTCAATCCGGCGTCCGTTGCCCTTCAGTGGGATCTTCCTCCCCTTCTGGCTGCTGGCCGGACACTGGCTCTTACTGGGAGGAAACACAAGGTACTCCTTCCTCCCCTCCTCATTCTCCATCACTCTGAGAGAGACACACAGGGATGGGAAAGGACCATAAGACTGTTTAGACAAAGAAGTTGCATTGCTGGTAGTAAAAAGTAATAAAACAATAAGAATTCAAAGGGAATTAGAGAGAGTGCACAGGACCACACATTGTGGAGGGTAGTGCTTAGGTCAAAGGTCAACTTTTGACTTAGAGTTCCAAGAAAATATCAGTGTTCATTTCTGTTTTTCCTGGTGTCATTAGCACTATTTCCGTGCTATGTCATAGAGCTGCTACTGACTGTACTACTGCCTGTTTTTCTATAAGGGTGAATGGTTACATCCTAGTGCCATCCACCAACATTTTTGCAGAATAGTGTGAGACACTGCAATATGATCCATACACATTCCGTTCTGGATGATTACAACTACTGTATTGCCTGTGTAATACATGGTCAACCCTGCAGTGAAACAGATAAAAGCTGCTTGTGACTGACACATCATTCACTGCAGTCCGAGATAACACAGTCAACTGATATAATTAAGTTACAGATGTTACTGTTCATGTTAAGTTAGGGGTTAAGGGATGAATGTGGGAGCCACTTTAACTCATTTTTGGAATAAAGAGTTTTGATGAAGTGAAAAGTTGGTCTGAAGCATATAGTGGTTGTCGTTAAGGTTTCTAAGTAACTGTGATGTCTAATGCCTAAGTGAAAAAATGAAGATGGTGGGCATGTGTCTCCTTGAGAGGACAGAGGGGGTTGTGTCCTGTACAGTCTGTATGTAAAGCCCACTGACACAAATGTGTCGTTTGTGATATTGGGCTATATAAATACATTTGATTTGATGTGTATGTGTGTGTGTGTGTGTGACTTACTTTTGTAAACTTTCAGGTGAACTGACCTCGTCATCATAAAGGCCACTGGGATCCAGTAAAGTACCTGTTGGATGATACATTAAGATATATCACGGTGCAGACAGACTCACATGTTTCTCATCATTTTGACTGAAAAGTACGCTCCACTCTTCACTTCTCAATAAATACCCCCATTAGAGGAAGCAGTGTAGAGAAGAGAAGAGAAGAGTCATTCTTACGCGTTCTCTCATTTCTTATAATACAGCGTGGATGAAGTACTAGTTATATCACACTAGTGTCTGGTGAGAACTTCCTTGGGTCCTAAAGATAGAAGTGCTGTTTTGACAGTGTAAATCCTTTTCACTTTATTTCTGTACCGTTTGTATTGATCTAGTGTATGCTTAACAACTCTCCCCCTCACTATGATGACCAGCTTTTTCCTTCACAGCTAAAAGCACAACTTGTCTTTTTCGATACGGCAAAGGAGGCGTCATCAGCAGACTGTGTTCTGAGAGCGTATATCTCCGTCTTTATGGTCCTCAGACCACAATCCGCTGTCATCAACCAGTGAAATATAGCCTCCAGAGAGACGAGCACTCAGTGATCCTTCTGACAAAGAGGATGTGAGGCTGCGGGCTGGATAATGTGTTTAAAATGCCCCACATGAAGAGAACAGCACTCTGAAGTTACTTCAGTCAATTCACAAGTGTTGGGAGCTCTCATGAGGCACAGCCTCTTTCAGCTTGTGTGGGAAAGTTAAGATATACATGAGAGTCCCTGTTTCAGGTGGTTAACATGGCCTCAGTTACTCTGTACTAATAACTTCACCAACAAGCTGTAGTATATGTTGGGAGAAAAGCAATGTTATTTCACATCAATTGTGACCACAACTCCTAAAGTACATGGGAAGCCACAGTTACTGTACTTGTTTGTTGTTTTGGTTTGTGGTTGACATGTTTAATCTGCCATCAAACTTCAACTCATATGCGTCACCAAAAGAGCCACATCAGCCATGAAAGGAGAACATGATCAACGGCGAGAGATTTTTACTCAAACCTTTAATTTTCACAATTTAAAGCCATAATTCCCGTGAGATATGAAGGCAGTACAAGACGTGCAGCTTGTCAAGAGTTCAGCTCATTTCATGAAATCTATCAACACACCATCAGTACAACCTCTAAGCTAGCAGCTGGACTTGCTGCCTTTTTAGCCTTGCTATTGTATTCATCTAGGTCTAATCTTCATTGTGAAGCTTTATGAAATGGGCTCAGCTTTCTCCCCTTCATTTCATTGATTTATTGATTCAATGATCCATTCTTCTTTTTCTTGCCTCCTTCTTCCCCTCCAGTCTAATATTAACCAAAACGGGAGGCGCAGATTTGTTCCTCTGGCTGGCTGTGCAAAATGTTCCTGTCCAAATAAATAAGCCCTTCTCTAAACGAGCCCTTTCACTCTGTCCTGCCCACACTGTCCCCAAAATACCGCTGGCCTAAATAACGCTTCACATCCAGACCAAAACCCTCCAGTCTTTACGTCACTAATGCCCCTGTATCAGCACGCAGCACTGGCCGCATTTTCATTCACACAGTGGGTGCAACCTGATTTAACCAGACAGAGCCAGATTAGAGTCCGTGTGCTCCGTGTGGTTCACCACGTCTCCGGAGCCACTGAGGTTATATGTGTATAGCAACACTTGCCTTTCATAGTCTAATGTAACATACATTTTTTAAGGATTAGTTTGTGGTGTGGATGTATATTTTCTTTAAGTTTTATCTGCGAATGCATGCATGTGTTAGATAGATTAGAACTTCAGTATATGTGACGTCCCACGGTGTCCCAAGAGGAACATGTGACTGTGTGTGTGTGTTTGTGTGTGTGTGTGTGTGTGTGCTGTTACCCAGAGCCCATGGTTTGTCCTCTCCTGGCCCCAGGCGACATGGGTCCTTGTATTGAGTAAAAAGTGCATGCTGCTGCTCCAACTTGTCCTCTGGAAAAACACAAGAGCACACATGAAGGACACTTCAGTGTAAAACATAAGAACGGAGAACACATCCATGATTCTTCTCACTCAGTACTCACTGCCTGGGAACAGGGAGTAATAAGTGAGTACTGTGGAGCAGGATAACATTTATATTTGTATATTTTTTTATACATTATTTGACCTCTTTAAGAGGTAAAAACAAACTATGAAACGCATGATAGATTTATCTGAATGTGGAATTTTACGGCAGTCCAACATATTCTGTGAGAATTCTCTATTCTCTTTTTCCTATATTGTATAAGAATTCCAACTGTGAAATTAATTTGTAACTCAAACAGAAATTAATTTGACCTATTTTTGTGGGAAAAGCATGATATTACCTTAATGTGTTACTGATGAGTCATGTGTTTCTACATAGTTCACCTTCAAGCTTTTACCCTTAATGGTACATATATTAATATTTTATTAGTTTCCACCATAAAAGCCCTGGCACCATGCACCTATCCTGCCCGAGCTATAAGAGGTCTTACATATATACTTTTATAAATGATACATCATGGACAAGTACTCACTGCTTCTTGGGTTTTTATACATTATCCAGGTGAAAGAGATACGTATAGAGAGATGGTCATATTGGTGTGTGAACTGATCTGCATACAATCAAATGTAAAGTTTAGAATATATTGATTTAGCACGGACACATGCATACCTGAAGAGCAGTTATCAAAGTTGAGGTCTCCCAGGACGACATCAAAGGCCACCAGGTCTTCCAGCACCTTCTCTCCTTCAGGTGGTTGGGATGAGGCTTGACGAAACTCAGCCCCCCACTGGAGCAACAGGTCCAGCTGCTCACAGCGTACAGATGCATCACCTGGTACACAGTGCAGTGTGTGTGTGTGCGTGTGTGTGTGTGTGTGTGTGGGGGGGGGGGGGGGGGGGGGGG
>CALSCE010010634.1:2628198-2718417 GCA_943593645.1 Bovichtus variegatus
AGCAGAGAGAGGGAGGAAGCAGGGAAAAAAAAGAAAAAGCAAGCAAATTATTGCAAAATGTTTTCCCATAAAGTCACCTGAGCACGTCTGAACGAAATGGAGTTGAACTGATCTACAAAAGAGTGAGTTAGACTATATTACAATACGACACTTCTGGATATGTTAAAGTATAGAATGATATAAAATACTGCACAACAATCCTGCATAAGGATACAGTCCAATCCACTACAATGATTATTTCATCCAGATGGCCCAACAATCTAAAACTTGAATGTGGGAGTATTACAGTTTGTACAACATACACAATCCCTGATCCCTAAACCCCTTTTCTGGATTAGGCAAAACTCTACAAAACAACAATGGATCAGGATATGTCATGATATAATAATACAATGGATGATGATGATACTCTGAGTCACTGTCATACATAGATACAGTAACTGCTTTACATGTTATTACACTTACTACACATTGCTGATATTCAAAGCTGCAGTAGTTCATATTTTTATATGAACATTAGCTCAAATGATGACGTGTAATTTGAGAGGGGTCGCTAGCAGTAACAAAGCCACAGAGAAGTATCACCAGCTCTGTAGATTGCCGCTACTCTACAGAGCTGCTTTGGATTTGCGGCTCGCAACTCCACTGTTTTGGTTCATTATCACTCCTCTCATTAAGCTTGTTTCCAGCAGCAGCAGGCAGCTATTTTCTAGTAAAAAAAAGTTCTGATAAAGCCACTGTACACGACCTGCTCAGTAGCAAACAGCAGGAAGACACAGTTAGAGACTAGCTGGGGAACATAGTGCAGCTTTTAGCAGCTAAAGAGACAGAGATTCCCCCCAGAAGTTGGTGGAGACCAAAGAAGAGCTAAAATGAGAGTGAATATCAGACTTAAGATTTGCCAGGTGGCCAGAAACCCGACTCCAAATAAACGCTAATGTTGCTGGACTGGATGTGTAAAACGTTAACCAAGATGGCTAAACTGCCACGTTTACAGAAATGTCTATATCTGTCCCTATAACTCTAAACTGTAAACTGTTTGCTAGCATAATATGATATAAAAAACAACTTTATAAGGTGGTAATAAGTGTACTTTTTGTGGCCAATAAATAAATAGATAAATGTAGGTTTACTAAGTGACATCACTTATAGGAATGGAATTTTCTGTGCTATAGTGATCCGTATTTATTTTCTGATGACTAAATAAAAAAACTGAGATATTTTGTTTTTTCATGTCTGTTTCAACCAGAACGCATTGCTAAATTTCACAATATGCTGCCTATCATCCTTTAACTGCACATATTGTGTAAGTATAAATGGTATACTGTCACATGTTATAAGTACAAACGACAACTTTAGCTTTATAGATACATTTTTGTTTCTTTCCTTACTTGACAGTTATTTACTAAGATGTTAAGCTCTATTATGTTACTAATATTAGTGGCATAATATCAAGTCACTTGTGGTTCTATTTTGCTTTGGCAGTGTTTTCTTCTGTCCACCCCTGCCAGTAAAAAAAAAACAAATAAAATAAATGGAAACTGGAGAGGGATGGGAGGAGGTGAATAGAGGGAGGTGGTAGTGTGTGAGAGAAATAACAGCTGAATAGTTGAGAGTGTGAGAAACTAGGAGGTGTCAAGATATTGTTGGGTGAGTAGGTGGTTTTGGCTTTGATTATTTCAGCTCCAGCTCAAGTACATGTGAAATGTAATGTTTTTTTTTTGTCTTTTTGTGTTACTGGATCACTAGCTAAATGAAGATGGGGGTTTGCAGTACATTTGCCTGTGTGTGTGTGTGTGTGTGTGTGTGTGTGCATGCATGCTTCTTTGTTTGTTGGCTTCAGCTCGGCTTTCTGTCTGAAAACCTGTGTGTGAGGAACACGGTCTCATTCCAAAGGTTCCTCCACATCTAGATGAGCAATTCTGCCCTCTTTTGTCTGACCTCGGAGGATGCTACCTGTGTATCAGTGCTCTCAGTGCTCTACACCTGCTTCATGTTGCATTGACGCAGTCTTTGTCAAGTCACAACACTTTGGGGATTTCCGAGTATCCTTAAATGGCCGATAAAATGATAAATACCAGTGGGGAATTTGGCCAAGATCAAATGAATTGTGACGTTTCACTACGACACGGTGGATGTTCTTAGTAAATATATTAATATAATTTCCCATCATAACGTGTGTTAATGATTATATCGTACTGTATTAATAAAAAACATGTTCAAGCTGCTCAAACCGCATGGCTGCCATTATTTACATTTACAGTTTCATATGCTAGCAGCCCATTATCAGACTGTTATTAGTTATCACTCCCATTCTAATCATTTGGAGGGGGCAAAATGGACAAACTGCGACGGTCGCAGTTTTAAACATGTGGTTAACGTTGTGATTTTAAACAAAACAACTTGTTTTAGGTTTAGCCAGCAAAACTACTTTACGAAACTGGTTTACGAAGCGATCCTGATTTAGGTTCAAATAAGTATGTTTGTTCGTTAGTTAAGTTACGTACATACGTAACTTAAAATAAGTCAAAATGTTGAGTTTTGCTTTCACACGGGACACAAACAGACTTTTATTTTACTTGTGGTTATCAATCCCCCTGACCTCCTCCCCGTGTGGACTTTATCGCTCAAATATTATATGACCGGACTTCCTCCTTTGCTCCCGCCATACTTCTCATGGACACTAAAAGGTCGTCGTCTTGTATTCATATCGGTGATCAACAATGTGAAGAGATGATGGCGGCCTTCTATGAGGCGGATTACCACTGATAACGCCCATCCGATGGGCTGACAGCATTCGAATGGGGCTGAGTTTTATATGTGAATCACTGCCTTCATCTCAGATTCTTTCAGAGATTCAAATAGATCTGGTGTTGTGCTCATTGACTTGTGATTGTTTTTGTCAACCAGCCAGTCAAAGACTTCTCAGCTGGGTTAAGAATGGGGATGTCATCTTACTGTGCATACATGTCAACTCTGAGGGCCCCTGTCTCCTGAACGGTTGCTCATTCTGGTTAATCAACTAACATTCTCTCATATAGTTGGGAGTTAATAGTTTTTCATGTAGGAAAAATGTTGTTCAAAACTAAAGTGGTAAAGTCAGAAAATAAAGTAATTTGTGATGGAATACCCCAAACGGCATTCTGTACGGGTTGGTCAGGGCCAAACACAACTAAATAACCTCCCCACACACACAGAAATCAACTAACATGATTAGATGTCAGCCTGAATAATGAAGTGAAATGGCAACGCTCAGGCCTCGGAAGAACGAAGCTTCATAGAATGAATTTCTCAAAATGGGACACAGCTAGTATTTCTGTCAAAATGACATTCTCTTTTAAGTTTGGAAAGCTTGTGAAGCCGAGACAACATTAACAGGACACTAAAACATCTTTAAAAATCATTGTGCTTCAGTTAAAGGATTGACTCTACAGTTGTTGCTGTAACAGTTGTAGTGAGGTCCTGTGAAACACACTGCAAGTTTAAAAATATGCTGAAAATAATCGAATGATCACATCTAAAGGTGTACGATGAACACTGTTCGCTCGAGTATGTTAGGAATAGTGTAAACACGTCCAAGGTCATATTTGGACATCAAATAGTATTGTAGAAAGGATAGGCGCAGTACGCTGTAGCTTCAGTGTTCAGCTTTATACTGTTTGGAGTCGTTGCTTTTGTGCAATTTATTTACATTTACAGACAGAAAATCATTTCACTACTACTGATGCTACTACCAGCCATCTCAGAACGCTTTTACACACCTGACACGTGCGTAGGAGAAGAAGAGAAATATAAAAATAAACTCAAATATAGAACTGCCTGACACTGCACTTGTAAATCCAAATAAGGCTTTACCATTGATATCAGTGTAGTATTTGTTCTGTATATTTATTTAGTCAATCCCACTGCATCATGCATCCTTATTACTTTAAAAACAAAAAGAAGGAAATATTACTAATATAGCCAACAACTCACTCCTTTCAGAAAAGAATCAGGTCTCTGTGTTCCTCCCCCTTTTTTTCTCAATATCTTACCCCCTCATCCCACCCCCCTCCGCCCAAAGGCTTTATGTTTGATGTATCTTTAGAAACAGCCCTGGCACTGCTATATTTAGGCCTGAGAGAAGCGTAGGAGGAGCCCAGAATAGCAGGCGAAGGGGGAGACGTGTCTTTGGTAAAAAATGAGGGTGGCATCGACTGGATTAAATAGGGCTGTGACGCCGTAAACAGTTTGAGCTAGTCGCCATGGGAACAGTAGGAGGAGGCACGCAGAGGTTTTGATGCAGCCTTTTATCTAGCTATCTGGACATACAAACACTCTCACATACAGGGCTGTGGGTGTAGCTGGATGGTTGTTGTGGCTGTTCTCGAGAAAGACAATCACAAAGACACACACACACACACACACACACACACACACACACACACACACACATACACACACACACACAGAGAGCTGAAATGTTCTCCACTCTTTGCGCAAAACATGTCATGGAAATCATAAGCACACATTCATGTTTGAAAGGCTGTAGAACCTGTAACTGTACCTTCTATGGCGTGGAGGTGCGTACACGTGAGATATCCCACAACCCTTTGCTCCTGATGGGAGGTGCCCACGTGAACCTGCAAGAAACCAGAGAAAAACATGACATGATGTTACTCCGCGAGTTCAAACGAGCAACATCAAAGCCCACTGTGTGTGTGTGTAAAGCATGCCTGGTACCACAGCTGCAGTTAGATCATACAAGGTAAGGTGAAACTTTATCGATCCCTTTGGGGAAACAGAGTCATTAGAGCAGTCATTTAATGACAGCTATTAGGGTGTGCTGCATAACAGAAGTGGGGCAAGAAAATGAATGAAAACATATACACAGCAGCGCAATGCATTCCCCAGAGAAAACAATAACTGACAACAATCATGACTTCTGTATCTTACCAGCTCATAATTATTAGATCTGTATTTCATAATTATAAGACAATTATCTCATAATTACAAGACAATTATCTCATAATTATTACATTATATTTACATATCCCATAATTACAAGTCACTGTAACTAAAGATAATATGATACTCATACTGTAATAATGACTTAATAATTATATAATGGCATAATTATCAGATAAGGTTCCCGTAATTACAAGATCCTTATTTCATAAATATGAGATCTTTTCATTTTAATTGCGAGATATGGTTCTTGTAATTATGAGAGCTTTTTCTTTTCCTAATTATGACAAATGGAGGATCTCCTAATTATGAGATATTGTCTCCCATTAGTTTTCTTTGCTGGATGCAGTGTGTTTCCGTAAAGCATATACAGTATCATGACTGAAAACAGCACATGGAGCATGAAACAAGTCTAGAAAATAAACAAACAAGTATTTCTAAATTACATATGTTCACATGACTAAAACAAAACTTATTGCAAATTTTAAAATGTAGTGTGTAAAAAAAAAGAATTATGTGTCATCTTTACAGTTAAAATTTTAAGTAAAGAGCTAGCAGTTACAAGAACATAACATTGAAAGGTTTTTATCATATAGACATATTCTGAATTGCTGGTATATATTATTGTGCCAATAGGAAATAACACGTAGCGCAAGCAGTAGCCTTGTCTTTCCTACATAAAAATTATGTTGATTATTATTTGAAAGAAGAAAAAACGTTTGATTTCCCCCCCTGTTATTTGCAGTGTTGATATTTTACGATGCATTATGAATGGTCTGCCATGGCACCAGGGACCAGGCAAATAAAATGATCTGTGTAAACAAAATGGAAGTACATCTTGTCTACACCAAAACCATCTGACTGCAGCAACTTCATTGCCAGTTTCGAATAATGCTCCATTGCAAGACTTAAATTAAGACGTATTTGCAATGGATGTGAGTTTACACTTTCAGGGAAAAGTAGTCTAGTCAGCAAAACTAAATGAAGTAAAGTGAAAGTAGATGAACAAAGCCATTTGTTTGCAGTGTACATTCTTACGAAACGTCCAATTACACAATTGAGTAAACGATGTTCTGTAGAAGAGGTAGGCTGACTCAATAAGCCCGAGCTAAACCCAGAGCTGAAGGTTTTATTTTTTCAACATGTACGCTTTATACATTTTTCAGTACTTCTTCATGACCTCAATTTCTTCATTCCCTGAACAGCAGAGTTTGAGCGAAGCTGCAAAAAATTGAACATCACTTGAGATTTAATCAAACACCTTTACTAGTGTTGAGAAGCCCTCCACCACTGAATCAAAGCACGAAGGACGGTGGAGGCTGGCAGCTCGAAAGTGCCAGTGGGTGGATGCAGACATGATGATGAAGAGGAGGAGGAATTAAGGGTTGCAAAGGAAGGGAGAAAGGAGATTGTGGGGTGGTAAGTATGAAGCAGGAAGGCGTCTGGGTGGAGCACATAGAGCAGGCAGAACAGACCCTGTTGGGGGTCAGCTCACTGACAGCCTTGGACAGGAGAATTACACCAAGTAAACTGCTCCATCCTCATAATCAAGACGGGATTTTTGTTAAGCAAAACGTTTTTATATACTATGTTAAAAAGACCACTGCTAGTTGCAACATCAAAGTAATTTAACATGCTGGTCTGGAGAGGTTTCTGCCAAGAATAATCCTTCAATTATTGTTTATAGTACTTAACAGGAGAACGGCGGGGGCTTTTTGTGTGCATGTTGCATGTTCTCCTTGGGCGCTTTAGGTGAATTGGTGCTAATCTGTGAATGGTTGTCTGTATATATGTGTGAGAGAGAGGTGACCTGTCCAATGTGTACCCAGCCTGAGAGCTGAGCCTTGCCTACATTACAGAGATGAGGCTGGAGAGTGAAAAGCTAAAACTAATCTGGCCTGGTCAAAAATACAAATATAAGAAAAAGGTTGTAAAAAGAAACAAAAAAAAAAAGAACTTCCCTTTAAAAGATGAATACTTGCTTAAGGTGGAGTTCATTTATTTACCTAGTATGATTTCTGGCTGCTCACTAGTCCTTAACTTCCCTGTTACCTCCACTGCCTTCCTTTACAGTGACTTGACAACATGCTTGTTGTGTGATGCTCTCATTCAGTCAAATTAGTGTGCATAATTGATGAACAATTATTGTCTACTGTAACGAAGAAAGAAGTCAACATTTCTCTCTCTGGTGACCTAACCACGGTGTTAAAGCACTACACAGAGGAGAGGACTCTCATTTCCACAAATGGAGACTGATTGCCAATAATGGGATGGCAGTTTTGGCTTGGTACGTGTGTGGAGCTCCTAATGAAAAATCCTAAAAGCCACAATAAAGCATTAGCCAAATTAGCTTTACTTTAATACCAAACGCAAAGCTCAGATTGTAGACTGAAGAACAGTAAATACACCTTAGAGCAAAGGCTATTCATTTCCCTCTGAAGATTTGGGCACTAATTCAATTTCTCTTAATGGAGTGAATGTTTTGTGAAAATGGGTGGGCTGGAAGACTCGTCCAATTATGTTAAATGTACTATCAGATGGTACATTACCTTGATGAGAGTCAATGATTAGCAGAAAACTGACCCATGCAGACACCAGAAACCTGTACTGTATATTTACCCTCTATATTCCATACATAATACATATCACAGCTTTAGCACTCCATATTTAAAGGAATGGTTTGACATGTTAGTGAATACAATTATTGCTTTGTTAGGGAGCACTCACTTCTGTAGTCTGGCTCATTTGGTCCGTACCAAGGAAAGAAAAATATTGCATTTTAGTTATGCAGCACTTTGATGCTTCATGATTCTGATGTATATTAATGTCCTTTGGTGTCACAAAAAGCTCACCAAGAAATAACTAATTCTAAACATTATTATAAGACTGCAAATCGATCGATGTTATGAATATTGATGATTTGGGGCTTATTACTATAGGATCGCTGTCACACACTTTTTAATGGACTTAATAAACTGACAGAGTACAAGGAGTCGTATACAAGCACAGCTGGCGGGCCTTAGCCAGGCACATTTCCTCCGTGGCGGTGCACCGCCCATGACCTGCTGTAGGTCAGCTTGGAAGGGCTCGTGGGCAATATTTGTCTCTATTACATGACTTTTGCACCTTCATTGCTTTTAAATTTCTCAGTTTGGGTAAATCTCACCACAGGGATAATTAAAGTTTCATCTAATTATCTTATCTTTCCTTTTCTCCCTCCCATCTCTCCAAATCTGTCCTCAGTCTTTCCCTTTCTGTCGCTCCTTTCTCCCTCTTCATTCCCTTCTGCTGTTCTCTCTATCTGCATGCCACGCTCTGTATTAATATTTCAGGGGCTTATCTATGCTTCAATAGGTGTGTGTGCACCCTGACACTGACAAGAGGCCTGAGGGGATTCTTATGTGTGTGCAATGCACTCATGCATCAAGAATAAATGGACTTTCAATGTGTTTGTATTGTCTGTGGTCTACGCAGAAGATGAAGCTTAGATGATGCCAACGCTAATTGGAGTTCTGCGTAGTGACGGAGGAGAGTTCGAGTAGAAGCAATTTATGCTGTAATGAGTTGAAAGTGTTTTTTTCCTTTCTGCTCTGTATGAGCAAAAATAATATGAAATTAAATTAACTGTATTTCTTCAAAAACAAAACAGCAAATGACTTAAAAAGCAGGATACAAGATGCATAAAACTTCGAAAAGCTTCCTCTCATTACAGGGCATGGAGACAGAACTGAGCGGAACTGAAATGAGCTGTGAGGCGATTTCACACTGGAAGCCAAGCAAACCAAGCTGAGTTATAAAAGCCTGATTATGAAACCTCCAAGGCTGCTGTAACTAATTACCTTAACTTTACCATCAGACCAAGAGTGAGCTGAGATTTCACCACGCATTACTTGCACGAGTTTGATCGCTTCACTAGAAAACCAAGCAGCCAAATTGTTGTGATGACAGACAGGCGACAGAAAGCAGATGAGTGACAGATGTTGTTTGACCGCAAAACGAAACCACAGACATTCCTATATTTCAGTCTTTTCAATGTAAGCTTGTTTTTTCTTCTTTTAATGTAGTGCATTCAAAGGGTGGTTTTGCGGCTGTAAATCCTATGCAGTGCTAAAGATTTACTGATATCTTGATAGAATCCTGCCTGTAGCTGTGTTACACTTGTTACAGTGTCAACAAGTTGTGGCTTTACTTTAAGAACGTTCAAGTCCAATGAAGATCTCAATTGTTCCTCAAAGTTGCATCCATTTCACTCAGTTCCCATTTGTTACATACTGTATATCACAGAGCTATTTTTAACTTCTAATAAATTCTCGGGTGGATTGAGACGAGCTCAAACCAGGTCGCACGTCTTTTGAGAAAATTCCAATTCAAGTCTTGGATCAGTTGATAAAGTCCAAGTCTTTAAATTGAGACGTATCCATGTCAAGTCTCAAGTCAATCAAGACCAGTTCAATCCAAGACTCGAGTCATTTGAGACAAGCTCAAGCCAAGTTGCAGGTCAGTCGCGATAAGTTCAATTCAAGTCTTTGATGACTTGATACAAGTCCAAGTTTTTAATCAATAAAGACAGGTTCAAGTCAAAATCTTGAGTCCACTGAGACATGTTGTGAGTCAATAGAGAAAAGTTCAAGTCAACTCTTGAGTCAGTTGAGACGAGTCCTTGAGGGCAAGTCCAAGTCAAGTCTTAAGTCTTTCAACTTTTGTCAAGTTCAATTCCTCATTTTTGTTACTAAAGTGGCAGTGATGGCCTAAAGCGAGCTTGTGACCAAAAGGTTGTTGGTTCAATACGGACCAACAGGATACATTTGGGTGGGAAAAGTGGAACACAACACTTGTTACTACCGCTGAGGCACCCTTGAGCAAGGCCCTTAACCCTTAACTGCCCAGTGGCAGCAGATCAGACTGACTCCTGAAAGCTGCCCAGTACTACCACAATGTGCAACTGTAAATGTGATCAGGTTCCTGAAAAAGAGAGCATTGCTCTCAGTGAAACCCTCTCTGAATAAATAAAGGTCAATAAAAAAACATAAATAAATAAATAAGTTGAAACTCAAGCCTGTAGCTGTGAAATATCATGCAGTTAGCATTAGAGAGGTTAGTAGCAATGAGATCCTTAAGCATGGGAACCACAAATGAACTGTATGAGCACATCTAATTATGAGCCCTGGTTTCTTTATTATCAAAATGGAAAAAGCACTTTGAGTAAATATAAAAGAAGAATAGATGGCCCGACAGAGATGAGCCCTAAAAAGGGAAGGAGACTGTATTTTAGAGCTGATACATGTGTTACTGTTACTGTTCGATTAAGTTTGCATTGAGAGTCAGACTGAAATCCCTTTGGCCCTGAATAGACAAGCAATTTCTGTCAATGAACTGAGTTGACCTCGATAGTGAATAGAGGTCCTTTTGGTCATTAAAGGCCGGGGTTGGGTTTGGGGAATTCTCCCATTGATTTCCATTCTATCCAATCTAGATTTGAGTGTGTCCCCATTTTGAAGCCTAATCCATAGTAATGCATTCAAACTGTGTATTTACAAAGAGGCACACGCACACAAACCCCCACACGCACAGACTTTTCAACCTTACTCTTAGTAGTTTGAAATATTTATAAGATGGGATAAATGTTGTGACTGAAAAGCTTTAATTACAGAACCAGAGCTGGCTGTCTCTTTAGGGAAACACTTCTTAATTAATATTCTATCTCTGTCTCTCTCTCCGTCTATCTCTTTCTAGTGCGTCACTTTCCCACAAGAGACTATTCAGATTGATGTTGCTGACCTGCTGCTGCTCTCCAGGTAAATACATCCATGGGAAAATTATGAGAATGTGTGTGTGCCCCGAGTTACATTTGCAACAGACTAAATTCATATAAGAAGAGCAGCATTTACATTTCTCATAATTGAAATAAACAAGTCTGGGAACAATAGCAGAGGATGGCTTGAGGCAGCTGTTGGACATCAGGGGCTTATTTGGTATACAATTCCATTCATTGTAATAATAAACATACATCATGTGCTATATACCCAAAGTAACCCAAACTGAAATTAAGTAATAAAGAAAAAAATAAAGTGTGGTAAGATATTGCCAGAGAGATTATAAAATTCTCAGACCATCCCTACTTGCAGACAAAAACATCAATATTGAATGATTATGCAAAACCCTTAATAATGTTCAATAATTTAATGACAATGCATTTAAAATGTCCACTTTATACATACAGGTTACTTACATTTGACGACGATTATGGAAAGGTTAAGGTATGTTTATGGTTAACAGAAACGCTAACATTAATTGCACTATTGAAGGGAAGCAAGAGATTTTATATATATATATATATATATATATATATATTATTATTATTATTATCGATGGTAAAATATCAAGTTTCAGTAAATGTTTGATTCAGTTAAAGGGACATTTTGGAACACCTATTACTATCTTTGGTTCCAATACAATTCTTTATCATTAAAAAGTCTTACTTAAGCAATCTACGTGGATTTATTTTAGATAATAATGTCCATTTTGAGCCAAAAGAGCCTTTAAACTGATATTAAGTAGAATTGTACATTTGGTTCACCTAACACCTGCGGCAAGAGGTATGAAACTGCATGTAGGTTCAAGACTGTGTTTTGAAGAAATATGCATGAGCACTCTCTTCGTCAGAGTTATAAAGCAGTGCATACACAATGTTCTGCTCTATACATCATGTGCATGAGCTTGGATGTGAACACACACCTTAATCAACTGTTTGCATGTTGTCTGGCTCCGGATGTCTGATAGCTCTTGGCTGTGGCACAGGAAGTTTTATGATCAGAGGGTGTTTGAAAAGAACTGAGTAGTTAGCATGATCACTGATAGCTATAATTGCTGAACAGACAAAGAAAAGAGAACAAAAAGATGATTACAGTACCGCCCACAATGTTTTGACTGACAGTTGCAGATGTCTGAGAAAGAGCAAAAGCACCACAGTAATGAGTGTGCACAACGCAAAATTTAAAGGATCATCACTTTAGCAATGACTTCTGACTGAGCATTCTTGTTTGTGTTTGGTATAAAAGACCAAACATAGTATGTGGATGAAGAGAAACGCAGCGTGAACATCAGGTACATCAAATGAACCGCATCTAATGAGATGCATCCCAGCTGGCGGCGAAGTGAGTCTGAGAGCCGAGTAGTAATGAGCAAGAATGACCAAAGGTTCACGGAGGGGAAGCGAGGGTTCACGACAAGATGCTGCCTTGGAATGCTTCCAAGACGCCTGAAGGATGGAGAGGAGCAAGGAATGAACAGCAGGCACATTAAAGCCTGCAGCTGGCTGGGAGACATGGGTTACATGGAAGGGCTAGCAAAAACAAAAGCCAACACTGAGCGCTGTTCCCTTGATGAGAACAACAACACATAGGAAGAGAATATACGATGATAAGAAATATTATATTATAAACAGTTGTCTCTAAAAGCTCCTTCGATACTGAGATCATGGCACACAAAATGGCTTATAGATTTTATTGGTATTTGATAGCATTCGCGGTTCAAACTCAGAAAACACTGACCAACACTGATTATGGATGTTTGCCAACCTTAAGTCACAGCAACATAACACATCTAAGCAGACTTTCAGCCAACCAATGAGCCCACAGTACAATGTAGAACTTGAGGGTCTTTAACCAGTCATATCATTCTGTACTGTAGGTTGATGAGGATGTAGATTTTAGGTCATGCTGTATTCTTCAGCCTCTCATAGTGTGGCTATGTGTCGTTTGCGATCTGTCTGTGAACACCAGATTACAACCAGGACAGTCAGAGAAAGATCAAGGAGGACATTCACATCTGACACCACAGACCATCTTTGAACACAGACAGAGGTTACCGTGTCCCCCACTAAATGTAATGTAATATGATCAGGTGATGACAACTGAACCATCTCTGTGACAACTGAGCAATCTGCTAACAGAGACCACGAGTGTCCCTTTATTTAAGAGGATTTTATCAAACTAGTATTCTATAGCCAAGGTTGAGAATACATTTTCACACTCACAATGACTTGTTTCTAGAAGTTCGACAATTATTATTATTTTTCTGGTCTCAAATGTGTCTATGTTTGTGCTATTTTACTCATAGTACAGGGTCCCCAACAGAAAGTCCCCAGGGAAGCTGCTCAAGCAGCAAGTTAACAACTCTTCCCTAGCTAATGGCGCACCAATCAATCCCACCGAAATGCTTTTTAGTGATTTAAGCCTCAGCCTATTTCCGTTGTGGCTCATTTGAAATAAAGATCCAGAGTTATTTCAGAAAACAATCTATCAAGGCAAAGGTGTTGCGGGTACAACCCTGGGAAGCTGAGCGGGCCAATTCTTCATGTGTTCTTGACAAGTATAAAGAAGGAAGGGAGTTTGGGTTTAGCTGCAGTCTAAATATGCATTTCCTGCCAGTAAGGAGAATAATTTTGTGAGACATTGTTTGCTTCTCTTCTCTGTCAGTTGGCAGTATAAGCAGCTTGCATTGAGACATATACCTGCCAGCTGGCTTGTCAGGGGGACCTGGGATGACCTCATAAACAAGGAGGTGGTGAAACAGGGACGTGAGGCCAGCTTGTAAACTACAGTGACAGTCAGCAGGCAGCAGTGCAAACAGGGGGAGACTGTCAGCAAGCAAGCTGCGATTGAGTGTGTCTTTATCAAATCTGGTACTGTATATGTAAGGGCATGTATGGGCACAAACAAATAGATTCACACACATACAGGTACCCATCATCAGCATCAGGTCACTGAAAGCAGATCCATCCCAGCATGAACTGGATCCAATCCAGGCTCACATCACGACAGCCACAGTGGTACACTCACAGACTGTCAACACTCATCAAGGGACATACACACATACAGGTACACACGCACACACACACACACACACACACACACACACACTGGTAGTCATAAACCCATCCTGCTTCTTAGGCTTGGAGAGTATAAGCAGTGTGGAAAATACCTCGACGATGTATTAAGACTACCTCATGTCTTGTCATGTCTACAGGACATGGCATCTGTCATCCTGCTGAAAGTGCCCAATGGACTCCATACATTATAAGTTATACAGTTGTAGACGTCAGAGGCATTGGGAAACATGACTGGCCGTCCCTCAGTGACTGTTGGGAGGTGGAACTAGAACAACTCTTAAGTCTCCACAAATAATGTTTGTGTGCAAGATTTTTCAGTGTCTTCAAATATAAAGACGGTCACAACTGGAACAACAAATATTAGAGAAAGCAAACGGTCCCTCTACTTTACAGACCCTACAGTGAACCCCACCCCGCAGTCATGCAACCGAGCAAATCAATCAAATACAGTAACTCAAAATGACAGCAAATAAACCTGTGGTAGGCCAATATAAAGGGATATGCTATAGTAACATATTTTAAGAGACTTACATTTATTTTAGGATGTAATGTGGTTTGTACCAGATTTGAGCTTGTATCAAGAAATATCTTGATTGGGGAAACAATCTCAACAACTACTAAATGGATTGCTATTACATTTGATACAGATATTGATGGTCCCCAGAAAATGAAACAAACTGTTTTTTCATCTAGTGCTGTCATCAGGTCAAACTTTTAAGTTGCCTAATACCCACAAAAATAATGACATCTCCATTAGCCTCAGCTATACTTCAGTGTTTTGCGCTAACTAGCAAATGTTAGCATGCTAACATGCTAAACTATGATGGTAAATGTGGTAAACATTTTATGCTGACCTAAGTATTTAGCTCAGAGCATCGCCATGGCCCCAACCTTCCTGGTGCTATATAGTAATAATTGTTGAATTTATTCAGATGCAATTGTAATGTTGATGAATAGCTTAGGTTATTTATCAAGCAAACTTTTTCATTTTCTCAAATATCAGGATTTGCTGCTTGGTCAGACAGAACAGGGGAAATTTGAAGGCATCACTTTGGGCTCTGGAAAGTTGTGATGAACTTTTTGCATGATTTGTTTTGACTTTTAATCAGCTAAAAAAAAATCTAAAAATCAAGAGATTCCTTAATACTAAAAAAAAAAAAAATCAATGGATGCGGCTCAAAACAGAATCACAGCATACTTACACATGATCTGCCAATCTCTCATTGACTGAACTGCATTTTGAGTGGCCCAATCACATCTAGGTGTACAACTGTGAAAATACACAGGTAAAATGAAGTATCTGGGGCCAATTAGTGGATGGGAATATAGAATCATAAAAGTCTTGTCCATACCCAACAGTCTTGTTTTAGCTGTGTTGCATCCAAATGTCACAGCTTTAAAAATATATATAATTATGTCTAAATAAATGTAAACAGTTTAAACTGAACATTTCAGTTGTAAATTGTACTATAAGCCATGTACTTTACCATCAATGTGTCTTCATTACAATATAGTGTATAAACACATGCAAATTTCTTAACAAATATGTAACGCCGAATACTGGCAACATTTTTTTGCTTTTTCCACGCAGCCTGGGAGATGTGGAAAGGTTGTGAGTGTTCTGTAATTAATGGGGTGCGTGCACTCACCACAATGACAGATGCGTAATGTGTGAATGGAAGTGTGTGTAAATAAATGTATTAACAAAATCAGTCAAACAAACAAATAAAAAGGGGTTATGAAGTAGAGAAGATACTGGTGTTTCAAAGTTTTTACAGCAGGAAGAAAATGTTATATGCCATACTATGGAGATCTACAGTAATTAATGCAGACAGCTGGCAGGTCATTTTAACTCTGACTCTCCGTCCCTCTTTCACACTCTCTACTCACAAATGTATTATAAGTTAATTCAGTATAAATAGACTTAATGTGCAGATTCAATTGCGGCCTTGCCAAAGTTACAGATTGCAGCGCGAGAGATGAGAAGATTAGCTTTTGCCTGAAACGGCATTAAGCAGCGATCAGAGCTTAGACACATTTCTGCTGCATGAAACATGAAAAGCATAAAATTAGGTCCAGAGTGACATTTAGTTCTAATTCAGATCAGTTTGAAATGAAATGAGAGGAGGAAACAAGGATCTTTTCCCATTACATTCGCAATGTGACTAGAAAAACAGACTGTCTGACTTCAAAAATGATTCCAGGAAAACAGTGTGGAAAGAATTGAAGTTGTCTAATTCTTATGACTCAAATTAGTTATGATATTTGCACGTCCCTTTCACTATGAACAACTCTGAAAGTACTTGTAAAACCATGGCAAACAGACAAAAAGGTTACCTTTCTCAAAAGTGGATAATGAAATCCATTTTTTAATGTACGCAGGTAGAATTTGAATGAAAATATTACACAACTTTAGGGCACCTGTGTGTACTTACAGGGAAAAAAATATTAATTTCATTGCTTTTCCTGATTGTGTGTTGGACATTTTTGGAAATGCACTAATTAGCTTTCTTGCCAACGGTTAGATGAGAAGATTAACACCACTCTCAAATCTGTCCTTTCAATATGAGTCAGGATCCAGGAGATGGTTAGCTTAGCTTATTATAAAGACTGGAAGCAGGGAGAGACTGCTAGCTTGGCTCTGTCCAAAGGTAAAAGGGAAAAACTCATTAATTGGTTTTATCTGGTTTGTTGAAATTAAACAAAAAAAGGCTAAAAATGACAAATTGGTGTTTTAGTGGGGGTTATGTGCTGGACTATTTCTTGAGATACTGGAGATTTTTTGGTTGCCTAAACAAGTTGTACGGGAGAGAGCAAGTTTGTCTGTTTCCAGTTTTTATGCTAAGCTAAGATAACCATCTTCTGGCTCTGTTCACTCCAGAGTGAACAGATAACTATGGTAGGGCATTAATATTCTCATCCAACTCTTGGCAAGAAATTTTCTAAAAATGTCAAATTATCCCTTTAAATATGACTGAAATTTGCACTGTGCAACAGTACAGTAAAAACAAGATGAAGAAGAAGTTGAGAAAGTAAAATAATATTTCTGACCTTGGCGAACAGCGCCCCCTTGGCTGCCAGTGCATCCTCCCCTCTCCCGTTGGGGTAGCACTCAAACCGTGCATCAAGGATTGGGTAGCGGCTGGCCAGCATCAACCCACTGTTCAGAAATTTGAACCTTGAGCAGCAGCCTTTCCAGCCGTACCGGCCAACATCACTCAGCACGTAGGGGAAGTAGTGATGCAACTGTCGCCGCAGTCTAGTCGTCGATCCGTGGTCAAACACTTCCTGTAGAGCTAGAAAATCTAAGTTGGCAGGAAAAAAGGCAGATATCTCGTGGTCAAATGTCTCATCTCCATGGCGGCGTTTTCGTCCAGGGCGCTTAAATACTGACGTGCGAGGGACATGAGAGAGAGTATTGTTGGAAGATATCCCTATGCCACCGTCACCACCATGGTAACGAGTGAGGGATTCCCTGGAGGCAGTCATGCTGCCTGTGTCTCCCCCTGCCTGCTCCCCAGGCCTATGGTTCCCTGTTTCAGCCTCCTCTTCCTGTGGGTCCGGCTCTGGGGCACTGATGCTGATTTGAACCCCTGAAGTGTGAACTGAGCAGTCTGAGGATGGTTTCGTCTGGGTGCCTTCCCCATGCATAGGACAGTCATGATGGCCTTGGCCACTCTGAGCCCCTGTGGAATGCATAGGGCAGTCTGGAGCCTCCCCTGAAGTGTGAACGGGACAGTCTGAGTTGCAGTTTGTCACTGAAGGGTGGAGGGGACAGTCTGCTGTTGGATCCCCTGCGTCTGGGTGAAGGGGGCATTCAGAGGATCCCTTGTCTACTGCAGAAGGGTGAACGGGGCAGTCGGTGGCACCTGAAGGGTGAATTGGGCACTCGGTGAGGGGTTCGATTTCGGTGTCGGCTGGGCCGTTTGTGGTGTGTGTTTGGTCTGGACGCTGGTCCAAAGAAGAGGTACGGCGGAAACCTGTGGCAAGGCTGCTGAAGGATGCCGCACTAATGAGCGGAACAGAAAGAAAGAAAGAGATTTTATGTATTTGTTTGATTGAAATTTATAACAAGAATATATGCTTTTACTACTGCTAAGACATAAGCAAAAGGAGCCCAGGAGCAAGCTCTCCTCACCTGATGGAAGTGTTGGTCGGTGAGTCGATGTAGATTTTAATCTGAGGCCGACTGGCCCCATTGCGGATCCGCTTCCCCACCTCCCGGGCCCTCCTGTGTGTGTCTGACAGGTTGTTGAACCTGGCCAGGGAGTCGGGCAGCAGACATACGTTGGCACTGCAGAAACAGAAGCTTCTGCCCTGTGGCCTCCATTCCCCAATGCATGCACCTCCTGGCCCGGCCTGGCCCTGCTCGGCCTGGTGTTTGTCTGGTCTGCACAAGGTAAGCAATAAAATACTATATCAAGCCAAACAGAAGCTCTGGAGAACACACATAGCTCTTCATAATGTATGAAAAGAGTAGTCTAATTTGAGGGAAATATGGTTATTCACTTTCTGATTGAGGGTTAGCTAGTTGTAACATATTTGTCTGAACATGTATTGTGAGAGTATTGCTGTGATACTGTATATGTTGCATCTCATAAAGCATTATGGTAATAAAGTAGTTTCGAGGTCTCTCCTCATTAATATACAGGTTTATACAGCCAGATTAGCTGCTCTACATCATATGGTTTTAAAGACAGATGAATTAGTTAAGTCAGGGACAATCAAGTAAATCAGTAAAGTATAGTATATTAAAGCAGTATAGTTCCTGGAAACCAACAAAGATAATGAAGGGAACGTCAATCACATTCAACACAGTGTGCCACAAGGATTTCTGAGTTACTGGGAGAGAGTGCTGCTCTTCCACAGTAAACATAGCCAAACAGTATTTCAAAGTTTGTGGTTATGGCGGGTAGCCACTTGGGTTTGTGTTTGGATAACCAAACACCCGCTGGAACTGATTAAGCCTGGCAGCTGAAAGCCAGACCAATAAGCAAACTATCTACAGTAGATAATGACTCCATTTTCTGCCTCATGAATTCTCCAAACTTTGGGTACAACTGACACTGTAGATATAAAATGAAGCATGACTTTGTAACTGAATGGCTTATTTTTCACCTCAAATAGATTCAGAAACCCATTGTGATGCATAGGAGAAAATCGACAATGAATCAGCCTTTTTCCAGAACAGCCAGTTTGATAAATCAGTAGCAATGACCAATGATGGCTAAGTGAATGGTGTGTTTATCCAATCAGGTGTAAGACAAGTTCATATTGATGACTAATCACCTACCTAAAATTATGTCTCCTTAAACAAAATGCTGGAATGTTTTTACTAACTGGTAAGTCCTATTAGAAAAAAATAAAATAAATATATATATATATATATATATATATATTTTTTTTTTTTTTTTTCTTAAATAACAATGTTAGTCTACATATAAACACAGGGAGTCTTCTAGATAATTTTACAATACTATAGGTTTATGTTACGGCCATCCATTTGAGTTATTTCAACTTGTTTTTCTAAGAAACCTTTTTTTTTTGTTAAAATCTTACGATTTCTACAAACCTTCGCTGTTGTTGCTATGGAGAAGATACCTAACCTTAACCAAAATGTTTTTGTAGCCTAAATTGAACCAGATGTGCAGACCACAAACTCCAATGTCTAAAGCACAATTCTTACCACATCTGTGTAGTCGCAGTGATCCGTGTTCGTTGTGAAGTAAATTCTATTATCTGCCCATGTACACATGACAAGTATTCTGACTGAGTTTGTGAGGAGATCTGTTGCTTTCACATCTTTATAATTCATCTTTAGGTTTTAAACTCCTGCATAAAAATTGGCCAAACCCTTAGATAAAAACATCTGCATCTGTAACAGACGGTGATAGTAAAAGCCTTTAATAACAGAGATATGTAACACATCTGTGTGTGCAGATACTCTATTGTAATATGTAGAGAAGTGCATCCGCTCACCGCATGCAAGTCTACAGCTATCAGCATCTGTGTCTGTGTCGACTAAACATAACCTGGTAGTAGTTATGTTTTGGGAAAACAAAAAAGTAGCATTTAAACTACTATAACATTTCTAACTGTGAGAATAATCAATATGTAATCTGTTACCATGTGCCTTATTGTGTCTTTATTAAGATGTAATATGTGATATGTAAGATGTTATTGAATTAAGTAACTACTAGTGGCCAATCTACTGTGAAATAAGAAGCAATATTTGTAAACTGTGAAGCGGAAGAGTACACCTCCTAAAAGGGTGACTGAAGATCTGATTGGTGCAGAGAAGCGCTGAGAGGCGTGGACACGCCTAAGTGCCAACAAGGGGCCAATAGGACCTGGCCCCAGCCAACCAATGGGTGAAGACTATACCTGAAAGGCGGCGGGTATAAGATATGTTGTAAACTAGAGATCGTGGCCGTTCTGTGGATCTGTGAGACAGAGTAACTACTTAAATGTGGTCTGGAACAGTGAAATAGGTCCTCAGCTGAGTACTTTTGTATTGCATACCATATCATCATGGAATAAATACAGTTAATATGAAGAGAAGTTTTCTGGATTGATTTCTATGCGTCTCTATTTCAAATTAAACACAACATAACCTTAGACTTTTGAAATAAAATAACTATTTCTGCTTTGCAACTCTATTGAGCCTTGCCACACAATGATCAAAACTAAATGTATATATTTGAGAGAGATTAGATTGTGAAAAGAGCAAAAGTAAATTTCAATAATAAAATAACAAGATTGAGCTATTGGACTCAATTATTTCCCATGATCCTTTGTGTCTTGACCCTCCCTCATTTCCTGCAACTTGATGTCACCTTTTCTCACGTAGGTGTCAAAACTCAGCGGATAAAGCCAAAACATCGCTTTGTTCTTTCTCTTTCCTCAGCGTCTCTTCCCTCGACGGACCTTCCTGGTGCCACCACGGCACCGGCCCAGCGGGAAGCACACCGGTTGTTCCGCCAGGTGATGTGTTACTATTGTTTACACAGACAGAGCACACTAACCATCTTCTAAACCCAGCACCATTATCATACACGTTACGATCTCAAGAATTTGTGAATGTGTCTTTTTAACACAGCGACACACGCAGAGATAAGGACTCAAAGCTCCCACTTCATGTGTCCCCTTTGTTCTACACGTTTGTGCACGTAGAGACCATCACACACATTCTTTTCTGTGAGCCCCTGACAGGCGCATGCACACACACACTCTCTCTCTCTTTTCCACATACACACACTCTCCCATTTGTGTACATATTCCCTTTTGATTGCTTAGTATTAGATATTGTGTGTGTGTTTTGACATTTATTATGTTAATAAATGCTTTTTGGAATATACATGCTGGTTTGTTTAATGTAGTACAAGAGTGAGTATTGCCAACATCTACTATCAAAGAATTCCAAAATCCTTCAACCTAGCTATTGATATGGTCATTGTGTTATAGTTATTTATTTAATTATTAATCAGATTTCCTAATTCATTGTCTAGTATATTTTCTGAGAGTACATTATTTTATGAATATTTATTGAATATGTACACTTACCTGCGGTAGGTGTACAGGTAGGGCTGGCGGACGGCCTGCAGGGGAGCCCAGATGATGAAGCCCAGCAGGGCGAAGGGCAGGGAGGCGAGGAGGAGGAGCAGGTAAAGGGGCGCGGAGATCAGGACACACAGGGTGAGGAAGGAGCAGGGGTCCTGGGAGCGTTGGCGCTTCTCCAGTGAAGTGGCCACGCAGGAGGCCAGGAGCTGGTCCAGGAGCCAGTAGCAGGGGAACACCAGGCTCCACGACAAGCCATCCAGGAAGTGCAGGCAGGCACTGGAGTAAGGGGTGGTGTGGAGGACCATCTCTTTCCTTCTTTCTCTCTCTTTCTTCCTCTCTGTTACTTTCTCCTCACCTAGCACCAACTTACACTCTTTAAACAAGTGGACACAAATCTGTTCCAGACACTACATCAACTGAAATAAAGGAAACATAAATCAGACAGAAATGTAGACCCTCCCCCCTCCTTGCAGAGAGGTACACTACATGGTTTGGGTGATTTTTTTCTGTCTTCACAGGCAATCTTATCTCAGTATCACTACCCTTCTCTCAGAAATTACACCCTCTACAGGGGGGGTCAAGGACCACAGTCTGGAGGTAGGGGGTTTCCATGATGAGAGCTTTTCCGTTGATGATGGATCTATAATTGTGAGAACTCCAACATGAGGGGGCAGCTATTAAACATCACTGTTTCTTCAGGACCTGGAGAAGGTAAGCTGATCGATAGAAGAATAGAGGAAGGAATAAGGGAGGGACAGAGAGAGGGGGAGGAACAAGAGGCAGGAGATCAGTGATTGACTTGGTGTAAGCAAGGGAGCAAAATGAACCTTGTACATTTCCTAATGTGTGTGAATGCATAACGAATATTATGTTCCCACAGGTGCTTGTATGTCCGCAGGCAAAAGGAATAGAATTCTGTTTCAGTGTGTTTTGTTTTTTGATAGGGATCCGGGTTTTTAATACTGCTATTGCCTATCCAACCTTTAGTGCACTGAATAAAATAAAGTACATTACACTGGATCTACAGATTAAAACAAGCGGTCATATTCAATAGCATGTAGTTCACTGAGATACAATGATACCTTACAAGTGAATTAGATTTTACAGATTTAGACTAAATCTGCCTGATAACTACTTCAGCATAAGATGTCAGACTGAACAAATGTGGGCCATTACAGTATGTGTCTTGTAAAACTAAAATATTTTATAAACCAACGATTAATAACATTAGATAAGTGTATATTAATTCATTCAACAGCCAGCTGTTTAATAAGACACAAAGAGAGAGTTGACCTCAGTGTAACCTGACATACCCCACAGGGACCAGAGCGCCAGTACAACAACCTTATTAAGCTAACACAGTGTCACATTTACAGCACCACAACATGACGCCATGATCCATCAAACCACCCAGCTGAAACTCACCATATGCTGTACACACATTATACTAACACGTTACATGCACAGCCCATGCACAGCCCATATTAAAACATGCAGTAGGTAAAGGCAACGTCTCCAATAACACCGCTAAGCACGTAAAAACTTGTAAAATTTTCTAATTGACTCAAAACTGTAGTGAAGCCTGTAGAGGTAATGATCGACTTCTTCTTGTGCTGGTTGACTGGGTGAGAGATGACCTGCTAACTCACCAGTAGGCCTAACTGACATGATTGCTGTGCTTCCAGCTGACTGTCTGACTGCCAGACTGTTTTACTGACTGAAAGGCTTACTGATTTAACGTCTGATTGTCTGGCAGATTAGCAAATCGACAGACAGACACGCATTTAAATGTATTCTCCTGGCAGTCAGTGATGTTGTACTTGGGACTCAGGTTATGACCCCTGCTTACTGTATATTTAGGATTGTGAATATAACTGTGATAGTAAATGGTTAAAGCTACTTATCAATAAAACGCTGGTATCAATTTAGCATAAACAGAGGATTTAGCTTGCAGAGAGAAAGTCAATGACTTGAATAAAAGCAAGCAAGCAGAAGGCTAACCTCTCTACAACGACTCTAATCCAGACAAATTCCCTTTTTGCACTGCTGCCTGGCATTTAAGCTGCAATTTGCAGCCTTTCCTTATTACAATGAGCTATTTATGACTCGCAGTTTTAGGTTTAACCAAAAAATACATCGATAACTACAAGGGTACTCTGCGAGCGCAGACCTCTGCCAAGGTCAATCAGACTGTTTTTTTAATCCCCCTCCCCCAAAAATTCTTAAACATTAAAATATTATTTTTATATCCTCCCCATTGGTTAAACAGCGCCCAGTTACAGTAACAGTTCAGGCGGTGATTGGTACTACAACACGGGAGACTGCGAGAAGCTTTCCAAACAAAAAACACAAAATGATAATAGATGCAGGTAGTATTTGATGAAAAAACACCAAATAGAAATAGAATAGAATGGGGAAAAAAGTAAATACACCACAGTAGCTGTAGGAAGTGCTGTGCTGTGTTGTGTTTGAGAAGAGAATGTCTCGATGGACCGCTTTTCCTTTCTGTCCATTTCCCGTTAATGAGAAACACAGTGATGTCTGGTGAAAGAGATGGGTGAATACCTGGATAGAATCAAAATAATACTTTAACACATGATCTCTGGTAGAGTATGTGCTGAATTACATGAGATGCTTGGACAGACTCATCAGCACATTTGGTGGGTAATTAGAGCCGCAGCTGATACAGACACCAGGGGGACTGTGCAGTCAGAAACACTCTGTTCTGTTTCCAGTGGGATATCCACTCGTGCTCCTTGACTCCGGAAGTAAAGAAGAGTTTGGTTGTATATATATTGGTTCATATATTCAACATCCCGCAACAAAAGTGAACTTTACTCTGAGCTGCGTCCCGCTTCAGACGACATCTTCTATTCAGTCAGCAGTTCTATGCCGGAAGTTATAAAACTTAAAGTAATTTTATTTGGAATGCTTTTGTTGTGCACAGTATACAGTAGAGTAAGATCATCTGATTTGTGAGCACCGATCAGAAGATGCTTCCATTTATAGAAAATGGAGATAAGGCACCAGAGAGCTGCTTATTACACTGCAGACCAAGAAAATAAGAGGTGATGTACATGATGGTACCGTATGTTTGCATTATTTACATTTTATCCGATGTTCATTTATTTGATCTTCACAATAAATCCTAATACATTTTTGGATTTGTTTATGAAAAATAAATATTGTGGATTTATTATATTAAATGTCATGGCCATCATCAGATAAGGAAGTTTGATCAGATGACTTTAAGATTTTAAAGATCTAGAGTTTTATTTCTGAATAAATATTCTCTAGATATATTTTTGTGTCATATAGGCATGGCCAGCAGTGAGCAAGTTACAACTATCACGGTAAAGCTCGGAGAAACAGCGTTACAGTGGAAAGAACAGCAAAGCAGGGAAAAGGAGAAAACAGTTTGTTAAAACGTCAGCACTGCTTTTATTGTTGTACATCGGATGCATTTCCCATCTTCCTTGGATGCCATTTCAAGGCAGATAACTCACCAAGATGATTGACAAGTGGTGGAAGCTGCCAACTGAAAGCCGAGAGAACCTCTCATTGCAATACAAACCTGATGCTTACTTTATTGTGCTGTGTAAAATCCCATGACCCACAACATTTAAAGGAATACACTTTCCAACTGTTTTTTCTGAGGTTCTGTGAAGAATTTCCTTTGCAGAAATGCAGAAGTTATCAACAACCAACCCAGAAAAACACCCATCAATCACAGCTGATATATCAGCAAGCAAAAACTGTCACGCTTAGTGTTATCAGGGGAAACGCAGCAGTGCATAATTCATACTCAAACACGTGGGCTTATAGAGAGAGACTGAAATACACAGCCATGGCAAAAGATCCAAGAGAATGCCAGCAGACATTTCAGTGGCAAGAACACACATATCTGTTCAGGCACAGACACACAAAACATAGAGCAGTCTAAAGACATACATTTAACTGAGTTTACTGACAGTGCTCCACTTTCACTTAAGAATATCTTGTAAACCAACTTTTGGTTCTATAAAGGACTGCAGCCCGGCGATGGAGTTAGAGGTTAACTGGCTTAGCAGTTGCTGATTTTTATTGATCAGCCTCCACAGAACTAGTTTGGTTGTCCGGTGCCTTGGGCCAGAAAGGTATAAATTATACCTTCAGATGTACGTAGGTCCCCAAGGCCTTTACGTAAAGGCATCTGAAACTACGAACAAAGAAACTACTCATTGTACTAAAGAGTTCTGCAGCTCGGCATGAATCTGATGCTGCACAAAGGTGTTGATGTATCAGGCTCATGATGATTGATTTTGTGTGCATACTCTAAGTTCAGCATCAAAATATCAATATTGACCCAATTGAGGGCAATTATGAATGAGAATATTGTCAACATCCAGCAGATGCGGAGTAGCACAGCATTCATTTGGAGTCGTGTCTCTGGCCACCAGACCAGGAACATATCTTCCTCTTTAGCTGCTAAATGCTTATTGTCTGTTAACCAGCAAGTTGGTAGCAGTTTTGTTTGTCTGCTGTTATGCAACAATAGGTTTCTCAAAATTGATGAGCAGAGTCTGCAGATGAGAAAAACAAAACAATGGCTAAAAAGCTCTTTAGAACTACAAAATTGGTTGATAATTCTCTGTAGATTGTTACTATGAGCGACCACCTTCATGTTACTTATTGTCATTTAATCCATTGTATATATAAAAAGCATAAATTAGTGCAACTGGAGAGAGTCAACTATTTAATGTGTGTGCATGTGTGGCTAATAATGGCTGAAAAAATGTGATAGCTGTAAATTCAGTAAATACACCTTGCCATTCTTAGTAACCTGTGGCCAATAGAAACACTATTAAATATGATAATTATATAACAATTTGGGAAACCAACAGCCAACAGTGTTGTGCAGTGTACACAGTCACCTATGTAATAAAACCTTAAACCAAAATGACTCTATTAAGTTCTCAGAACTGCCAAGGGACAAGCTTTGTCACTATAAATGCAATTTTTCTGAAGTGGCCTTTTAAAATAGTTAATATTTTGCTAGCTTTGTGGCCCCGCTATTAATAAATCCCAAGAGAGTGCCCTGTTTTACATTACAGAGAGATGATGAAAACTCGCAGCTTGTGTCTGGATACAATATGGTGAGTGGTGCTTCAATCAAAGAGCAATGTGGGAGTTTGTCTCCCTATTAGCCAAAAACAATGAAACTTCAAAATGACCGTTCCCTCATTTACATACATAATGAACAATGTGAATAGAATGAAACAACATATGATATATGACACATGGGGGATAGAAGCTGCAGGTAAGAACCTAGAGGCCAAACTTCCCTCTTTCCTTCCTTCATCTTTTTCTTCATTTCTAGGCTACTTATAGACATCAAGCACCATCAATACATTTGGGTTTGTATTTCATGAAACAAGTGTACATTAACAGTCTATAGTGATACAAACAGCAACATAGCAAGTACATGGCCTCACAATAACACTTTCACATCTCTAATCACACCTCACTGTTTGGGGAAGCTAATTAGGACACACAGATCGACGACCGGGAAGTGAGTGATGAATGGCGATGTCAGCCCGGGAACTGCGCTTTGTTCAAGTTTTCCAACAGATCTGCTCCAGATAGTTCCCTCTTCAGCCCCAATCAATGCTGTCTGCCTGGATAAACAGGAGAAAAAACTCCTGTGTGAGCACTGTATGCATGTGAGTATGGAGAGGCAAAAGTTTCGTATTCGCTCGCTTGTGTGTGAGCCCATCAATAGCGTGAGTGTGTGTGTGCGTGTACGCTGCGCGAGGCTTAAACAGCTACATGTGTTGAATGTACTGTATGTGAGTGCGTTTGTCAGTACAATGTACTTCAGTGGCTGAATGGAGCCTAACAGGGATCAATGCACTCATTTTGTTATGTAGGAGAGAGAAAAAAGAGCGACACACACACGCACACACACGCACACAGCTCAGAAATCTATGGTGATGGAAAAGTGATAAAACAAATACGAACATCTGGCGAAGTAATTTCCCTCACTGTCAGTCTTTTGTCTCCCCTCGTCTTTGTTTCTGCTAATTATCTCTCCCTGCTCTTCTTATTCTTCTCCTTTCATGTACAGTGTTTGTTTCTCACACACAGCGTACTCCAGCAGCTTCTGCAGGACCAGCAGTTCATTTAGCAATTGCCACATGTACTGTACAGACATGAACACACACACACACACACACACACATACACACACACACACACACACACACACACACACACACAATGCAAAGACCAGTGACGTCACTCTTCTCTGAGCATGCTCCAGGGAGTTCTGTTGTCATGGTGACCTAGTCACATGCACTTAGTAACTGTACTAGTGTGGCTGACAGTCAGTGTACAGAGAACACGCACTGAAACAGTCAGGACACACACACATACTGAAGTGTTTGCAGGGTTTCTATATAATGTGGGGAGACAATGAATCATGTCAGGCGTCCGTGTTTTAATGGTCCAACAGGGGTATGGATATTTGAAACAAGTGATACCCATCTCATATGTTTCCTTGGATGGTTATTTTCTAATCAATTAGGAATTGTGGCTTTGTCAATGACTACACATTTCCATCAACAACAAAGTAATCTGGGCCGAAAGCAGGCCTGTGGGAACAGTGGGGCAGTACAACAACCACGAGCGCTCTGGCTTCTCAACTGGACTGGATAAATTGTCAAATTATTCATCATGAGGTAGAGGAGAGCCTGCAGCTAATTACTCTCAATATTTTCACATATTATAACTCGTCTCAGGAAGTTGTCTATACATGTGTGTGTTTGTGTGCTGCACATGCACAGTTTACTCATACACATGTGTTTGTGAGTGGTAAATCTGGAAACCACCACAAACACAATGGATTACTGTTGGAAGAATGTGCGTGTGTTTGTGTGTGTGTGTGTGTGTTCAGTGTTTGTTTTCCCGGTTGTGTGTCCAGCTCTGTTCTTGATCAGTCGTCCATACAAAGAACACCATTCAATAGCAAGTACATTTGCACAAAAATGCAGTTATGGACAATATCATTTCATCAGGCACAGGACAAACTTATGCAGATGATTCACCTTTTTTTCATTCATGTTTTTACTATTCAGGGAAAATGTTGGTACTTGTTTTGCTGCAAAATTGTACACCCTCTTTTCATTTGTAAAGATGTTATTATACTGTACAAACTTTATTGTGATTAATGGAGATTCTGTAATAGAGTACTCAGATTACACGGCCGATGTAACCATACCATTGAGCTAAATTCTATTAGCATGCTCACAATGACAATGCTGACATGCTGATGTTTACCAGGTATAATGTTTACTATGTTCAGTATGTATGTTTAGCTTGCTAACATTGGCTAACTAGCACTAAACACCTCAAACACAGCAGAGGCTGATGGGAAGGGTCATGATTTTAGCACTATATGTAGTCATAAGACAAAGTGTTGGACATATTAAAATTTGATCATATGATGGCACTAGATGAAATGTCGGGAGATCACCAATGTTAGTGCAATTCATCCTGAGGGTAATTTGAACATTTTATCAATAGTTGTTGAGTAAAAGAATGGTCAACCCCATGGTTGTCCAAAGCCATTATGAATGCATCTAATGGCTTTGGTGAGCCCCTGACTGGGCACCATGAATGTCTGTTGAGCTATTTCATTGAATAAATAAAAATGATGACCTACTGGTGGTGCTAGAGCAAAAGTCAGGGATCAAACCAAAGTCATTCTTATTTATATTTAAGGGGTCTTGAATATCTGTAGCAAATTTCATGCGACCATCCAATACTATGTTGGTGGTTTTTGTGGGAAAAGGCCAGGGATCACCAAGTTCACTAGGACCATACTGTAGATGTCTGTATAACATGTATATATTGCTTCCAAACCAAGGTGGTGGACTGACCAAAATTGCGATCCAGTGAGCCACTAACTCTAGAATAGTTTTGCCACAAGTATGAGCTAACAATTCTATTGTGTATCAATTTTCAGGTAATGAGAGGCCGAGGTCTAAAGAGTGTTAAAGATTTAACATTCACACTCTTTGTGTTATGAAATGAATGAACTGTATCTCCTGCACCTTAAATATCTAGGAGTACCTTAAGCTATCAAGGGATTACACAGTCCTACTCTGTCACTGTCTCTCTGCCTCCTTCGTCTGTGTAATTACGGTTATATGACATATAATACCATCACTATGAGACACAATGTAATCAGTGTGGTAATTCGATCAGGATCTGCTGCTCCCTGCTTTTGAGCAGCATTGCTGCTCTCATGACAACAGATGAACTGGGCCTTTGGTTTTTTTTTAGCTTACAAGTGATAAGAAAATAGAGTGAAAGGATGCAATTATAGTCTGCTGCTGGTTCAAAATGTTTGCTTCTTGCATGCAAAAGGGTATAAAACTTGGATATGAGGAGAAAAGTATCATAATTTAGCGGATTTACACAGAAGCATGTGAGCCCAGCAGTCCTTCTAATTAAACTGAGCACTGAACACTTTTTAAATGTGTTGAATTGCAGTGAGCTTTTATAAAAAATGAAAGACGTACAAAATGCATACAGAAAATCCAAATCACGGTTTTGGAAATAGTCTGCAGTAGCAGAAAATATTTATTATTTGCACTGCAATGGTCCTTTAACTGAATGACATTACAGCTTTGATTCTAACCCATGACCTTTTGTTTCAAGTCATCCTCTCTTTCATGCTCTCTGAGACTGCTGTTAGAGCCTTTCTACCACAAACCTGCTTTAGATTTAGGACCCACTCTGTCATTACCTGCACATGACTGCCACTATGAATTAAAGTCTGCATGCAGCCCAGTAACCCTAGGAATGATGTCCAAATTGAATAAATCAGCATCTTACGTTTTACATCCAGTGCCAATGTTTAATGCAAAAGGTAGACAGTAAGGGTGGGGAGGTTGGAGTAGTGGCAGGAGACCTGGACTTTGTAGAGTCACACACCTGGTATTAATGTTTGCCTGTTTTACAGAGAAATCAGCCAGAAGATACCATCATCCTCTACCTGCCTTGGTTTTTTCTTTTACTTCTCCTGAACCCTCTATTTCAATAAAACAAAAGAAATAAAATCATCTGTGGCTTGGTAAATGTTCTACAAAGACAAAGAAAGTAAAGTAAAAAAGGAATAATTATCTTTCAGTTCTCTACCTACCGAATGTTCACCACTAATTGGCGTCGCAATTGAACCAAGAGGTGGTTTAAAAAGTAACCTGCAAAGTACAGTAAAGTATTCAATGAAGCCAATTACACTCACAAGAGTTACTAATGTCTTCCTTCCTTCCTTTCCCCCAATCATTGTCTCTCTCATCAATCTCAGTTGGCCACTTGACAGCCATTATAAGACAATTCAACCCATTCAGACCTGCCCACTGCAAAGCAGCACAGCCTTACTTGCGACGTTCACGTTCAGCAGATTAAAATCATGACTCACAATTACCCAGAAGCCCTCTGGGCAGCCATCCATACAGAGCAGGCAGTAGAGCTCAGATGAACAATTTGTGTCTGAATGTGTTTTTGTGCACTCTGCCTGTGTGCACATTTGCATGAATGTGTGAATGTGTGCAGAGCTGCTGCTGTGTTTGCTCTGTGTAATCCAGAACAGCCAGTTTGAAGAGAATCAGAACCTCAGAATGATGGGTTTCAGTGCAGCACCAGTCTGCGCTATATTACATGACATTAAATGAGCCACTCCTCCGGCTGGTTTTCTAATGTGTGTGGTAAAAGGCATCATTCATGTGCTTGTAGTCACATGAGTAATAGAACATCTAACAACTATCTAATTAAAAACTTGCTGGGTGCCAGAGATTTGAATCACAAGTTCAAAACCCTCTGTACCAGCTGTATGAAAGAGCAAAGCACGAGGACATAGAGACAACAGTGCTGCCAGTAGAACAGCAGATGGACACATTTGTAGAGAAGAAAACACAAAGATCAGCCTCCTCTACACAAATGATATACTTTCTCTTCTTTTTCCTCTTTTTCTCTTACTGTTCCGACCTTCTCATTCGTTCTCTCTTCTCTTTTTTTCCTTCCGTTCCAATTCACATGTGTCTCTGTCCTACTGAACCGGGACCTTTTCCCCTACCCCCATGTGAGTCGTCTAACAGCCTTTACACACACACACACACACACACACACACACACACACACACACACACACACACACACACACACACACACACACAAACACAAACACACACACGCACTCACAGAGACATCCAATAACAAGAATGGAGAAGGCCGACAGACATGAGTTTTCACTCTCGGTACATTAAGTCATCAATATTTGACCGGGGCATTAAGCTGCACATTATCTACTCACACAAGTACTAACACAAACACACACTATGCCAGCCCAAAAACATACACTCACATAAAGTCACAAACACACTCCACACTGTACTCTGCTCTCTGGCCTGGCTGCAGACAGAGCAGTATAGATTGTTCAGCATTGATTTGCTCTACATGTGTTACAGCTAACAGCTGTGTACTGATCCACTGTCAAAACACAATCACACAAGAACATTTTCAGTCCCGGTCAGGCCATGAAAATGTATTTTATCGTTTGCCACATCAAATCAAAATCAAATAAAACATTTTTATATAGCCCAATATCACAAATTATACATTTGTGTCAGTGGGCTTTACAGACTGTACAGGATACAACCCCCTCTGTCCTTATTTCCTCGCACCACACAAGGAAAAACTGCCCAAAATAAAGGGTGGAAGAATCCTCAGGGAGAGCAACTCTGCACCTCGGCCAATAATAAAAAAATAAAAAAGAATATATATACATTATATAAATATATTTTTTTCTGTATGTAGCACTAAATTGGTTGGCTTATTTGAAGCTAATGGTTTAATTTTTATTCTATTGTTTTATCCAGTTGTATCCTCATGATTGTTTGCACTTATTGCAAGTTGTTTTGGACAAGCACGTCAGCTAAATGAACTGTAATGTAATGTAATGTACAGTAGAGGAGCTTGATAGCTGAAGGCTCTGGCTCCCATTGTACTTTAGAGACTCTAGGAACCACAAGTAACCCTGCATTCTGGGAGAACAATGCTCTAGTTGGTTTATAAGGTACTATGAGGACTTTAATATAAGATGGAGCCTGAACATTAATGGCTTTGTAGGTCAGGAGAAGGATTTTGAATCATATTCTGTATTTTACCGGGAGCCAGTGCTGAGCAGCTAATACAGGAGTAATATGATCTTGTTTCCTGGTTCTTGTTAATACTCGTGCTGCAGCATTTTGGATCAACTGAAGAGTTTTAAGGGATTTTTTGGGACAACCAGATAATAAGGAGTTGCAGTAATCCAGCCTGAAAGTAACAAATGCATGGACTAGTTTTTCTGCATCGTTTTGAGACAGGATGTGCCTCATTTTTGCAATGTTACGTAAATGACAGAAGACAGTCCTTGAAATTTGTTTTATGTGGGAGTTAAAAGACATATCCTGTTCAAAGATAACGCCGGGATTCCTTACGGTGGTGCTGGAGGCCAAGTTAATGCCATCCAGAGTTACTATGTCATTAGAAAATGCGTTTCGGCACAAAACAATAAAAGTTTATGGAATGGTCCCTTATAATATTGCCTAAAGGAAGCATATTTAAGGCGAATAGAATAGGTCCAAGTACAGAACCTTGCGGGACTCCATGACTGACTTTGGTTTGTGTGGAGGATTCATCGTTAACATGTACAAACTGAGATTGCTCAGATAAATAGGATTTAAACCAGCTCAGTGCGGTTCCTGCTACGCCAATGAAATGTTCCAGTCTCTGTAGCAGAATGTCCTGGTCAACAGTGTCAAAAGCAGCACTGAGGTCTAACAAGACAAGACCAGAGACAAGTCCTTTGTCTGATGCTAATAGAAGGTCATTGGTAACTTTCACCAGTGCCGTCTCTGTGTCCAACTGTTTTGCGACTGCTTTCTCAAGGATCTTAGAGAGAAATGGAAGGTTAGATATTGGTCTACAGTTGGCTAAGACCTCTGGATCCAGACTGGGCTTTTTCAGAAGAGGTTTTATTACAGCTACTTTAAAGAACTGTGGTACATAGCCAGATAATAGAGACAGATTGATCATATTTAATAACGAGGCGTAATTAAGGGTAAAACTTCTTTAAGCAGCCTAGTTTTAATGGGGTCTAGAAACAGGTTGATGAAGAAGAAATCATTAAAGTTAGTTGGTTCAGGTCAATGGGAGAAAAGTAGTCTAGATTAATTTTATGGTTAAAGAAGCTCATGAAGTCGTCACTACTGAGCGATATAGGAATAGAAGGCTGAGTAGAGCTGTGTCTCTGTCAGCCTGGCTACAGAGCTGAAAAGAAACCTGGGGTTGTTCTTATTTTCTTTTATTAATGATGAGTAATAAGCTGCTCTGGCCTTACAGAGAGCCTTCTTATATGTTTTAAGATTATCTAGCCAGACTAAATGAGATTTTTACAGCTTGGTGGAACGCCATTTCCTCTCAAGTTTTCTCGACTTTTGTTTTATTATCTTCTTTTTTAGAGGAGCGACAGAGTCGAGTGTCATTCGCAGTAAGGCTGCAGCTCTATCAACAAGAGGATTAATTTGGGACTAAAGTTATCATAGGAAGAGACATGGTATTGAATTAAGTACCAATGGAATCACTTCCTTAAATTTAGCTATCATATAAACATCGAAGGTAGGATATTTTGCCTCATGGGTTATAGTCCAGTAACAGGACTTCAATAAAAGAGGATTATGTGGACAGACTAATAAATGTTCAATTGCAATACCATATGGCAGAACAAGGTCCAGTAGGTGTAGTTTAAACAGTGTGTTCATGTACATGTACTGTACATTCTGACTGAACCCAATTTAATCTAATAATGAGATAAACACAGTATAAAGGCTTTTTATTATCAACCTCCACGTGGATATATTTAAAATCACCAACAATAATTGCTTTATCTTTTTTAAGGACTAGGCTCAATCAGAATCTCGAGGATTCATTTAGACTGACATATTCTTCATGTCTCAGCCAGGTTTCAGTGAGACAAAATAAATCAATCTGATTATCTGATATTAAATCATTTACTAATCCAGCTTTAGATGACAAAGACCTGATGTTTAAGAGTCCACATTTAATTTTTCTATTTAGTTGCACTTTTGCAGTGGTGGTGTTAATTTTTATTAGGTTTTTATGTACAACTCCTCTTCTGTTTGTTATTGATTTCATTGATTTCAGTGGTCGTGGGGCAGACACAGTCACTATGGGGTGAGTGGGTGACTGCCCGGATGGAAGCTCAGAGAAGTGTATAAGACTCTCTGACTCCTGGCCTCAACTCCGGATTGTCATGGATTAGGTCCACTAATAAACTTTGTAATATTACTAGATATGAGATCCGCTTCTTCCAAAGTAGGATGAATGCCATCACTCCTAATCAGACCAGGAGTTCCACAGAAAGTCTGCCAATTATCTATGAAGCCCACATCAGTATCTGGACACCACCATGACAGCCAGCGACGGAATGATGACATGCGGCTAAACATGTCGTCACTGGTTACATTTTGCAGGGGACCAGAGAAAACTACAGAGTCCAACATTTTCTTTGCATATCTGCACACCGACTCCACATTTATTCCAATGCAATTATTGCCGACATGAATAACAATCTTACTGTATTAACGTTTAGCTTTAGCCAGCAGTTTTAAATGTGCTTTAATGTCGCCCGCTCTGGCCCCCGGGATGCACGTGACTACGGTCGCTGGTGTCTCAAGCCTCCAGCTTCTCAGCGTTTGTGTCGCTGAGTGGGGAGAACCTATTAGAAACAGTAAGAGGTTGGTGGTAAACCGTGGGCTTCTGCTTACACTTCTTTCAGACAGTCAGCCGGCTGCTCGGGACCCGCTGGGGGACAGCGAGCAGGAGCTAGCTCTGGTCGGCCCGCACCGGGTACAGGGGGCTTGAAAAACAGCTACAGTAGCTAACCACTGACTTTCCATGGTCCCAGCCGCGCTTCTATCCCTTTAAAACTCACCTCCAACCCTGAATAAAAACTACATTTAATACATGTACCATTACCACAATGGAGGCAGAGGAATAGCTAAACATGAAACACACTGAGCAGGAGAGAGCAGAAGAGGAAGAGAGAGAGATGGCATCGCGAGCTGCCAAGCTACAGTAGCTAACGTTAGCAGAGCTGAAAGGAGTGTAAACAATTTAGGCTTAGATACATGACGGGTAGTTAGCCGGTGTGATCAAGAATATAACAACATTAACTGAGGCAAGCTAGAGCAGCTAAAGTACACTACCAGCACCACAGAAACGTAGCAAAAACCCGAAATGACAACACACACTTACCGTACTACACTTTAACATTCACAAAACATATTCACAATTTTACCAACATGCTTGGCCAAGGACTTTAATTATGTTTGGCTTCCTGCCCGAACATTCAAAAATCTGAGAAACCCACCATCATGTGGCCTAAATTAGAAGACATACTGCCTGTGGTAATTGCCCAGTATGGTTCCAGTACCAAGGTCGTACATATGTTTTGATGTCAGATAAAAATCCTTTCAGCTTTGCCACAGTTAGAAAAACACAGTGGGACATTCACATTGACATCCACACGTTTTTTTCAAACTTCACACCAGGGTGTGAATGCTGAACTTTCAAGTGAAAACTGTGAAAAATCTGAAAATGAGTTCCCATATGGGATCAACTGCTCTGAGAGGGGAATTGTGTATTTGCTAAAGCCGAAGCAGAAGGAAAGTGGTTGTCTTTGAACTTAAATTAGAAATGCAGACAAGAGAAAGAGGAGAGAGGAGGTCAACTGTAAAGGGAAAATAAGTTTACAGCAGAGTTTTTGACCAGTTTGTGGTTTGTCTGTATTTAAAGTAAAAAATGACCAAGAAAATGTGGATTAAATGTTCTCACGTTTAAAAATCCCAAGATCTACAATGACTCAACACTTTTTGTTTTTAATTTTTGCAGTTTCTTCTGACAAAACTGTGATTGAAGAGTGAAGTTGAGTATGCCTCTGACATTAGAGGTCTAAAAAAGACCTGGGGACATTCCCCCCAACCTCACTTCCCCGTTGAAGCGAGGAACTTGAGCAAAGGTGAAATGTTTCTATTCCCAAAGCTTCTTAAACCAGTGCATGGGTCACTGAGTGGGAGTATTGCCTTTTCTAAACACCTCATGACTTCCTACACACATGAACACATACATAGAGGAATAGAGAAATTCTATTTTAAAAAGCAGAACAAAAAACGGATGTTAACTTCACTTCTTTAAACCCTTAGGTAGGAAACTGTCATATCAGGAGGATAACAGCTAATGTGTACAGTATACCAAAGCAGAGCTACAGTAAACAAGAGAGTGAATATTGACTTACTGTCACCAGAAATCCAACTCAAAATGCATGCCAATGTTGCCCATGTCTGCTGGATGTGTCAATTGGAAACAACTTTACAACAACTTTATGTGGTTGCCCTCTAATGATCAACACATCTATAAATGCAAGTTTAAAAACACATTTATTCTTAGAAATTGATTTTGAATCAAACAACTAATCCAAACCCAAGGTTACTTTCTACTTAAGTAACACTTTAAAAAGACAGACTGTGAGCCCGAGCTGTGTAATCACAGAAAAAGTGCAATTGGACTACTGCTCTGACCTCAGTGACTCTGTGTCCTGGGTTTGAACTCACTCATGGCGTATGCAGCCTTACTTTGAGGAGTTTGCAACTTCTCTCTATGTTCCCATGGGTTTCTTCCAACTCTAAAAGATTTATGCATGTTATGTTTTAGGGATGCCCTGCCTAGAGCAAGGACCAAGTCTCAGAAGTGGAGGACCAGCACCACAGTGCTTCTTCCTCCTCCCCACAGGCTGCTGTTACTGCTTGTGGTGATCTCTCCCTACACAACCAAAGCCTCTTCCTGATGTAATTAGTATTTATCATACTTGTGACAGCACTTACTGCCTTGTGCATTCATACCTCAGTCATACAGGTCTGCAGGACTCATTTCTGTCACACCTAGAGAGGATTCAAGTTCCTTCCTCAATGAACCTTCAGCATGTATTTGAAAACAATCTTCACAGTGATTTTTTTTCTCTTGATCATCATGAATAACCCTAACCCAAATAAATATGGAATCAGTAAAGAGGATGTATGGAGCCTTTCTCACCTTATCAAACTGTATATATGCTCAGGGGAATGGAGATGGAAAGAACAATGAAAAGGAGGGATAGGGAGGAAGACATCATCGGTAAATGTAGAGGGAAGACACGAGCAAATGACTGCTGGCTGACGCTGTCACCAGTGTGCTGGACGTTGCTATGGAGACGGCCCAAAGTTCAGGCCATGACAAACACAGGTAAGTGTTTGAGTGAGAGAGAGAGAGAGAGAGAGAGAGAGAGAGAGAGAGAGAGAGAGAGAAAAATACAAGAAAGCATGTATTTCCAAAAATGTGTTTCCAAAAACTATTCCTCTGATTTTATCCGCAAAAATTCTTTAACTTGAAAGTCAGCATGTTCACTAATGCTAATGTAAGCCCTTGAGGTGTATCATTAAAGTCAACCAGAACTAGCGAAGTTTTAAAATGCTCTATAGCTCCTCTAGTGTATATCATAATATACTGTATTTCAATCACCAGACTGCTATAATAATGTCTTGAATCCATCCTGATGCCCTGGCCGAGGTGGTAAGCCTGTATTGAATATCACAGGTTGGTGGCTGGCTGAGCTGCAGATTAACGGTTGCTTCATCTTATTCTTCAGTTCACACTATTCAGGGTGATGACAAGCCCTAGGATTCTTTTTCTTTAGCAGTATGCAACTTTCGAAAAAATAAATTATGTAATACAGAGACAGTACTAAAATGATCTTAATCTGTTATGACTGCCGCTAGATACAGAAGGCATGCTCCCTTTAGAAATGTCAAAGTAAATAACTTCTTTAAAACACACAGTAACGACACAAAGTTTAGAATGAAAGTGTATCTGTATTGTGTGTAGCATGTTGCACTCTGTACTGCGCTGACACTGCTAAAGCACTAAAGTTGTTTTATTTTTATGTGCTCACTTTATGTCCAATACAAATTCCCCTGCAGGACCCATGAAGTCATATTGAATTATGAATCTCAGGAAACTCTGTAATCCTTGCTTTCATCTTCAATTACTGAGATGTTTAAAACAAAGGATGTGGCAGGTGTGATGTAAATCTCGTGAGCAGATAAACTTGACACCAAAGAAGCTGCAGGTGACAACCTTGATGTCTTTCGAGGAGAACAGAAGACGAGCAGTACTAGTGAATTACAGAAACGTAGTCACAGTATAATTCAATTCGGAAGGTTCTGCCTTGTGGAGGAGTATTTAACCCGGCGCTGGACTGACAAGATCAGAAAGCACCAAATATGGTCCTTCTCTAGCACTCTATGTATGTGCGAAGATGCTATTGGATCCTATAGAAGGAAACATCCTTACCTAATTACGAGTCACGTTGTTAGTATTCAAGGTCACATGCAACACATTCTAATGAGGAGGCAGTCCAGAACATCTGTGAATGTCTGAGACAAAGTGCAGCTAATCCTAGCGGCTGGTGCGTGTGTGTGTGTGCGCGTGTGTGCTCCTACTCTTTGTCTCCGGTGTTTTTCGTACAGCTGATGTGCGTGAGAAACTCCGCGGCTCGTCCTTGGGAAGATGGGCCGGAGGTGTTCCTATCAACAGTTGTCCTTGGGCTATACAGTCTTGGAGCCAGTGTGTTGAGATATCGGGCCTAGAAGACATGTCCTGACCTTAAGGCCGACGGAAATATTACTAATGCTTATTTATTGGAGAGGACAAAATGTTCCTGGCCTCTCGTGACTCCTTTTACAAAGAGGTAAATAATGTTAGCATTTGTAAAGGTGGAAGCTCTAGGTACTGATGGAAACCTTCTGGATCCAAGCTGTTTTCTCACAGGAACAACGTATGAACTAAAGCTGATGCATTCGAGTTGACCAAGCTGATTTCTGAAGCACACACGCAGTATACTAGTCCTTGCTTTGCCCAGATCTTTGTTAAACTGACAGACATCTGCAGTGCTTGAGGTCCAGATGAAGCTCCCGATATCAATGAACGGAGGATCGAAAGTGTGTGATGTTCTATAGTAAAGGCAAAGGTAGGAAATAAGTATGTTTAGATAGCAGATTTCTAATTCAGCCAAAAAAAATGCTGTTTGAATGGATTGTGTTTTGGTTTTGCTGAGCTGAGTCCAACGGTTTGAATAAAAAGCTGAGGTTGTAAGCATTTACGTAACATATAATCCTGTTGGCTCTGCCTGTCAATTATTGCTAGGTGCCCTTTTTTTTATCATGTTCCCACATTATTGTTTACATATATGTGATATGAGGTGCTTGTTTCAGCTGACAGAGAGTGAGCTGCTGCAGTTCACATTTGCAATCACTTAGCATGCGAACACTCTGTTACCGTAGCTGACTACTGACGCTTTGCAACATGAAAGGCTGCAATGGGAGATTTTTTTTTGGTTTTCTGTTTTTCTGCCCTCAAGTTGTCCTTGAGACGAAAACAATTATTTAGCAGCTACATTGTGGTTTGCAATTTTATTGCAATTAAGTATTGGGCTAATGTACTGTAGAGCAACAATGCTCCCGATCTTGGCCAGGTCACTCTTGAAAAAGAGATTTTAATCTCAATGAGGCTTTTACCTGGTTAAATAAAGGATATATATACAGGCAAATATAGTAATCAATCAATATAGTTTTAAAACCTTCTTATGGCCACAACATCGAGATATTATCACCTTATAAATTTGCTTTATGTCAAACATGTTGGAAAACAGTTGCCTATTTACACATCCAGCTGACATGGAGCAACATTAGCATTCATTTGGTGTTGTGTTTCTGGCCCCCTAACAACTGTAAGTCCACTCCGCTCTGTTTTGGTCTCCACCAACTCCTTGACTGTCGATTGTTGCTGGGAATGTAGTGTACAGAAGGTTTTTTTGCTGAGAGCTTCCTGCTGCTGCTGGAAATGAGGATGTAAAGAGCAGTGAGAGTGAACCAAAACAGTGAAGTTGCCAGCTGTAAAAACTAAATAATAAGCTGAAAGAGGCTAAAACACTACATAAAGCTGAGTTGGGTGGTGATTCTCTGTTCATCACTACAAGCAAAACCTTTCACAGTTCACATTTGATCCATTGTTCATATATAAATATTGATCGGTATAACTTTAAGAAGTGTGTCTTTAACAGTTATTACTATTCTTACTGTGCTTACTTACTTACCTTACTGTGCAATACAATCACGTGCGATACGTATGTGCAATATATCTCTTTTTACTATCTATTATTGATACCACTGGCTGCTAGAGTATTACTCTCACTGTTCACTTACTGTATTACGTCAACATGCCACTTACTTACCACGGTTGTTGTGTTTTTTGTACTTATATTTTGTACTTATACATTTGTACTTAACCTCTTATCTGCACTGTCCCTTTCCTGTTGTAGCGCTGTAAATTTCCCCGCTGTGGGACGAATAAAGGTTTTCTGATTCTGATTTTCTGATTCTGAGTTTACCATCTGTATGGCCTGACTACTCTTGTTTTGCCTGTAAGTGCATTCACTTCGGTTCACAAGGTGCAAGCCCCAACAAAGCAGCGTGTGTAGCCCGACAGACCAAAGCGTCTCTTTTCCTGGAGGCTGAGAATAGAAAGAGGACGAGGAGGAAGTAAAAAATCCGGTTAACGTTGCAGCCCACCCTGCCTCGATGTCATCTTTAACCTCAGCCCCTCAGTAATTACCGTACAGGGCAGCCTCTCACCCCCCCCCCCCCCCCCCCACACACACACACACATTCATTGAGGTCAGAACATGGCCTGTAGTCCAGGCAGGTAATGAGAGAGCATTTAGCTCCAGATGGATACTGTGTGGTCCTCACATGTACTCGTTTGTTTGAGTTTCCTCCCCCTGTTATCAGTATGTGGCCGGTTCTCCATGAATTCTAAAGCCATATACTGTAGTTCAACTACATCAACCACATCTGACACACACACACACGACTCCACCCAAAGCACCTCTTTCTAACCTCAGACAAGAAGTTGATGAGGGCCTCTGGGAGACAGAACAGGAGGGCACCTCTCGGGCAGACAGGGCGGCAACACAACCACAGCTGCAGCTAACATGAGTACACCATAGAAACAGAGTTGTTTTACTTGCAGAATACATAAGAACTGAATAGGAAAAGAGGCAAATATCAGTCAATAAAGTCAATAATCTATGATGTGGTGTCTATGATTTAATCAGTTAATGGGGTAGATGACTGACAGCAAACACACACTCACACAGTTTCCAAATATAAACCTCAGACTGGAAGATTAACTCAACCAAACCCAAATCCTGCTCTCTGCGTCCTCTCAGCTGAGGTAAAGACAAGACCATCGGTGGAAACATAATCTCCATGTTCACACAGTCGGTTCACACTGACCTGCCAACAGCAGCAGGCCGGCAACCCAACCCCCTCTTCAACCCCAAACACACGCACACATGCACTCACTATCCACTGCACAGCTGTCCACCCGAAATGTAGCTTTAGTGAGATGCACACATTTCATCAAAATGAGTATAATCCAGAGTAAATATCGCTCTGCCAATCTCATTCAGATGGATTACAAAGAGGAACCATTCCCTTTCCAAATCCTCCCGCAAAACCCCAATTTGAACGTGTTGATGCTATAATCTTGGGCCGTTCAGTTAACATTAGCAAACGTGGTCACTTACCAAAGTGATTAAAGATTAGCATCTGAAACAAAGTCTCTTTAAAGGATTTGGTTCACTTGGATTTAACATGTTCAGTTATTAAAATCTAAGGTCAACATTTACATTTAAATGTCATATTTTGGAACACACGTGAATAGAAAGCAAGTAAAGTTTCATATATTTTCTGTGTAAAATTGTGTGCTACTAAGTATGATGCATGAGATGCTTTATATAATCTCCTCGACTTTACATCACAGAGCACAAGTGGGTTTAACGTGTGTGTTAGTGTGTGTTGTGTCTGTATATGTGCTAAGTCATAGTCCCTGCAGCAGGCAGTTGACCCTGCATGCTGTCTGCCTTTTACTGGACACCCTGTTACCATGGCTGTACCCACAACTCAGGCCTGGACCTCTGTATCTTTTCCAGGTTGTATTTAATAAAAAGGTGTGAAATGACATTACAAGATATTGTTCTTCACCTTCGTTGATTTTGTGTGTGTTGGTGGTGAAGTGGACAATCTTGTCGTTACTACAAAAACTTTACTCAACAGTAGAATGATAAACTTTTAACTAAAGTTTTACATGCTTTTCCCTCAATGCAGTTTGTGTAAAGGGTTGAAATTCATGCTAAAATGGGGTACCTCTGTACATTTTTTATTTTCATTGCAAGATGATCCTATCACTTACACACATATATATATATATATATATATATGTACTTGGCTTGACCATACTTGACTTTTTGGGAGGGGGACTCATTTGACTGTTAAAATGTTTTCTGGAGCTATAATGTATAAGGATTGAGAGATGATAATGCAGGCAACGTTTTTCAGCAGGACTTTTACAAAAAGAACTAGCAGCCAGATTTTCACGACACTTGGTGGAATGATGTAGCATGGGCCAAGGAAGAGACCATTGAATTCTGGAGTGGAGATCCGGATCGGATACACACATTATTTCACACGTTCGCTAACATTGAGAGATGGGGCATGGCCTTGGCGGAGGTCTGTGCTCTCCAAGTGTCCTTCTAGTTCACATTGTGATCGTTGATTTGCATGTATATTATTTACTGGAGTGGTGAAGTGAGACAACATTGGCATTGTCTGCTGAACAGGTGCCACCTGGAAAACTAAATTACCTTTTCTCAACAGCGGAGCCTCTCCAAACACAGTCAGTGTGCCATTTTCATTTCTTAACCACCTACTATGCACACGGATATGGATGGCAGACATACAAGAGTGGTGGAGGAGGAGAGAGAATAGGAGAGATGAGAAATATAAAAGACACACGCCCACATGAAGGCAGAGTGAAGCCCATACAGTGTGAGCAGAAATGAAAGAGAGAAGAGTCGAGAGGGTGGAGGAGAGATTGGTAAGTGAATGTTGATACATGGTCTGGTCTCTAATCAGCTTTACAGAGTCTAACTTTGAGCTAAAGTATTCACATGCTGTAATAATATAGTCTATATGTATATATATCTATATATACATATGCTGCCTATTAAACACAGACTTTATTCTGGTTTAGGGTGGGTGCGCTCCCTGACATTTAGATAATGGAGTGAGTTCTTTCTATGTCAATGCAAAACGGTTGCACTTGTATTTGTGTCTCTACCATGAAGGCTGAGCTTATCAACTAGGCAAAGCAGGCAAAACTTTGGCGTTTCAAAGGGTTAGTTTGGATTCACCAAAGTCACACAACAACTAAGAAAAAGTAACCCATCGAGGGAGTGGTAGCTCAGCAACCCCTTCTCATCTGCCTCTACGCACATACAGCTGAGCGTATCAAAATAGAAATATTCCCATAGACGAGAGGTTCACACATTTTCGAGCCTAACTTAAAACAATAGTCACATATGAATATTGAAACCAGTTATTCATCTTTTCATACTGGTCATCAACAAACTTTCAATAGAAGTGATGTGAGACAAAATCCAGTCCTCGTCCTGGAGAAAATGCATTTATTTGACATATCAGAAAAAGTATAATAAAGTTTATTTCAAAATAGTATTAAGCTTCAGCAGTCCGATAAGTAACTGTCTTTTTTTGTAAAAAAAAAATCTCTCTTGGTGTTTATATTCCTCCACCGCAGCTTAACAAGGAAACACTGTTGAGAAAAACACAAAAGAGGACATTTTGTACTAAAAAGCTGTAAACTGAAATACATTTTTTTGCACAGAACAAAACACATCAAGAAGGGTATTCTTTGACAAATGATTACAGCAAGCAAAACCTTTTTCAATGTAGTACCACCTGTGTATTATCTTAAACCAGACTTGGAAAATTGTGAACCTATCCTTTAAAACTGTGTTACAATTTGTAATTGTAATATTTTACTGCTATATATACATAGCAGTAACATGACATTAAACAAATGTGGAGTAAGTGCAGCTTTATTTAGAACTCCTGTCCTCATAGAGCTTCATTTTTTACAGATTAAATGACTTCTTTTGCTGTGCGTAAACAGCAACATGCTGAGCAGATGTGGCCTTCAGTAGGCAGTCGTAACAAAACGTAGAGGATCAGGGTGACAATCCTTTGAAATAGCTAATCCCAAAAGCTTTCAGTGAGTGTCTGCCTCTCTGATCTGCTCCGCGCTGGAGCTGACAGACACCATATCACCAATCCATGTGTGGTGTGTTTCGCAGACAGTGAAAAAAAGTCTGCAACTTGAAAAATTTGACAGATTTGTTGTTGCTCACCATAAGGTGTGTTCTGGGAATCATGTGGTAAGCAGTTACACCTGACCTCAGAAGCATTTAAGTTTCTGCTGCAGTTTCTACACATATTGTTAGCTTGCATTTGCACATGTGTCTCTTGGTGTGTTTGCATGTGGGCGCATGCCTACTGTTCGGCTAAAAGCTTTAGTTTAACAACGAGCTAGGGTCGGCTCTACAGGCGAGGTCACACTGGATGATCTTTATGCTCAACTGTCCAAAGCATCTGAAACCTGACAGTGATCCCAGTGTTAGCTGATGGGATGTTAGCTTGGGGCGGGGAGAAAAAGAGACTGAACCAGGAGAGCTCAACGTTACTCTATGAATTTGAACTACACAAATAGAAATAAACTTGGACAGGATCTGTGCAATTTACTGATAATAGGATTTGTGGAACTAAAGTTCTTACATTTCAAACACTTAGGCCTACATGTTGCTGCCACATGAAGTTAGCTAGCATTGAAAGAGACCTGATGGTGCTATTAGTAACCACTAACAGTTGAGTGAATGAGGTTAAATAAAGTGTCATATTAGTCTTATAAACATGCTAACATGAAGCTGCTAGTGTGCAGAAGTTCTGCTTTGAAACTTTTTTTTGTAACTTTTATCAAATATTATTAACAGTATCATTTGTATACAGTAGTGCAGTGGCTAATTGAAAGAACAGCAGGCCTCCTCTTAGCAGAACAACCCTCACATCTACTGTAGAATTCTGTAGAATTGTGGATTCGCTGCAGTCTGGACTACCTCTGTGTTTTTACTTTGGATCAGGCCTCTTGTCTGACCATGGATCTAAGCAGGAAGCCCAGCCATCCCAAGCTGCCAGTGGTTGTGACAATATACTCTATTCAAGCATCTAGTGGAGGAGGGGAGAGGAAATAAGAAAGATGCATTAGACTAGAGAAGTAAGTCTCCGCACACATATAAAGAAAATTGCCTCTTTGTATCCCTGTTGAATATGAGCATTGTGAAGGAACAGTGGAGTGGTAGGGGGTTTGCTCATCACATAGCTTAACATGCTTCCACTATCAGTTAATGTGGAGTAGAGGTTTGAAAATGTGGGGTAAGAGGTCCCCAAAGAGTCCTTAAAGGAGCTATAGGAGTCCTTGAGGGGGTTCACATGAGTTCCCAGCCAATGGACAGATGTTTTAATTCTACTGATATGCAATTCACTACATATTAACCCAGTCAGATGAAGAATAAAAATGATAACTTTGATCTTTCGATCTTTTAATCAAATTGTATAAACTTTGGTATATGACATGTCATGGTAAACATTATACCTGCTAAACCTTCTGATTAGCATTTAGCTCAAAGCACCACTGTGCCTAAGCACAGCCTTCTCAAGGGTAGCATAAGATCTCCAGCTTATCACAAGGTTTTCAACTGACTGCAGCAAAGTGGAGGTCTATGACAGAAAAAAAACATCTGTGAACCTAAAATCTAGATGCGTCTAAACACCAAATTTGGAAATGTTCTGGAAGAGATATGACTAAAAGGGTAGTAGAACACAAATCTAAATCATCATCCCACCACAAATAATGTCTGCACCCTCAGGGTTAATGAAATACAAGTTAGGAAACTTAGAATTGAACATTTATAATGGTACTATCCAATACTGTACACAGTTAAGTATTACCAATATTACTGATGTCTCTCCACCTGCACACAGGCAGAGAAACTAGATCCTGCACTATCAGGTGTCACTGGACTCCAGGACCCACCAGCCCTCCACAACCCCCCACCTGTGTGGCCTATCGGCCCGCCAGCTCAACTCAACCACCTGCCTGCTCCGTCATGAACAGAAACCCAGTCTGCTGGAGCATGTGGACAGAGAGGAGGGTTGGGCGTTGACCTTTCCCCCCCCCTTTCCAACAACAGAAGGTTTTTGGATTTGACATTTAACTGCAAACTCCTTGTGTGGTTTCGAAAAAATACAGCATAAAAAACAGAAGCCAAATTACGCAATGTATCAATAACTACTCACCTATCACGCAGGGTTGGAATAATTAACATGCTCTGAGCTTAAGTCAAAATATGTATCTGCCTTCAGGGTTGTGCTGAGATATTGAGCATCAAAGCTCTCAGCCCTCAGGGTTTAATAAAGACATTAGGCCTTTTATTTGAGAAAATACCAACCTAAAATTCACACTTCAAAAAATACACTCCAAACACTCATTAACAAGCACTCATGCATTGGTTAATGTGACATTTTTCATTTTGAAATATCAAACAGAAAGTGATGATTTAACCGGCAAATGAAGATAGTTCATGCAAGCCAGACTCAAAAGGTTAGTCTCAAGATTCTGTTTAAAGATGTGGACATATTGTGAAGCCTTCTGCTCCTCCGGAAGGCTGGCCCAAAGCCAAAAGCATCTAAATAACCCACAGCATCAAAGGCAAACATGGTGTATTAACTAAAGGCACAGGATTACTCTAATACAGAGATAATTGGGTAAATGTGAGAAGAGTTAGGCTACAGGCCCAGATCTAAATCCACAGGGAGAGGAATTAAACCCACTGTAGGTATAAAGAAAAAGTGAGGCTGCTCATCATCCACCTATATTTAGATCCTCTGTGGACACTAAACAAATATTATGTACTTTTGCAGCCCTGTCATGATGTCAGCAATGTCACCTTTCAAATATCTGCCTGTGTGCTAAAATGTCAAGATGTGTTCACTTCAGGAAGCACAGAGAGCTCGAGCTGCTCCCAGATGCCCCGTGTGCATCTCGTGGAAAGTTAAAAAATACTTTTTACATCTTGTTGAGCTTCAAAAAACAACTGGATTTGGTCTACCGAACAACAAACAGGGTTGTTTCAACCACAGCGTGTTGAAATTCTGTCAGTTTGTGAAGGTTGTAAACATAGTGTAGTTGGTGGGGGGTTTCAAATATCATGACATCTGATGTCATCAGAGTTATTTTGATTCAAATGTTAAACAGAAAGCTTTCATTATAAACTGAGATACGTTATGGGAAATGTAGGAACCAGCCTTTTTGGAGTCTGACCCCTGTAGGAACTAAAAGTCAGGATATCTCAGGCTCTGCTGCTTTGATTTTGACATTTATTTTGTTAATCTTTCTCTTGGGAGTTTTATAGAACTACAATACTAAATTGCTGAAGCAGTAGTTAATGTCTGAAATACAAGATTAGAAGAGTATTTGTATTTTTTTGACACTGAATAGTATGGTGTGATATGAAATATAAGCAAACTGGAGGAATAAATGTTGTTTTAGAATATGATATATATAGAAGAAGAAGGTTTCCAACACTGACTTATTCTGTGTTCTAGTGCCACTTGGTTTGTGTTCGGAGGAGAGCAAAATCAAAGAGACCATAAAATTGATTGCCACCCTCTTCCCTTTCAATGTACGTATGCACAACTCTTTTTTTTTAACCAAATCAGCCAAGGCAATATAACTGAGACAAGAAAGGGGAGGAGAGAGAGAGGGAGAGAGAGAGAAAAGGGGAGGAGAGGAGAATAGAGGAGACAAGGGAGAGTAGGAAGCAACAAGAAGAGGGAAAGACGGGAGATGTTAGTTGAGGAGAGGAGAGGAGCAAACAAGAAAGCAAAATGGAAGTGTAAACAAAAAAAGCAGAAGAGAGGAGAGAAGGAAACAGAAATGGAGAATAGAGGAGAGGAGGAACAAAAAAAAAAAGAGAGGAGAGGGGAGGAAAGGATGCAACAAGAAACAAAAGAGGGGAAGAGAGAAGAGAGGAAAGGGGAGGGGAAAAGAGGAGAAAAGAGGAGAGGAGAGGCCAGCCGGGCCACACCTAAATGTACTCTGAAACCAAAAAAACAGATTGACCAGCTCCTTCACTTTCCCTCACAGGCTGTGATGCCGTATCAGCACCGACCACACCACTAACTGGCCAGTCCAAGTATGTCTCCTGTTCCCCCAGTAAAATCCTAAAGCCACAACATGTGGGCAGTGGGCCAGTAAACTGGACAAATACCAAGTGAGTGACTAGAAAACCACAGAGCGGTGTTCAGTGAGTCAGCCTGTGTAACCAGTGTGAGTCTGAGGGACACACAGAGAGAGAGACATAGACATAACAGGAGACAGAGCGTATTGCTGTGCTTCCAGTGGCATTGAGTTGCTGCTCTAATCTCAGGCATTAATGCAAAGAAACAGTATGTGTATTAGAGAGAGAGAGACAGAGAGAGAGAGAGACAGAGAGAGAGAGAGAGAGAGAGAGAGAGAGAGAGAGAAAAAGAAAGAGAGACAGCATCTATGGCAATTGGATCATGCAAATATGAGTCAAATGTTTCACCCCAGGCAGGCACAGGGTAAGATAGGCGCGGCTGGGAGACTTGCCTCAGTGGACATGCACACGGGATGATTCTTACAGACAGCAGGGATATTCTGTAGCCTACTATTACACAAGCATGAGTGCAATGAGTGTTTCATTAGCGTATGTAACCCAGTAGAGGAGTAGAGTACCACCCCTGCTGCTTTCCGACACACAAGACAGACAAAATAGAGAGGAAAGAAGCGACTTACTTGGATCTCTCCCACACCGGCTGCGGGTGATGTGTAAACAATGCTGATTGTGGTTCTCTCTCTTCAGTAGCCCTCCTGTGCTCAGCACGAATACACGATCTTTGAGGCGGTGAAATCCAGCGTCCACGGACAAGCTGACGGCTGCGGAGCAACCGAGCGAGCCAGCGACGGTCTGTCTGTCTGTCTGACTGACTGAGAGGAGAGGAGCGGAGAGTTGTCTCTTCAGCACCACACCGCTTTGAACAGCTCCCGCTGACGTCACTGCCTGACTACGACGCCACGCCCACTTCCCTAGCGACCGCCTTCGGAGTGACACACACACACACACACACACAGAATACATGCATAGGATATTTATTTATTAATGTTGTGATATTGTTCATATTGCTGTTATTGTGTACTGTATCTGCCTGCCACAGCCTGAGGGACTCACAACCACTACACAATCCCCCAAATCTGAGCTTTATATATGATTAAATAACTGTTTTGTACATGCAAATGTGACACCTATCTCTCTAATGTGTATGTATAATCTTCTGCTTTGGCAACAGCATGTTTTTGTTCAGCCAAGAAGCTGCTGTGACAGCGTCTTCAGTGGGACACAAGCTGATCGCTTTCACTGGCAACCAAGCAGAGGAAAGTCTGCGCTTCCTCAATTGTACGACATGTGTGTCTTGCATAGTGTTTTTTTTTATAATCTGGGTCGAGTGAACAGAAAAATTGCAGTCGCTGTTGATGGTGATGGCTATTTAAAAGTGGCCGGTTTGTGCAGGATGCACCGTGTCCCGCTGGTGACAGTTTGTCATGTCTCGTCGAATTTGTTAAAGTTTTTCATGTTGTAGTTATTATTGTATTTTATTTAGTGTGTTAGTCAGGTTCATGTTTAGTATAGTTCATGTTTATTCTTAGTTGGTTTTAGTCACGTCTTGTCTGTCATTGCACTTCCTGTTTTATTTCGTACTTACCTCTTGTCCCTCCTCTCAGATCCCTTCACTTCCTGCCTGTGTGTAGTTTCCCGCCATCGTCAGCGTCTGCCCCGCCCCTGATTGTTTCCACCTGTGCCCACTCACCTCATGTATAAACAGTCCTGTCTCCTCTTGTCTTCTGTCACTTTGTCTTGTTATGTCTCTGTGTCATGAACCAGTGTAGCAATGGTAATTTGGAATTTTTTTTGTAATGTTTTGAGTTTACCTACCTTTTTGCAGTAAAGTATTTTATGTTACACTTTACATCTGACTCTGGTGTTGTGCATTTGAGTTGTCCTACCCTGTGTTTGAGGTCGTGACACAGTTCACGCTACTAATCAATGTCTGCTGTGTTTTAACGCTACGAGACTCTTCAACCCTTTCATGGTTCTGAGCACCTCTAGGACTGCGTCCAAAATCCTCGCTCACTCATTCACTCGTCCGTTTATGATAGACAACACTTCATCCTTGTCACATGCAACTACAACTATCACCATGGAGAACATGTTTGGGTGAAGTTACCCTTTTAAAATTAAGTATAAATACCAAAATAGTGCAACTTTTTTTTTTTTTTTTTTTTTTTTAAAAACTGATGATCTATGTCTGAACATTGACCTGAACAGATACCAGTAATAAGATGATGCCTGTTATCAGTCGTGGCTGTTTGTCAAGAGTTGTCAGCTGATGTGAGCGGGCTTTGAAGTCAACATATCAGACGTAGAGACTTTTCAGAGCTCCAACTTATAGGGAATTCCATCCCTTCCAAGCTTTTAACTGTTTTAATGAAATCCGGCAAAGCAATGTTGACTCATCTAAGTGATGTCTTCAATGTTAAGTCTGACACAACAGATGCATCACACCCTCAGAGAGCAAGAAATTAATTTTCTGTAAGCAATCTAGCTGTTTTTTGAACCAACGTCTGTCAGGGATAGATAAACATCTTGTCTGTCATAAGCTGTTGCTCCACTTTGCTCCTCAAATGTAGTCTATTTATGTAAGTGGATTTAGAGGGTTTGGTATCAAATGATATTAAATACCGACAGTGTCATAGCTTAGGATTTAGTGAACTGATAAACCTACAGTGAAAAACTGAATGTAGGTAAACATATTTGCCCATTGTTCCTAGAAATAAAATATAAGCCCTCAGATTAGAGGGTATAGAGGGTAAACTATGATGTAGTCTCAGCAAAAGACACAACTCAACAAAGTATCAAAGAGAACATCTTCTCAGGTAAATCAAGGATGCAGGGCTGGTACCTGATAAAACCCAGAATACATCCCTGTAATATGAGCCTTGTTAAATTACATGTCGCATATTACATTAATTGCGATTTTGAGAATTTTAGTAATGTATACTAACTTGCTAAACTATAATGGTTTACATTAAACTTCACATTTAAACTTCAGCATGTTAGCATTATCATTGAAAGCATATTAGCATGCTGACATTAGCATTTAGCTAAGTGCAGCTATGCTAAAGTAAGTAAAGATCCACTAGCATGGCGGTAGACTATAAAGGCCTTTACACACGAGGGGCGTGACAAATAAACGACACAATAATGCTAAATTTTCTGCCTACGAATATTTTGCTTCAAAAGCTTTTTATATCAGCAGCGACGCAAAAGTTGCAACACTCGTTAAATGAAAGGTTTCGAATAGTTTCCACAGGCCGGGAGTAACAACTGGAGGGATGCTATGGACCCCCTTTTATTAAACGTAAGAACGAAATGAGTGGATCAAGGTTGAAAGGAGTAATACAGTTAGCTGTTTGGCTTCTGACTATGATGCCTTTGTGTTGTTGTTATAAACCTCAAAGGCAACAAATAACCCTTGGGTACGTTTAGAACAACCTAATTGGTTGATGCCACTATTTACGGTGCAAAACTCAGAAAAATATTCAGCTTTTTTGCTAAAAGAAGAGTCTCTTATCTACAGAACTAGTGCAGTACCTGCTCAGGATGTGCTCGGGCCGCTGCTTACGCTAACAACTCTACAGTCTACGCATCATGAGTGCAAAAGCTCCCATGAAAAATGTATGGCCACAGTAAAGTCAAAGCCCCATTAAATGTGTATGGGGGCATGACATTTCCCTGAGCTATTATTCTCGGGGGGGGTAAATTGACCCACTTGACCTCTCTCTGGCCTTATGTCTACCTTCTCTTTCGCTAATTTGTTTGTATTGGGTAACATTTTTGATATACACTCCTCAAAAAAGATCTACGCTCCTCACCTTGGGGCGCCTGGTTAAGTTTTAAAATGGATGAAGATACATAATGGTGTCTGGGGGTCGTCCCTCAAATTTTTTTTTATTGTAATTTAGAAGAAATCTGCATTTCTACACCAACTAACCCCTTGGATTAAGTCAATTAATCAAATTCTGTCAACAATTCTGTCAGTATCACAGAGTGATATTTGTGTTTCGGTGCACACCAGTAACCCTTCAGGCAGAGAGTGGTACTGTAGTACGGGAGACGACGAGAGCATTTCAAATCAACATGATAATAAATTCAGATGAAGGTTTGTGAGAAGTTGATGAGGGAAAACCTGCTAAAATCAGAAAAGACACCACAGTAACTGTAGAAAGCGCTATGTTGTGTCAAAGTGGTGTTAGTTAAATAAATGTCACTCTAACCGGACAGCTTTTCTCTTCTGTCTATTTCACGTTAATGAGAAACACAACGGTGTAGAGTAAGAAAAAGGGTGAATAGCTGGATAGAATTAAAATAATACTTTAACACGTGCTCTTTGGTGGATTATGTGTTTGCGGAATTACAGGAAATGATTTGACAGATTCAGAAAAACATGGTGAATGTCATGTTATTGGTGCATTTGATTGGTAATTGGAGCCGTATTATTATTTTCCATGTTTTTTTTTATCAGAGTTTTGCTGATACAGACTCCAGCTCAGAGCAGGACTATGCCACTGGTGAAAAAGCACAAAAAAGCAGAGTTCTCTGAGGTGTGTTTTCATATAGTTAAAAGCTGTACTAAAATCCACAAATAAAGCTGAGAATATCATTTAGGATGTGTAAGATATTTAGAATGACTGGATTATTAATCAAATCACTGAAAATTACAAAAGGAGACAACATGATGATTTCTTGGCTTCTACAGAAAACATAAAAAATATTTTAGGTGAGGTAAAATATAACTGAATTACATAAAGTGGATTAGTTAACTTCCTCAACGCCTCAAATCACCTGTTATGTCTATTTATACCTGGTCAACACATCCGGCCTCGTTTCTCTTCGAATTCTGGACCCACCCTCTCTTCCTTTCTCCTCTCATCCCTTCCTTTTCAGACATGTGCATACCGCTCCCGTGTCCCAGTCTAGGTAACGTCCGGGGAGCTTGTATTCAGATCGTGCAGAAACACACCTGAGACAGAACCCCAAGTCTTAGTCTCGCTCTGCCTGGACTTCAGTACATCCTCTGGACCATCTTCCTCCTTCACCCCTCCCCCTCACATCCATTCATTAGTCCTCAACATCCAATACCTCTTGAAATTCCATAAAATCTTAAAACGACATATTGTTGTGGCGTGGTCCTTGCTAGTGAAAGCTTTATCGTTGCAATTGCAGTCTAAAAGCAACATAAATAAGTATTGAGTTATCAGACAGAAAATCACTGAAAAGTCCTTCTAGAAAGAATCTATTTATCCCATACGATCACATTTTCTTACATTCTGTTCAGCATGGTTTCATGTTTTGTTGAGTTCATGTCCCGTGTGAAACCAAAGGCGTGACGTTATGTCACTGAGGCAAAGGAAGTTATGTGAGTAGTTCTTTTAACCTGCGGAAATGAGGCATGGCTACAGAGGTCTGGTAGTTCTCACTTAATTGTAACTCCACACCATCATATTTATTTACTGTTCAAACCTTGTCCTTAGCCCCGACCATTGCTGACTCAAGTGACATCACTTAAGGACATTTATCAGACTCCATGCAGCTCCCTCCGGAGACACACAATGCTTTAAATAACTTATCACATATGTTGCACTCCCCAACCTGGAAACACATTTCGATGTGTAAAAATCGAGGTTCCCCTTTAAATGAAAACTCTCTTCCATCTTTTAACATTTTGGTTTTGCTTTCGTTGCTCTTGCCGTCACTTCTATCAGTTCATGCTGAACTCAACCAAGCAATTGCTGAAATTTGGGAATCAGGCGGTGAACAGGGCAAAAGCCTGAGCTGTCAGCGGACCAGACATGTTGTTCACAGTTTAGCCGGATTATCTAAATCACTTAGGAGGTTAAACTGAAAGTGAGTTTGCCTCAAATGTCTCTAATGTAAGCTGAAGCAGGAAGTTGGTCTGTAAACTGTGATGTATGTTAACGCGGGACAGTTGGATAATCATTGTACTATTCACCTTCACTTCCAAATAAGTTGAGCTATCCTGCGGGTTTGTTCACAATCTGTCAGATCATCTTATTGTGCCTCTTTTCAGCAATGTCACCCAGTGAGTACAGTGTTGTCATAACTGCCTAAATCCAGCTGTAAAAAAACCCACTTATGTTTCTAGACAGTTTGCTAATTGTCAGGCAGATCAGAGAAGCAGCCTTTAAGTCAAAGAGGTTCAGGTTTTAGCCCGTGTGGTTGATTGACATCCGACGCTGCATTCACATCATATCAGATGCAGCAACATTTAGTCCCTGCAGCCTGGCAGCAATCACATACGACTACAGTATAACCTAAAACAGTTTTCATCAACTAAGTTGGAAAGGAGCAAACAATCAAAATGTTCTGATTGACTGCAGTAAACTCAGGTTTACTGTCCATCTAGATGCCCTAACCCTACAGTATCTAAACTCAGACTGGAGTAATCGAGCAGTTAGCACAACATCTCAATGTTACTGTTTGGACAGAGTGGAGAAGACAGAGTTGAGAGTTTGTTGATGTGATATTTGAGCTACTGTATGTGCAGAGGTGTCCGCAGTCCTCAGCAGCGCAGCAGAGAGACACGAGATTAGAGATGCGGAGTGGCAGAGCAAGAGCGCTGTAACAATGAATTTGGGACATGAGGGATTGTGGGGGCTTACATCCTGGTGGTTAGGTGATCTGTGAGTCAGATAGTGTCAAAGGTGATTTTCCATGCAGTGTATGAGCAGCACCTGGCTTTGGTGCATGGCTGAGGGGAGAATCCTTCACAACAAAATCTACTTTGTCAATAGAAAACCTATGAAGTCTCAAAACTCTGAATTATGAAAACCCTTTACCTACATAGAGTAGGTAAAGGGTTGGACCAACATACAGTATCTTCAAATGCTTGTAATGTGGCATGTGTATGTCATGAGAATTGTGGTGTTAAAAGTCTTGTAATATTTAAGAAACTAAATAAATGTTAAGATGAAAGACATTAATCACACTACAGTTAGTGAGAGGGGGACAGGATAGGGAGATGTGTAAAGATACACACATGGTCACCCTTTTGTGTATTTCCCCTGCAGTGTACAGGTGTGGGATTTCCTGCTTAAATAGAGGGCAGGAAGGGTGCTACTGCATAAAGCTCAATGTGACCCATTAAAGGGGGTCACTCACGAGGAGGGAAGCCATGCGTGCACACAGTAAAAACAATGTTGTGTTTGTGAGATTTGTGGCCTCGCTCATCTCTCTGGACAGCAACTGATTTTATGTTGCCACGACAATCTTTGTGGGCTACTCACTCATCTTTACTCACCTTGAGCCATCGCTTTAACGGATAGATGAAGCTGGAAATGTTACGTATTCTACAGATGATGAGCCTGACTTTAAGTCAGAGTAGAACGGGTCAAGCTCTCAACACACTGGATTCTACATTTCCCAGAATGCACCTTCATAGCAACTCTCCATTAGACACTCTCTTATGAGCGACGGGCTTTGAAGCCAATTTGACATAGTGGCCAAACCTTGAACTACAACTTCATCACATGATGCATTGGACCCAAAAATACTTTTCCCCATACACTAACATTAGAAAAGAGACGTCTGTAACTAATATATAGTATATTGTTTTTTTGGAGTGTCACAACCACCACGAAATTATTAATTTCACTATGAGCATTTTATCCTTTTGTTGCAAAAACATTGGATTAATTATTTTAACTGGAAGATGGGAGCAGAACATCACCAGGAGGTTTGGGCATTTTTATACTCGGAAGTCAAACTTTTTTTGGTTTCATGAGCCGCTAAGCAACTTTCTTTGGAATGAAAGGGCCTCTGCCTCGAACGCTGTATCCAGTTCTCTTTATGCATCCAGGCCCTTCCTGGCTGGTAAATGCCCATGCCTTCAAACTCCATCCCTCCAATTTGTAATACTGTCTCTCTGACATCTCACATTTGTAATCTCCCAGCCGAGATAACCTTGATGGCATCAACATGACATCATCAGGGTACATTTTGTATGACTTGGAAAAGCTCCTCCAGAACACATTTTACAATTTGTTTGTCACCGGCTGAGCAGTACTCTCTGCTACTAGTAAATGGACCTTCATGTGTAAAGTTGCTGGGGTCTGTAATAGAAAATAAAATTAAATAAATAGAATTATACATTAATGTATTTTTCTGTATCCTTGGCATCAAACATGAGCATGCTGCGTGCAGTTTGAAGGTGAGTTCAGGAACATTTGCAGCTGCCAGAGCATGTAGTGCAGTTATAAAGTAACTACTGCTAAAACAAGACACACACAATTAGCCACCTGTTTTTCACGAGGATAAAATAGGCTGAACGTCACCTGAGTGACTTGGCAGTGATGCATGCTGGGTGGTTTAGCATCAACCTGTGTGTAGTGGAGAGTTCCACGTAATTTGCGTGGGTGAGGGGTTTTGAAAATGTCAGACTGCATGTGGTGGGAGTTCTACATCAGCCAACTTCCTACTCTTTACTATCAAAAGGATCCATCTGACTAAGAGTCAAACTGAAGCTTCTTGTAAAATTTTGAATCCACCACCCAGCGTGACAGTGAGCTGAGAACAGCATTTTGTGGCTCCGTTTATGTGGCGTACCAACTCAGAAAGCCCCATGAAGTGTTTTTACTTTCTTTTTTGACGGTTTGTCAAGTGCAAACACCCTTTGAGGAGGCTGTGATTCACACACATACACACATGCACGCACGCACACACACACGCACACGCACACACAGATACAGCCTGAATGATGACTCCTCTTACAGGCATCCAGATGAATTATACAAAGTAGTCCAAAAGCAGCCTCTTGTCCTGTGAGCCAATTAACCATGACAGTAATTCTTGCTCCTGCCAAGACGAGGTGGTGGTCGCCAGGGTGCGTGTGTGTGTGCGTGTGTGTTGTGTGTGTGGAGAGAGAGAACATTGGCAATGTTGGCAAGCACATATTTGCTGAGTAGCTCATACTCGAGCCACAGAACACAACCCTGTTACTCTCTGATTGATCATCAGAAGATGTGCAGTGCAGAATCAAGATGAGGGAGTCAAAAGCAGTTGCCCAGGGAGTGAGCCTCGTGTGTGTGTGTGTGTGTGTGTGTGTGAGTGTGTGTGTGTGTGTGTGTCTTTGTGGGTGGGTGGTGGGTTGGGAAGAGTAGCTTTTCTTCAGGAGCAAATTCTTTGACTTACAAAGAGGGTGCAGAAGCTGAAATAAAACTGAACATCCATCCTGGCGGCAGCAGAGAGGAGGTGCTATAAATCAGGGCCTGATTAAATGTCTGAAGTATTGGAGAGAACTGCTGGAATCATTTAGCTCCACTCCCAAACCACGAGGTGCAGGGATGGCTTTTTCAATCCACTGACTGCTGTGGCTGGAGGATTTCAAAACGTTGCAACAACATTGGTAATGAGTGAGTATAGTAAGAATAGAACAGCTGGAAATGTGAAATGACAGACTCTGATTCATAGTATGTGTCTGTCTACTGAACCGATGCTGGTTATATGAGGACACTAAACGGCAATAAATGGCTCATCACCCTACAAGTCACAATATACACCTTGTTACATGTACATATTTGACTAAAATGATTGAATGAATGAATGAGTTTCCGGGACTTGTAGTCGTAAAAAAGCTAAATCTGTCCTGAGGATGGAACCAAAGCTAAAGCATGGCTTTTTTTTTATTACATTTACAAAACCTTTTCTCCTGAGAGCAAGCATTAGATGGTAGGCTGCTGTGAGAAAGTCCTGCTCTCACCCACATAAAATGGTGGAAGGAGAGCAGGTTGAGTGTGGAAATAAGTTTTATTGACATACAGCTGCGCCAGGTCTCGCACACAGACAATTTCTGCCCTTGTGCTCCTCTGGCCAGCTGTCTCTGTCTGTCTGTCTGTCTGTCTGTCTGTCTGTCTGTCTGTCTCTCTCTCTCTGAGGCTCTCTCTCTACTCCTCTGTCCACCTCAGGTCGTGAGATGGACAGAGGTCACAGTGACCTGAGGTCCCCTCTCTCTCTCTCTGTCTCTCTGTCTCTCTCTCTCTGTCTCTCTGTCTGTCTCTCTGTCTCTCTGTCTGTCTGTCTCTCTCTCTCTCTGTCTCTCTCTCTCTCTCTCTCTCTCTGTCTCTCTGTCTGTCTCTCTGTCTCTCTGTCTGTTTCTCTGTCTCTCTGTCTGTCTCTCTGTCTCTCTCTCTCTGTCTCTCTCTGTCTCTGTCTCTCTGTCTGTCTCTCTCTCTCTCTCTCTGTCTCGCTCTCTCTCTCTCTGTCTCTCTCTCTATCGCTCTCTGTCTCTCTCTCTCTCTCTCTCTGTCTCTCTCTGTCTCTCTCTCTCTCTCTTTCTCTCTCTCACGGACCACTCCACTTTTTTCCTTGGACCCAGCCTACTGCGAGCGAACAGAACCAGGTTACCACCACGCTTATAATGTGTGACTGATTACCTGGTTCTGTCCAGCTGTCTGATGTCCAGCTGAGACAATCTCATCTCTCCCCTCAGCAGCCGGTGCCAGAGTTTGAGTGGGAGGATGTGGACTCAGAAGCACAGGTGGAACACATGAACAGCAGCAGCAGAGCGGGAGTAGCAGGAAGTGAAAGCAAAAGAGTAAAGCAATGAAATGGCTCTGTTCAACATACTGTATTGTGATGTGAGTCTGAGAGCTTGGAGTACCACAGAACAACAAGCCAATCATCAATAAGGAGTTTGGTGCGGCTGCAGACCATGTTTCAAATTTCAAGAGGCACATGCCAGGTCTGCAATCTAGCCACAATTTCATTATTGTGGAGGTTTTCTAGATGCTTGGTTGAGATTGTGAAGGCGAGCAGAAGAACCACAGAGCAGGCCTAAAACCCAAAAGCCCCCTTTGAAACATGGACTGATATAAAGAAAGCTGTTCCAGGTTTTACTCAAATAACTTTTGCAGATAACTCAGTTACGCTGCTTCTTCGAGCAGGCCCCAGGGACTGCAGTGCTGCGTTTAAAATCAATAAAATCCCGCTGGTAGGAAACCAAGGCGGTGAAGGAGTCTATTTGGCAGGTGACAGTTAATTAAAATGAAAGCTTCAGCTGCTGACAGGCTTGTTGAGCGTCCACAAACTTCCTGTCACTTGTTTATTATGTCTCGTACGGCATGGAAACTCAAAACACATGCAGAGCCACCATAGCCCAAAGCTATCACTATTTATTATACAGTATATTGACAGATTAGCATCAGGTTACAACAGAGAGAGAGAGACTTCTATTTTAATAAACCCCTTTAAAAAGCCCTCTGATAACCTATATTATTCATATTTAGATGATTATTAGTCCTTCATGGTCATTTTGTGTTCACCTCCACCTCCATGACATTCCTGCAAGACACAAACACAAAGACAGGCTCATGAATTACACACACACACACACACACACACACACACACACACACACATTCTCTTATTGTCTCGACTCCTCTGGTGTCCGTATCTAAGGGTTGATTTGACCTATTTGATGTAGCGAGCTGCCTGGAGCCTACACCACACTTACTGTATTGTTTATCTCACTTCACTTCTCATTACTGGTAACACCGGCTCCTCCACCACTTTTGTCTCTATCGCTCTCCTTTACACTGTCACTCCCTTTGTCCTTCCTTCTTCCCTTCCCGCTGGCCTTGATCCATATAACTGCAGTTTCAGTTGCAGGCTTGACATGGATGACTGGATGATACCAGAGTAGAGGGAGTTACAGTAGTCCATCAGTGAGGATATGAAGGCAAGGATGACTATTTCCATGTCTGGGCAGTAGGTGAAAGGTTTCAATTTGCTATGCAATATTTAGTTGAATATCTTACAACAAAGAAACAACGCAGTGGTGGGTCAGGAAGTTCAGTCTTTACCTACTGTGGATAAATGTCTGGTGAACCTTGAAACCCCAAGCATCCTGGATCTTGTTACGGCCACGAACAGCGTGGTATCACAGGTAGACTCTCTGATTAGTCCCCAATGATCCATTCAGCTCTCCTCGATCATGCTTCTCATTCCTCTGTCTAACTGCCGTCTCCAAACGATCCTTGGCACAATCAAAAGCTATGTGAAGCCACCTTCGCTGCTACAGCACCCAGTTGTACACCTTCCCTGCTGCCGGTTCTGGGAGATGACCGAGCAAGATGTCCACAGGCAAGTGGGGTTCTTGGCCAAACGTGAGAAAGTGCGGGGACTCACCAGTCGACTGAGCTGTGGTGTTACACTAACTAGGGGAGATGTTGACGCCAGTGGCTCTTCTCGTCAGGTGGAAGGCTATGCAAGGTCCGGATGAACATCTCACATTAGCCTTTACCCTCTGGCTGATAGAGGGCGGTGCGAGTCTTCTGTACTCCAAACAAACTTCTCTCTTTGTCAGAATGGATGAGGGCTGGGAGCCGGCGATACAGGAGCCCCTCTTTTTTCACAATAAAATTCCAGTGCCGTAACAACCCACGCACCAGCTCCAATCTTTTGGCCTAGTTTGGCCCCATTTCCTAGTGCCAAAAGCTGGGGAAGGTCCCAATAGCTGGGTCCTCTAAATGGAGCGCCTGCAAGTTAGCTGGGGCACAAGATGGAAAGGTAGTTACAGCACCCTGTAAAGCAGCTTGCAGCATACTCCCTCCGGTGGTCCACTGAAAAGCTGCATGTCAGGCCGGGGCCAGGGAGAACTTGTTTCAGGGTTTGTTGGGCGAGCAAAGATCAAAAACAAAGAACAAAGATCGCGTAGCCTCAAAATACTTAGATGACAAAAAAGTTCACAGACCATAACTAGATTAAATGTATTGTCTTTAGTTTCTGTGGACTAACGTTAGACTAAAATTTTCTTTTTGTGAAAAGCTAAAATCATCAAAATCATAAAGATTTAAACTGCCGTGGGCCAACAGTGATGCGTTAAAATCTGATACATGGCTCCTATCTATGGTAAGCTAATGAATGATTTTCCCATTTCCTCTGTAAATGGTTACAACTAAGCTAGTTAGCCAGGCAGGCTAACATTCAGAAAAACACACTTGATTTATTCTTCACACATTTTCTAGAGTCACCCTCCAAACTCTTAAAATGCCAAGTATCACTCTTACTACAACCTCATGCTCACCACTTCAACAGCTTGGCAGAGTTGCTGTGCCATACAGGATCGGCCAATCCCTGTTCGGGGCGGGTTTTAGCAAATGGTCAGTTGCTTTCCCACCAAATTATCATTACTCTGTGATCCGATTAAAAAAAAAATGTTTTTAAATTTCTTTTTAACCACAGGCCTGAAGAAAATATGATGTTCCTCGATTAAAGTCCTGGCTTCTCACTGAGTTGGCAAAGGCAGGTATTGCCTTGGTAACGTCTCAGCAGTTCAGACCTGCATCTCTGTTGAACAGAAGAGCATTGTGTTTGTCTTGAGAAGAGCCTGAGATGTTTCACCAGAATGAAGTCTGTTTACCTGATGTGCTCTTATCTCTGAAGCAGACATTTGGTCCACAAAGCTGTCGTCGATGGCTACTGGCTGTTCTACCTAATGAGGCTGCTGATCCTCTTACACACACACACACACAAACACACACACACACACACAAATACTATGCAGAGGTCAGGGTGTCTGACTGAAAGAAATGACTTCGGGCCAGTTGCACCAGCAGGGCTTACGCATGGTGTTAAGCTAAATAGATCGTAACTTGACGCTCTAAGCACGACCTAATAGTTATGGCGGTTGCACTATCTTGGCTTAAGCCTTCTTCTCGCAAAAACTGAATGTAAATCTTATGCGAGGCAGCCGGAAAGTCAAAATAATTTATTGCCTCATCATGGCGATCAATTAAATTTCGTATCTCGATGTCCTTGAAATGACCTTTTCCTTTTTTTCGATCATACTGTACATAATGTTGCCGCAAATCAGGAGATTTTTAACTCTGTATAACACTGTAGGCAAAAGGCATAGTGGGTGGGCATTTACATAAACGTGCATCGCTAAAACTGGGCTAAATTAAGACTAGGCAACCAACCTAAACTCCATTCTCAAGAACGATTTAGCAGTTAGGACCAGGCTTAATAAAGACCAGTTGGTACAACCCGCTCCAGGAGGGTGAGTGAAGTGAAGTAAAGAGATTCAAACGGGTTTGAATCAAAGTGTTTAACAAACTAGATACATTTTGGAATAACAAAACAATAATCATATTGTGAAAAGCTAATTTTCATACAATCTGCAACTGTTGCCAGGTGTGTCGTAGTGTGGGAAACATGTGCTCAGGCCCCAACATATTGAGGACCCTGAATTGTTATAAAGTTATGAGGATTAAAAGTAAATTATTGTTGGCTGAACAGAATCTAGAGGCCATCAGCCCTCTGAAAGGCCACACGGTTTTGTCCACTCATGCAATCTCGTACGACATAAATTGTCTCCAAACCATGGCTGTGATGAGAGACCTCGGTATGGCATGGCCAGTAGGCTTTCAGTCAGCTACATGGGCCACTGATCCTGTGGCCCGTATACCAAAATTATGCAAGAAATGTCTTCTGACAGGACACCTCGAACCGCAAACGAGGTCAATCATTACTCTTTGTATTTTGAATCCATGAAGGTTTTATATTTGTAAATGTTTTCCAGAAAAAGTTCTCACAATGCCTCCATTTTCCTGCACTGATTCTAATACTGGGGACCCCAACAGAACTTCCAGGCAATAACATCTTTAAAAACAACAATCGAAGTGAAATCTGGAGTCCTAAAAGAGAAAGAAACACAAGAGGGAGAAAGAAAGCAAAACTGATGAAATCATTTTAAAAGAAGATTTAAAAAACACAACTCGCTAGCACTGTTAATGGTTTAATATTGGTTTGTAGATGGGAGATAGCTAACATTATAATAGCTTGGCTGACGAGTGAAGCAGTAATTCCGGCGGCTGTGGCTCAGGAGGTGGAGTGATCATCCGACCGTCAGAGGGTCAGTATCACCACTGATGAGCAGATGGCAGTTGGTGCGTACGGTAGCCTCTGACTCTGTATGAATGTGGGTGAACGCTGACATGTGTTGTGAAGCGCTTTGAGTGATCGCAAAGATTGGAAAAGTGCGATATAAATGCAGAACATTTACCATTCCCTCAGTTTCTCAGTTGCTCTGAAATGTTGGAAAATGTCAGCAAGCTTTTGGGAAAAAAAACTGTGCTCATACTGTGCAAATGCACACATGGTGAAAAGTGTCTGATCAGACTTTATTGGCAGTGTCAGCCCTGATTTGAGTTTTGCTATCGCCTTGTGTAATCTCATCATGTTCTGTAACAGAGATTTGAAGAAAATGAAAGGATGGAGGCACACTCTCCCGGCTCTCTGTGCTCAGCCTGATATTACTGTTACCAAAGCAGGATGGGAGTGTATTAAAAAACAATATATATGGAGACTTTCAAAACAAAATGTCAAAACGTGAAATGTGAAACAATATAAAAAGTTCACTGATAATTTGACATTACTTTTTCTTCATTCACCAGTGATTTTTCCGTAGAAATGATAATGAATTAACCAGAGAAAAGAGAAAACAGCAATAGATAAACTGGTGTGTGTGGTCAGATGCCCTCTCGTACAGTACTCAGCTGGACTCTTTGCTCTCCACCTCACTGACAGAAGACTATGAATGAATAATGTGTCTCTGGTAATCTGTGGAGCAGCCTCCAGCTATTGGCTGATGGAGGTTCTTGTCAGAGAGATGAATACTGCGCTGACCCCAGGGGAGCTGCAGACATTAAACAGGGCTGAAGGATAACTGTGATTGGATGATAGGACAGGCAGATGAGGAAAGATGGATAGATGGGATTAGATATGAAAACGACCCTCTTATTCGAAAGCAGAGCCATTGGTTAACGGTAAGGAGACAAGAGAGAAACAACAGAAAAGTCGTTATCTGTGTTAGCTTCCCAAATGACTCAATTAAGTCGAACATTTTTCATTTTAGACTTATGCAACTGGAGTTTGTTTGTTCATATTTGTCTCGTTTTATCAGCCTTGGCATCAGTATGGGTGAACTGTAAATGTGTGTGTGTGTGTGTGTGTTGCTGTCAATAGCCTGTGTCCGTGCATGTTGATGTGATGCTAATAGGCAGCAGCAGAGAAGCAGGGGCATCATGGAGTTTGCCTCTCGGGCCAAAAGCATCTAACAAGAGCTACTCTATAAAGATTATGAGATTAAAGAGGCTTTGAGCCGATCCACTCCCCAAGTGTTCTCACTCTCCTGCCCGCTGCAGCTTATCACACATAACGGACCCTTTGGTGAAGGAGGCTGTGTGGCCGGATGTGGATGCTGACTGTGCTGTGTGTTTAGTACAGTGTGCTGGCTGTTACTGCTCTGCACTTTATACACAGTTCTGTACGGGATGTTACACAATATGGGTTTGTTATGTTGCCTCTGAATTTTAATATACAATTTTATACTATGTGATTCAATGTGGTACGATACAATGTGATATGAAACTATAAAATACCATATCATAAGATACATAATATACAATATGACAATGAACTATATGATATGATTAAAGGTGTTTTTATATGCAGGTGTTGACGATAAACGTGATATTTAAAAAATGAAATATTGATATCATGTTTATAATGCATATTGAATAAATAGACCAGCATCTCTGAATGTTCTTTTTGAGTCTCTATTTTGAGTGGAATTCATTTGCCAAGAGAGAGAGAGAGAGAGAGACAGAGAGACAGAGACAGAAAGAGAGAGAGACAGAGAGACAGAGAGACAGAGAGAGAGAGAGAGAGAGAGAGAGAGAGAGAGAGAGACAGAGAGAGAGACAGAGAGAGACTTTTTTTTTTTTTTTTACTTTTTCAAAAACACTTTATTTACAATATTTTCCATAAACAACATACATTTTTCAATACATAAAGTGCTCAAACTTTTTTAAAACTATCATAAAAACTTGTGCAAAGTGCAATTCTTCGTCACTGACGGAACATATATTTTTAAAACACCAACGTTGTTTAAACGTGTCTAAATCTCCTAAATGTTTATAAAACCTGAACTCGAGCCAGAGTCTCGCCCTAATATTGCACAGCCAGACTGATTTGGCCTCCTGCCCTTCTCTGTTTTCCACTCCGTTTTTTCTGCTTATATATATTGCCATCTTGGCTTCTCCTGAGAGGAAGTTTAGGAGCTGCCACTTTTCTTTGTTAGCTTTTTTGTAGGCAGCTCCCATGATAAAAACACTCTCAGTAAAAACTACATTAAAAAGACTAAAAACCAAAGTTAAGAGAGAGAAGAAACTTATGAGTCTCTTACACTCGCTAAAAACATGGAAAACAGTCTCACGTAGTTGGCAAAAAGGACAGTTGTCAAAAACAGCAGGATTAATAACAGAGATAAAAGCATTGGAGGCGATGGCGCCATGTAAAATCCTCCACTGGAGGTTGGCGGTCCGCTTTTTGAGGGGAGGTTTATATAAAATCCTCCACTGTGGGCCAGGTCCACTTCCTCCACCCAGCCTGGTACTCCACACAGTGGAGGGCCTGTCACTGAGTATATTTTTTTTAATACTTTTTACACAGTTCCCATAAAAGGCGGTTTTATCCGCCTTGTGCAGCGACAGTTTCTCTGGGTTTTTGACCTTGAGCAGGGGGCCGGTCAGTTCTCCGAGCCCTGGGCTTAGGTAGATCTCTGGAAAAGGATCTGCTGGGTCTGGAGAAGCCTTTCCATCGCCGTAGTCTTTAATGAGGCTTCTCTCCTTTCCAGAAAGCCTCTGGCTCCAGAGCTCCAGGATCCTCTGGGCCACCCGGAGAGAGTTCAGACCCAGCAGAGAGCCCAGGGCCCAGGCATCGCTCAAGTCCGGCCCCACTGCATCCACCAGCTGCTGTAGACTCAGGGTCCTGGACCTGCACAGCGCCACCATCAGGCCAGGTGTGACGCTGCTGCAGATGTCTAACCTGGCTCTGTGAATTAGAGGCTCATTTAACAACCAGTGCAGAGAGTCAGACTATGTGCACCTTTTTTGATTAAAAAGGGCCCAAGACTTAAAAACACCCTGATAAAACGGAGGCAGCTTACTTAACTTTAAACATTTAGAATCAGTTAAAAACAGAGCAGCATCCAGCTCCAGGTCTCTCACGAAAATATTAAATATTAAATAAAATATTAAATATTAAAATGATGTTTAAAACAATAAATACGATCTAACCTGGCTGAGGAAATCCTGTTCTCTCTCAGGTGGGACCATGTGTACTGTCTAGTGTCTGCATGCATCCTCCTCCACACATCCACCAGGCCATGAGAGTGGACCAGCTGCCTCAGAGCGTTCTGGGACGCTGGATGCGGGTCTGCGTGGTTGCGATCTAAAGATGCATTTTCTGTACAGTTAAAATCCCCCCCCAAGAATAAAAAATCCTCCGAGGCACAGCCATTTAAAGCATCATAAATTTTTTGTAAAAACAGCTTCCTCTCTGCACCGATTGTTGGAGCATACACATTTATAAAAACAGCAGTAAAAAGGTCAAACCGTGCTTTCACTAAAAGCAACCTCCCCTCGATAAAATGCTCGACCTCCAGTGAGACTGGAGTAAAAGACTTGGAGAAGAGGAAGCCCACTCCTCCACTAAGAGAAGTGTTGTGGCTTAAAATGACTTCCCCTTCCCACTCTCTCCTCCAGTCTGTCTCATTAAAACAGTCGCTGTGCGTTTCTTGTAAAAAAAGTACATCAACATGCTTCATTCTGGCGGTTTCATAGATTTGTGCTTTTTTTAAAAACTCTGGCTCCATTCACATTTAAAACACCTACTCTACATCTATCCATAAGAAAATATGTGTTAAAAGCAAAAATAAAAACAAATAAATTAGTTAAGACACACATCATCAACGTTCATTTGTTTTTTTTTACCTTTAACACAAGTTTTTTTAATCTAAAAACCTCCTGGTCAGTGAGGCCAGACTCCTCTCTCTGGCTCATATGGAGTCTGGCTGAGGTATTAAAAACGGTTATATCTGGAAAGTGATCCTCCACTTTTACACCATGCTGGTTTTTAGTTTGCTAGAGGAACACTTTCAACATTTCAGCTGTGTACATTTTTTTTTTCTGACTATTACTTAAAACAAAACTAAAACCCTCGCTGCTGTCTGAGGCAGACTCTTCCTCACCATCACTGTCCTCTGTCTGCCCCTGCCTTCTACCAGTCTGCCCTTCATCCCCAATTTTTATATTTTTTGCCTCAGTTTCTTTTTTTGCCCTTCTTCTTTTTGTAGCAGGTTTTTGTTTGTTTGTTTCTGCTACCGCCGCTTCCTCCTCCATCTCAGCTTCCTCGACCTGTTCACCCCAAGTCCTTTTTTCCACTATATGATTTACATTCATTTCACTGTTATTTTCTGGTTCTGCCTGTTCTTCACTGTTTTTTTTGGTTTTATTTATCTGCTCCCTATCATTTTCACCTATTTCTTTGCCTTTTTTACCCTCAACCTTGTTTTCTCCTGCCTCACCCAAACAACCTTGCCCACTTTCTTTTACATTTTTACTATTACACACACCCTGTGAAATCTCACCACCTATCTCGTGCACCAGGTCGGACACGACAGTGGCACGGCGCGGCGCGGCTCGCGGAGCGGCCACCGGCCGCCCAGGCGCAGCCATCGGCGGCCCAGGCGCTGCCACCTCATCCGCAGCGACAGCAGCGGCCGCTCCCGGGACGAGGGGGCCCACCGCCACAGCAGCCGCCCGCTACAACCGGCACGGTAGCGGGCGGCCGCGCAGCAGCGCCAGCCGTCTCCCCCGGCACGGTAGCGGGCGGCCGCGCAGCAGCACCAGCCGTCTCCCCGTTATTCAGTATCATATATAGCTGTCTGCGGTGAGACACTACGTGCTTCAGTAACTGAGACTTACATCCAGACAGCATCTTCTTCACCGGGGAAACTATCTTCCCGTGTCTGGACAGCTCTCTACTGAGGAACTCATCGGTTATGAAGGGAGGGACGTTGGACAGGATCACTCTGGTTGCGGGCAGGGTCAGTGGCTGAACCTGCACAAACAAATCGTTCACCACGATACCCGCGGTGCACCTTCTTCACCTGGTCCAGGAAGACGACAACGGCGCTGTTCATCCGCGCCAGCGACTTCACACTGCCGTGTCCGACCTTCTCCCCCACCGCAAGCCTGATCTCCTCCACGCTACACGGGAAGCCGGCAGATACCTTGATACCGTGCTTCCTCGTGAGCTTGGTGCAATCTCCATTTACCATGGCGTCAGACGCCGACCGGCGCGACACCGGCAGGATGGAAAAACACAAACTACACACCACCTAAACCACCTACAAACACCACAATTAAACTAAAGTAACCTGCCACCAATAAACTAAGTTAAATTAACATATATTTTTACCAAAATAAATTTTAAAAAAGTATCGAAAACCACACGCTCAGCGTCTCACTCACACACCACAAACTCCCAGCATGCACACAGAGAGAGAGAGACAGAGAGAGAGAGACAGAGAGAGAGAGAGAGAGAGGGGACCTCAGGTCACTGTGACCTCTGTCCATCTCACGACCTGAGGTGGACAGAGGAGTATCCGGTACATGATGCTACAATAACATAACATGTGGAACAAGATGATACAATACTATACCATGTAGTATAATACAGAATTATACAGTATGGTATTGTATGTCAAGATACGATATGATTCTCTACAATATGACACGATGTACATTATCACCTCACAGAGAAACTCAGAAGTTCATTAGGCAGCCAGCAGATGTATACATCTCCAACACATTCACAATAAACACAATATCTTAATCTCATACACTGACACAGCCACAAAGCATCCTAAAGCACGCACTTGCAAGCACTTGCAAAAAAAAAAAAAGGTTTCCTGGTCTCCAATATGTTTGTCCCAAGTGTGAATAAAGGCTGAAGGAATGAATGAACTACTTTAGTTATGAATAAGCTCTTTTCATAACTCAACTCATAAGCTATCAGAGGGTAAAAGCTGGACTTCAGAGAATAAGAAGTCAGACACTGTTCTTTGCTCTCGTCTCATTGCACATGGGTCATTAAGTGCCTTGGCAGAAGGATAATCTTTCGCCTCTACAAGTTTTAATTTCAGAATGCACAAGATGAGCACCATGGGAGTTCAGCTGCACCAGCAGATAGCAGGATGCCACACTATTACTCCCATTCTCTGTACACATGTCACTAGAGTGCTGTAGACTTAACAAGGCACCCTCATCTGACGTTAAAGAGTTCATTCACTGACACAACCGACTGAAAACCATCTGGAGCACCATGTCTAAACCTGACGCTCACGGCTCACTGCATTCATACACCTCCTACCAATAACTGAGCATTTACGCCTAAATTCCTCGTCACTTAAATTAAGTAAAAAAAAAACTTGAGAGATTTTATTTTTAAGTCAAAGGTCTGAAAGGTTCTTGTCTGAATAGCCGCCCGTGGAGACTGTTTCAGAATAATAAACTAGACTTGTTTTAATCTGCAGTGTATGAAATGTTTCTGCCTTATAGAATTACAAGCTGAATGTCTGTCTTATACTTTGTTGTGATCATTTCACTGTGAAAAATGTATTATTTATTATTAAGTTTTTATTTTTATTAAGTTTATTTGGAATTAATTTAGTTGGAAGTGTTGAGATTTTGGTACACTTAAACACTTACAATTAATATGCTATTTTGTGTAGAAATCACGTCATATGCACATAAAATGTGACTCGGCAGAGGGACAAAGCTCTCTGCTCTCTGTCATCAACAGGAGTCGCAGGGATTATATTTTGTGAAGGGAAAAGCCTGTCTGTTCTGCCCCATCCTCCTATACATAAAACACTGAGGCTGATCCAGCTGCACTGTCACACGTTGTCACAGCTTAGCGTCAGGTCGGGAAGCACACACACCATGCAAACCACAAATACAGACACTGTAGCTCTCAGCACGAGTTTAGTGCCATACCGTGGGAGTGGGGCAGTAAGGCTCTGTATAACATCAGGATATACTTTTCTAAGATGTTACACAACTAACAGAGTAACTCCAACATGGGAAATATGATTTATGAAAATACTGAATGCAGTTGCTTGTTGAGGTTTAATTTCAGAACATTTAGTGGTGTGTGTGTTCACCTGAGCACAAAGAAAGAGCCTCTTTCAAAAGGTAAACCTGACAGCTCCAAAATGTCCCTCTTTACACATTGTATCTTGTTAGTTAACGCAAATCTTCCAGATTATGTTTATAATTACAAAACTGTGTAAAGGAAGCAACTTGACAGGAAGGAGAGGACATCTGAGAGGCTTTGAATATAGATGTTGAAACGTCATGGAATAAGATTGATTTAATTCTTTCTTTTTGGCCACTTTGGACTTTGGTGCAGCCTTAAAAGCTGTTAACACATCATTGACATATTATCACTTAATAAAGTTAATACAGCAAGTCTGTTCGCAACCATTTGCCTATTTACATATCCAGCAGCTACGGAGCAACATTAACATTCAATTGGACTTGTGTTCGTGTCCACACGATGACTATAAATGAAATATTTTAATAGTTTAGTTAATTTTAATTTGGGTCTTTTGAAGTGAGGTTGTATTACTTATCCACAAAACAAAACAAAGGCCCACCTAAAACACTTCTTTATTAGTTTAGGTTTACGCTGATATTGATTTTTATGAGGTGGGCCTTTGTTTTAGGAGGATTCTGCCCCCATCCGCAGCAGTGCATTGCTTTGCCGCCGTGGTCCTGTCTTCAAACTGGGGGAATGTCTGCAGGTAACACACTGACCTCATACAAGCCCACTTCAACAGACCCTCAAACTATCGCTTAAACTCTGCTCATCGCTCTTGTCTGATCTCCAACAGCTACTGTGGGAAACAGAAGCTCTTAGTGACTTAATGCTCCACAGTGTTCACCTGCATGTTGCTGCCTTTGTCTGTCCATCGTTTGGTGCTGGGCAGGTACATTCAGTGATGCCGGTGAGAGCGGTGAGAAACTAAAACTGGAAAAGCCCGGGGTTGTAAAACAACAACAACAACAGAAAAACAACCTGAGCTGGCGGAAACTGCAGAGTCGGGTGATAACTCACTGTGAAATAATCAATAACACCCTTCACATAAACATAATAATGTCAACCAAAGTTAATATAAAAATAATGTTCACTGCGGCATCAACACTCACAACACAGGAGCAAATTAGAACTTGCATAGTCCCAGAATCAAAGCCTTTGCACAATACTCGGCCTCAATTCTTACATTTGGTCCAAATAGAGACATACTATGGGCGGATATAAAATGACTTCTCTACGGGATGCACCTTTTCATCAGATGAGGCTGCTTAGTGTTAACTATTCATTGTAACCATTGTTCGATCCATTTATGATGCATTGCTGCCCTTTACGCGGGAGAAACGCCATTGTCGTGGGTGGAAATGTCCCGCCACTGGCAGTAGCGTGAAATGCTATCACCAGGAGGAAGAGCTGTTTTCATCACAAGCCGAGACATTACAGGCACGACAGACAGACACAGAGTGAAAGCAGATAGAAACATCACTGCAACTAGACGTGTCATCTTGATCCAGAAACGTCATCGTCACTGGATTGACAGAAGATAAATTGCAACAGGCGTGGAACAGGCCCTGTATGAACATTATGGGCAGAGGTCAGCTGATGTAAGTGAAAATACCATCATCGTTGGTAGAAAGGTCACATGAAACGTAATGGGTGACGCAGTCAGGATCTGGATTTTACAGATTCCCTTTGTTAATATTGTGATCACAGCTTTTGTTTAAATGCATCAAATGGGCAATTGGGTGATGTGGGTAGAAACATCATCACAGTGTGTGAAAATGTTATCATGCTAGGTTTAGTTTACTGTAAGTCATCGCCATGACGTTTTGCGTTGTCATGATTACGACGGTAACCGGGCCTTCTATAGAGATGTAAAGAGAAAGAAGACACTGTTTCCAGAAGGGTTTTTCTCCACTTTAGATTTCTGTTTCCAAGTTTTTTTTAATGATACGCTCAGTGTTCCCTCAACGTAGAAATACTAGAGTCGCAACAATACCATACGTTTATACAAAATGTGCCACTGTGCAGAATTGCAACATGTGTAAGTCTGTAATACACAGGAATATCATGTCACCTTTTCCAGATGGCATATTCAGATGCAGACTGCATTTTAAAAACAGGGGTAAATAGGGTCAGAGAAGTAAAAAACACACACACACACACACACACACACACACACACACACACACACACACACACACAAACACACACACACAAACACACATTCTAACAGAAATATGTTCTGTTTCAGCAGCTTTTCCCTCTAAATGTGCTTTGATGTAAACTCCCTGGTACAACTGGTTCCTGTGAATGGAGAAGGTACGAGCGAACACAAACACAACACAAAAAGAATGTAAATTTATGAATAAGGTCGAACGAAACTAGTCAAACAGGAAAACATTTTGTTTGCTAAAGCTGGTTCGGTCACACTAAAATAAGTCAATCAAATAGAAGGTTTGTGTCTCACTGAAAGGTTCCTCTGTCTAAATGTGGTTCCTGTGATTTTATCCGTTTACTGCAGAGTGTTCCCAGTCTTGTGTCAACTCAGGGCAAACATCTGTGTCAGTATTTGTTCAGCAGGAACAGGATTTTGAAAACATAATCCAAACATAGTGTTTTCAGAGTACAGTAAGTCATTGCAGAACATCGTGGCAACACTTTTTGAACGTAAATCTGTCACAGTTATACAGCGGAGGATGATGCATGTATTTAAAGGGTGTTCAACATGAGAAACATCTGTGACACAGTAGCACATTGTGGAAGAAAGCAAAAGTTAAACAAGTAAAACTGTCCACACACACACACGTACACACACACACACACACACACACCCTTTCCATCCACCCTATCCATCCACCCTGTCATTTTAAGCAGGGCTGGTGGACTTTTTCGAGGTTTTGCTTGGAACAGCTTTTTAGAAAAAGTATTTATATCTTCAAACTCTAGATGCCTTGTCATTAGAAGGCTTCATATAGAAACAAGACTGGTTCCACCCATCGCAGCTCCACTCCCACACCCCTTTCTTTCTGCATCGCCCTCTCTCATCGAGGCCAACACCTTTGTGGTTTTGACTAAACATTGCTCGCGCATATAGTTATATTTAAAAAGTGTATCCAAACACAACTGATGCTCTATTTCTTAATTCATTTGCTTATAATTTCTACCTCCAACTGAAACCCAATAAACTTCATTAACCTCCATACACTTCCGCCTCATATAGCTTTAAGTTTGTAAAAATGACATATTCAAAGATTTATTCTAAGATTCAAACTGACGTTTTTTTTATGGCTATACAATTCCACTAACTGAAAATCCAGGTTGTTAAGGGGTTAAAACCATTTTAAGCTGTAAAAAATCTCAGAATCCTCAGTACTCCACTAGGCTGCATATCTACAGGAAAGTCCTAAAGGAATATAAGTATTACGCAGATGCAACAAGATACATTTTTGTCTGAATTAAGCTGCATTTGTGACGTAACTCAATTCAATCTCTCATTCAACATTTCTTTCATCAGTCTTTCTGAAAAAATATCCATATTTGGAATCCATATTGTAAGACAAATTGGAATCCACTCCATGGCATACTGTTTTAAAGCTGGATTTTTAATTTCGAGTGTTATTACAAATGTCAATGGGATTTTCAATTATATGTTCATGTTTTCTTGTTTCTCTCTCTGGAACGCCACACTTCAAGCACTACCTTTTTTAAGGGGGGCCCAAGAACTGATTTCACTGTGACACTTTCTGGTGTGGCTTGTGTGTTTCTACTTTTTTATTTGTTTTAAGACGAAATAGTTTGTTTTCATTTTTGGATTTATTTCAGATGAGCAACTATGTATTCATCCAATGGCTTGTTATAGTTTACTTACACTTATAAAAGAGTGTGGAGTGTGGGTAGGGAGGCAATACGGGGAGGACATGGATGGGTTGAGGTGAAGGGGGGTTGGGAGGAGTCACAGTAGTCAAGGGAGGAGGTGGAGGTAAAATTGGGGTGTAATTACTCTCTTACTCTCTTAAATTAGAGGGGAGGAGAGTGCTGCCAACCTCCTGCTGGTGCCTGATGTCTGCACCAGCATCCCTCCTCCACTCCTGTCCCTTTTATTCCCCCTCTCCTCCCCTCTCCCTGGAGGATCGCTGAAATGATTTGTGTAAGCCAACCACGATGCTATGAGAATTTCCTTTTCAGTTTTCAACTGCCACATTAGCTTTTAAGTTACACATTATGGTCCAACTGGCCATGTGCCAAAGTACTGAGAGGACTTAACATCTGCATCTCTTTATAAACAGGATGAGAAATTAAAGTGGCATCGATTTTAATGTGTATTATTAAGTCAGTGGAAGAGAGACTTCTAGGTGAAGGAACAACAAATATTCAATTTACAAGTTTTAGGAATACAGAGCATCGTTAGCATTCATTTGGACTCATGTATGTTGGGTGACTCGCAAATGGAAGTCCAATATTCACTCTCCTTTTGGCTCTGTTTTGGTCTCCACCAACACCTGATTAAAAAAATATATATTTAGCTGCTAAATGCTCACCCTTTTGGACAGACATGGATGTAAAGTGCAACTTGACTGGTTGGTAGAGACAAACAACTGTGAGGCATTAAATCTACTTTTCTTCTACGACAGTCTTCAACTGAGACCTTCCAGTTTCAGACCAGATTGCAATTCCAACCGTGTTGATTCTGCAGATACACATAAAGATGCAGCTCGCATAGTAAACATTAGCTCGATCAGTTTTCTCCCTGAGGGGATATTTGACAAGATTATATATATTTTTTAATGTGTCCGTCAGAATGTTTTAGCAGTGGGACAACACAGCAGCAATGGCGGGCCACCAGTGTTGAGTCGATGAAGGGGAAACTCAATTTGATTGTCCCCTTTTGGTACAGTGTGTGCGGCTTGCCTGCCTCTGCCAGCCTGGAAGTTTTAGCCAGACAAATATTTCTTTAAGGCAGAACCTCTTGGCAGGCAGAAGAGATTCTTTCTTATTGGTTGATTAAACTTGAACAGAGCCAAAGGACCTCATGTTGTATTTAGCTAAACACCATTAGACTAAAGCCCAGTGTGAAAACCAAGAAGGGAGGAGAAATATGTGTATTTAAGAGTTTAAGAATAAAACCTACATTTTGAGGTTTTTACTCTTGGAGCTGCAGCCTGTCACACATGCACAGAAAGCCTCACACAGCAAACCTTTGAGTTTGATGAGGAGAGGTCACATTTACTATTTTCTTTCATTGGTAATGGAGAATCAGTGAGTCACTCCAGTTTGCCAGTCAAAGTTTAGTCACAAGTAGCCGTGACAATGAGCCTCCTCTCAAATTACACGTTTAAAGACGAGTTGAATGTTCAGGCTAGTGTTGCTCTATATGTTCCATTTAAATCTCTCACTGTCCCTCAGGCCTCAGCCCACTAGTTCCTGTTCAAGATGCAAATCTTTAAAAACAAGACACAAACAGTGACAGAACGCATAACTAAGTACAGTAACAAGTAGTGTAGCTACTTTTTGTTCCCTGTTTTTATTTGCACACATACACAACAGCATGAAACCTGATAATATGAATAGGCAGATGTGACAGGGAGCCACAGGCGAATACATCGGACCTCCCCGCAACCCGACCAATAGAAAAAAAAAAGAACAAAGGAAAAAGATTCAAAATGATTTGACAAAATACAAAGACGAAAAGGACAAAAACAAAAGCCTAAAGTAAGAACTAATTTCTGCATAATAAAGAAATTGTCACGAGTTCCACCCACTGTTAGTTTGAGTTCATTTTGCTTTGCCTTGTCATTAATTCTCTCATCATTTCAGATCCTGTTTCCTCCTCACTGCCTGTAATCAACTCATTCCCCTCACCTGTTCTCCAGCCAATCTACCTGCCTGCCTGCTCCTTACTGGATTTGTTTGCCTCTTGGACTGATTTGCCTGTTTTGACCCAGCCTGGAATTGTTGAGTAAACTGAACTACATTGTATTCTGCCTGTCTCTGTGTCGTGCTTTTGAGTTCAGGTGTGTCGGTTCCAGCGAACCTCACAGAAATTCGCCCAACACTTGGTTGCAAAATGCATTATTTTATTGTGAAAAGCTACAGTTTTTGGGCATTGTAGTTCTCAACAAATGTTACTCAAACACACATTTGGTGCTCTAGTATTTGCGGCTGAAGGATGGTGTATATGGGATTGAGTCACAAACACTACAGTGAGTTCATAGTAATGACAGAACATGTCACCCAGTGTGGCTTATTGATGTGTTTTAATAGTGGGACAACAATGGAGCTCTATAGCACAGAAGAAGAAGATGTGAGCTTTGATACACACACAGTAATTAATGAATAGATGGTAATCTGTTCATTGTTTGTTGGGATCTTTTCATGGGATTTGTTGACTATACACAAATATAGACTGGTGACACTCTTTCTTTGACGTTTGCATTTTGCATGAACATTTTGTTATTCAATAATAGCAGACACTTGGGTGTTATTAGCTGATACTCTCTTTTCCTCATTGAAAGCCACAGTGAATTCACATAATGCAAAGATTACTTTGGAACAGTAAGTGATGGTGCGCACTTGCACTGAATTCATTTTTCACACAGCTCAATGACATAGCAGACTACAGCAGTTATTCATGTCTATAAAAAAAAAAAAGGTTAACGTGGTTTTGATAGCATTTCCAAGAACACCGTTGCGCTTCTTCTCTAGCACCTCTTAGCTGAGGTAGAAGTACTCAATGTACAATATGCATATTGGGTGACAAAATGTGAAAATAAAAAACCATGTAACTTGCAGCAGAAATGATAAATGAGAAGATATTTGAACAGTGGATTGAAATGTGTTTTAGCATCTGCCAAGTTCCACTGGTGTCCACAGCCACGGCCTCCCCCCCTTTAAACACACACACACACACGCGCGCACACACACACACACGTATATAAGAGACTCTTATTCCTTACACTCACAAAGTGGACTGTGAAGAGAGTACGATTTTTAATCATAATTAATCTGTAACAATTTTACAGGGACTTTGAATGAATATTATAATTATTGTTAAATGACACAGAACAGTAATAGAGTTTGTGACTCTCCTCAGTGGCTTCTGATTGTTTGATCTTTGAGACATTTATATTGGCAAAATTACAATTCTATGATGTGCGGAGGGATGAAATTTTAATTATTGCACCTAACAAATGTGAAATTGTTGGACATAACAAAAACCTAACCTACTGATTCTAAGTCATGCGAGGCATGGCTCTATGGCAGTGTTGGTCTCATGGTGCACCACTTAGTCCAGACGGACACATTTCAACAACCATTATACTACTTGTGACCCTGTAAGATTCACTAATGTAGCAGCAATTTGAAATTGTTTGTGAAATGGAACCCTGCCCAGTGTTTCAAAACTCAATACCACAAAGTCCTGACAAAGGAAACCAAAGAAATACGAAACAACAATAACTGAGATCACACTTAAATTGTGAGACATCACCTCTTGTATGAAAGATTACCATCTGGTGAACATACTTAGATTTTAATTATATGCTTCCTGTGTGGACAGGGCACTGTCCTCTGTAGCAGGCTGTGATTTAAGCTGATAAGCCTGACTTACTTCTATATGAAACCCCGGCATGGTGCAGCTTTAAGACGGATCGGCTGACAGCTCGTTGCAGTCATTACTGGTAATCATCTGTACTTGATACTGGCAGCAAGCAACAATGGCTGCGTCCGATGGACTCTCTAATGTAACCATTACATATTTACGGTTAATGATGGTGTGATGATGTGTAAAGGTGATGCCGTCAGGCTACCATCATAGTCGGATTCTGCCGTGGAGACCAAACAGGATGGACTTCCTGGCAATAAGTATGAGGATGTGCTGTAAGTGGTCAGTCCAGCATCAGCCTACATCATCAGTGATCATGAAGTTAAACACAGAAAGGTGATTCAATTGCAAATAATGTAAAACTCTCAATTTAATCTCAATTCCTACAGCAACCACTCTCTCCAGTTTATTTGCGGAGCCTGAACACAGGGCAGCTGAGGCCAGCCTTTTCAGTCCATCTCTATCTGCAGGCTTTCCTTGGCTAGAAAGAGAAGATGCTGCAGCTTCGTTTTCTAGCAATGAGGAAACACATGTGGAGGGGAAAACCAGAAGGGGCATGTTCTGAAGCAATTACTTTATTGTCCATTTGATTTGCTCGCATGTTAACAATGACCTGAACATATTTATATTTGATGACGTAATGTTTACTATCTTAGTTCAGTAAGCTAACATCTGCTAATTATTGGTCATAGACCAAAGTATTGGACAAATTGCAATTTTGACCTGACGAAGGTGCTAGATGAAGGGTCAGAGGGTCACTAATGTTATTAGAGTTCTTTCTGTGGAGAACATGAATATTGCTTTGAAATCCATGGCCTTCCATCCAGTAGTTGAATCTCAAGGATTGATTCAGTTAAGTATTCATCAGCTCTAAATCACCTATTAGATTGATTTCAACACCAATTACTACATTTTATTCTCATTTTATACCATGTCTCTTTATGACCATTTCCCGGTGACTGATCTGTTCATTTCTTCAGAAGGGGACTGAGTAGCAGTCTGAAAGAGAGGATCTGAAGATAAAATTATGACTCTGGAGGTTTACCAAGATGTAAGAGTGTCCCAGCATATCATTACAGAACATGTAGATCCTGCCCAGTCTATTTTTCCCTGTACAGAAACATGAAATCAGCCTGACCACATTCACGGTAAAGAGTAGACCATGAGGTTTTGTCCTGAGCCAGCCTGCTGCTGTTCGGCTTCTTTAAATCTGCAGGGCAGCAGGTCTGTCATTATGTGAGCAGAGCTTTGGGTGTGTCTGGGAGGCAGCCAGCCAGAAGCTGGAAACCAGGCCACAGCAGGGAAACATCTGTCCATCTTACCTTCAGTGTGAGATCACACTGTCCTCTATTGGGTACAACCGGTACTACTACAAACATATATACTAGCTCACACATGAGCTGTTTACTGTAGTATACTCAATGCGGGAACTACAAATGTCTTATTGAGGCACTACACAATGTATTTTACAAGCTTGCAAGCTCATTGACCCAATTATAAGGAGAGGACTTTAGCTTGAAGTTACTGGACCCAGCGCAGGAATGCATGTGCACAACAGCGTAGATGCATGCCCGTATGAATGCTTACATTAAGCAGCTGACAGATGTAGTATTTATTGTTCTTTAAATGTGAAGACAGCAGCTGAAATATACGGCCAAGAGCGGGATGATTACAATGTGCTGTTGAATTCACTTTTGTGGACATGTTGAAGATCCTCTGGTCGGCATGTTTTCTGTGAGAAATATAGTGCTCCACTTTATCTGTCATCACAGGGATCCATACAATAGCCATCTGCAGTGCAGTACCACAGTAGTGGCATAGTTTAATTCAGTTATATTTAACAGTTTTGCCGTTTTCTTGTGGGAATCAAATTGTTGCCTCTTATCTTCATACTGCTATAACCGAGATCGTGCGAATGGTCCACAAATAAAACGGGATTTTTAAAAATGAAACTTTTTTTTCTATCACATCATGTTGTTCATCACAGCCACACGTGTATTTAACTATATTACTCTCTGTTTATTACTATGTTATGTACTTGACTTTCTTCACGGAGCCAGCGATTTTTACGTTACCTGAAGGACAAAGCAGGTTCAAGATTGGAAAAGATAAAGCGGTATTCAGCAAGCACACATTCAACAGCCCTGCAGGTTCCAATAGGACAAAATGAATCACTCAATAAATATATTCTGCCTTGATGGCATTAAAGCCATAAACAAAATAAAACCTTTTTTTCTGTGTGAGTACGTGTCAGCTGGTTGAAAGACGTAGAATGAAAAGTCGAATGGGGAACAAATGATGAATAAAGGGATTTGTGTGATTTCAGAGAATTGTTAATGGCTGTGTTTGAAATTAAAGAAAACAAATGTGGAACACAGGTGCACTGAGCTCTCAACCTGCTCTGAACAGGTCGTTCTTGGTACCAAGAGTGTAGTTCAGTCTGGACCACTTTAGTCAAAGAAACACAAGGTAATCCTAAAGCAGGGAGAGCACACCTCTCCTGCCCTTCCATGTGCAAACATAGAGCCGAAGGCAGATAGAGCAACTCTCCGCTTTTTGATGCGCACACCTGGGAAAGCTAAGGTGGAAAGAGCAGCAGCAAAAGACAGAACAGAGCAGGCATCAATGATGACAGAAATGACATTGATAGGTCAGATACAAGATGAAAAGAAGGACTGGGGGTGGAGGTGGGTTGCTAAGCGGCTTGCAGAGGAAGCAGCAATGGTTGGCAGGTGAAAGCAGCTTACAACATGCTTCTGCAGCTTCAGATGTAACACATATTCATACTGAACTACAACAGAACATATTGCATCCACAAAATACCTGAAAGTATTTTTTATCAGAAAGGATTTGGAAAGGTAAAATTATATTTTCCATAAGGCCCCTATTAGCGTCTGTATGAGACACGGCAGGCTTTCAAGTAACTCCAATGTTAACCTATATGTCACGCTTAGACGCGTAAAGAAACAGACGTTTATAGAGAGAGTCTGCTATGGGCGGGAGGAAGGGTGGCGTACCGCTCAAACCAACACCAGGACTTTCTTCTGTTTCTTCTCCCGTGTGAAACCAAAAGTTTAGTTATTTACTGACGACGTTATATCACGTAATGTTATGCCACTGAATCATATGACGTTACATGTTAAGTGTTGGGCTTGTGAGTATTATGTTAGATGTAGTACTAATGAATAAGATTGATGGATGGATGTCTACCAGACTATACACACACTGCTACTGTACTGTGGTAATCTACTACAGAGAATGTCAGTATGGCTCATAATATCCAGTAATCCTTTGGACTGGATTAGCCACCCACTGATCTGACCTGCAGGCTGTAATATGTCCATTGGCAGGTTTACATTATGATGCACAGTGATTTGCTACTTTATTTTTGTACTGGGCTGCAGAAATAGAGGTTAACTTGAAAAACACTTTTTGTCATGATCTTGGTTTTCATGTTTCCTGTTTTATTTTGTAGGTACATTCCCCTTGTGTCATGTCTAGTTTACTTCCTGTCTTTGTGTTTTCCCTCCTTCTGTGATTGTTTTCCCTTCCCTGATTTGATCCTCCTATATCTAATCACCCTGCACCCTTGTGTCTTTGCTGCCCTCTCCAGCTGTGTCCTGTTCTTGTCATTAGTGTCTGTGTGTGTATATTCCTGTCTATCCTGTTGTCCCTGGTGTGGTCTATCATCTATATCCCTGGTGTGGTCTATCATCTATGTCCCTGGTGTGGTCTATCATCTATGTCCCTGGTGTGGTCTATCATCTATGTCCCTGGTGTGGGCACTCATGCTGTGTACCCCTCTCGCTCCCTCGCGCTGCGGTTTGTGTATTTTTTTCAGTTTTTGCTTTTTACCTTTTTGTATTTCAGCTTTTCATAACCTGCTCCCTCAGTTTTTACTGTACCCTTTTTGTACTTTAGCTTTGTTTAATAAAGCTCTCTTTTCGTTATAACACTAAGCCTGTTTTCTGCGTTTGGGTCCTTCCCTTTACCCCACCCGTGATACTCTTGCCTCAGTTTAGGATTATTTTATCGGACTGACCGAAACCACAGTGTACTCTAGCAGCACTGGAGAGCTTGTTTCACTGACAGCAAGAAAAGTGCAACTCTTGATTTTAAACAAACCTTCTAAACAGCACGTTAACATTGTAATGTTAACATCCTGACATGAGCAGTAACCAGTACATCCTCATAGGAATGATGCAATTACAGCCACAACATAATGACTATATTTTTCATTGGGGAAATAATACTATTAGAGTTTATAATAACAGTTTATTATATTGTGTTACAACGCAAACATTTAGTTACACCATACAGTAAGTGATTTGCCCTACACATCCTAACAATAAGATGCACCTGCCTGTTTACATAATATATGGTTTGACATATTCCGAGCTGGACTTTCTCAGCTCTGTTTATTTCCTGATGTAAGTGTTAGGTGACATGGCTTGATTGCCATTCACAGCAGATCAGAAGTGGGCCTCGTAAGCCAATAGATATCCATCGTTGTACATGTAGATCTGCTTGTTTGTGGGGTTGTAGCTCAGGCTGGCCACTCCTTTAGCTACCTTCTCCAGTGGCAGTGCTATTGAGTTGTCTTCTTTGCCTGTTGCCGTGTCAAAGGCGTAGAACACCTCCTCGCGGTACTCGTCCACATAGCGAGTGGCGTAAAGCACACCGCACACCATGAAAGCATTGCTCACCGCCTTCTTGAACAGCCTCGTCTCCCACGTCTGTGAGACATTGAGTGTCTCAGCCTCGCTGTCCCAGACTAGCTGGCTCACAACAAGATTACCGTGGTTACCAACAGTGGCATATAGGGCCCATAGTCCCATCTCATCTGCCTCCACGTCCACATCACTATTGGCACGGCAGTCATAGTAACAATACGGGAACTTGTTGTTGAAACCCACGCCGGTGCCTGGAAGTGTCACCCGCTTGACGGTGTTGCTGTTCAGGTCGTAGCGGCAGACGTCCGAAGATCGGTAGCAGTGATAGTACAGCGCTTCGCCATATAGAACAGCACTGGGACCCTCAATGGTGTTGGCATGAGTGAAGGATGGGGCGATGGTGAAGTCCCTGTGGTTGGCGGAGGCCATGAAGTCTTCGTAGGTTTGGTACACGCGCAGGGTGTTGCCCCAGATGTGGCTGTTGAGCAGAGGCTGAACCCAGTAGCTGTTCTTCTGCCCCTCGCTGTCCATCTGGGCCTGTTTGCCCCATGAACCAGAGACGTAGCTTTTACCATGAGGACTGACCTTAGTCACAACAGGATCGCTAATGTTGGAGATCAGACCCTTGAGGCAGTATCTGCCCTGGCCTGGAAACAGAGAGATAAGCAGGTGAATGTACAGGACATGCAGTCTATTACTCTCTTCGATTCTTAGGTTTGGTGTTGGTGGGACGAGAAATTGGTTATTGTGCTTTCCATAATAATATATATATATATATATATATATTATATAATATATGTATAACTAATAAATGGAAATGAAATAAATAAAATTGTATGTACAGTATATACCCTTGTATTGTAGACACACCAACCCTACTTAAAAATGTTTAAATCAGCATATCAACATTTCTATATCCTTTACCATTTGAGTTTTCACTCGCCACATTTACGGGTTTACAACATTGCCAGTATGTTTCTTGGTTGGCATGTGAGTGGTGCTGTACATGTTTTGGGATTTTTTCGCACATATCTGTATATGACTATATATGAGTGTCAAGTGGAATATTGACTGTCTTTTTAATATTCCATGCTGATGGGATCCATTTTTTTTTGTTGCTTTTTCTTAAAAAAATGAAGATATTACAGAAGATTTTCTCTCCATGCTTTAGAATAAACAGGTATTATAATGGACACAGTCGGTAATACCTTAAACCTACTTTTTTAGACTGTATTTCTTGAAGTCTGCACCATAAATAAATATACGATTACACACACACTTGCCTCTGAAGTCTTTGGGGATGGACTTGCAGGACTCGGCGGCGTTCTTTAGGTAGCGCAGCTTCTCTTTGACGGTCTTCATGTTAATTGTTTTTGAAATGTGCATCTTGTCTACATCTCTACGCAGTTTACCCACCTAACACACACACACACACACACACACACACACGACATTTACAATATTGTTTACAAACAGTTCACATATGCGCTTGATAACCCATTACATTTAAATTCAAAATATTTCAAATAACTTGATAATGTACTTCATATGAACATATTTATTCCAAAATGTCCTTTTTATACCCATGACATAAAAACACGAGCTAATTCTTATTTGTATCATATTTTCTTTGCTGTATTATATTGCTATTTGCTGATGCAACATAGAGTTCAGTTTAACTTCATGTTTGTAGGAATCATTTAAGTGTCTGTTCGGCTGCACCTCTTTGGAGAGTTTCTGTGTTTGGGCGGTGTTTAACTGGCTGTGGATGGCACCGACGTCTGTCTCCAGCTGGCTGAGCTGCTGGCCCAGCAGGTACAGGGACAAGTCCGTGTACAGGCCCTGGTCGTGCAGGTACTGGAGGGGCTCCAGTCGTTCCATAACATTCATAATCACAGCCTGGATCTGAGGAAGACGCTGGTTGGACAACTCCAACTGCAAGAAGGAGGCACAGACCGAGACTCCTATGATGTTTCTTGATAACTGAATGTGTTTTCAGGATTCATGTTCTTCTCTTTCTCATTTATTTTTGGGTACTGCACCTTCACACAGTCACAAGACATGCAAGTCAGGAGAACTGAAAAGTCTTAAATACCATAGTAATCATATGGATCAACATTTTTAAACCCAATCATCACATCCAATGTCACATCATAATAACTGCTTCTAACCAGTGTAGTATGATTCAGTACCACTGTATGCATATAATCCATCAAATTAGAGGTTGAACTGGACTGGAGCCAGTCTGAATTAAGTACCACAGCCACTGTTAAATGACGCTGGTCGATCTTAGCTCTCACCTGTTCCTGCAGGCTGTGCAAAGATCCTTCACAGGACTGAACCTGTTGCAGCATGACCTTGTAATTCCCAGTAGGGAACGACCACATGTTGGAGTTCACCTCACAAACACACGAGCCATTCTTCTTCTGGCCGGACACACGCTGAGCCTGGCCATCACCCTGCAGTCACACACACACACATATATATATATATATATATATACATTATATATATATATATATATAAAAGCTGATGTTGTATACAGGAGAGTAAAGAGACTGCAGTAACAAAAGAACAAAAAACAAGACAGGGTCTTTTGTCATAAAGTGCTATATCTTCCACTTTTAGTTCTTAATTTCTGAGAATGAGATATGAAGTGTAACTCACTGATGTCAGCAGCAGTAGGAGCAGCAGCAGCATGTTTACAGCCGAAGAGATAAACAGCGAAGTGACAAGGGCAGAAGCTGTGAGTATTGAAAACCTTTTCCTGACTTGCTTCTCTTCACTGATGAGTCACGACAGAGTCTTAAAAACCACTGACATGGATGTGAAACTCTAAAGACGTGAGCATTTGGAGTTTTTCATACTTACTTACTTCATCCTGTGGTATTTCCCGTTCACAATATCCAGCTGCGTGTTGTCGCCTGTTTTTTCTTTTAACGGCTTTGCAAGACCTGATTACTTGAGCATGTGTCAAAACATTCTTAAAACATTATAATACAATAATGCACTTTATAATATAGGTGCATTGTCTTCACTTTACATGCTGTTTTAAAAAGAATTATGAACACCACCACTGCAAAGGTGCGACTAAATAGAAAAATGTATCTTTGTCATCTAAAGCTGGACTAGTAGGTGATTTATTATCTAATAATCAGATTGATTCATTTTGTCTCACTGAAACCTGGCTGAGACATGAAGAATATGTCAGTCTAAATTAATCCACTCCGCCTCGTCATATTAATACTCAGGCTCCTGGAGGCCGAGGTGGTGGAGCTGCAGCCATATTCAACTCAAGCTTATTAATCAACCCTAAACCTAAACTAAACTATAACTCTTTTGAAAGCCTTGTTCTTACTCTTTCAAACCAAACATGGAAAACAATAAAGCCAATCTTATTTGTTATAGTGTACCGCCCTCCTGCTCCGTATTCTGATTTTCTATCCGAATTCTCAGACTTTTTATCAAGTTTAGTCCTCCCAAAAGCCTCCGAAACGTATTGTCTAATGACATAGTAACTCTGGATGGCATTAACTTGACCTCCAGCACCACCGTAAGGAATCCCGGTGTTATCTTTGATCAGGATATGTCTTTTAACTCCCACATAAAACACATTTCAAGGTCTGCCTTTTTTCATCTGCGTAACATTGCAAAAATAAGGCACATCCTGTCTCAAAAAGATGCAGAAAAACTAGTCCATGCATTTGTTACTTTAAGGCTGGATTACTGCAACTCCTTATTATCAGGTTGTCCCAAAAAATCCCTTAAAACTCTTCAGTTGATTCAAAATGCTGCAGCACGAGTATTGACAAGAACTAGGAAACAAGATCATATTACTCCTGTATTAGCTGCTTTGCACTGGCTCCCGGTAAAATACAGAATATAATTCAAAATACTTCTCCTGACCTACAAAGCCATTAATGGTCAGGCTCCAGTTTATCTTAAAGATCTCATAGTACCTTATAAACCAACTAGAGCATTGTTCTCCCAGAATGCAGGGTTACTTGTGGTTCCTAGAGTCTCTAAAGTACAATGGGAGCCAGAGCCTTCAGCTATCAAGCTCCTCTACTGTGGAACCAGCTCCCAGTGTGTGTTCGGGAGGCAGACACCCTCTCCACATTTAAGAGCAGGTTAAAGACTTTCCTCTTTGATAAAGCTTATAGTTAGGGCTGCCTCAGGTTTGCTTTGGACCAACCCCTAGTCACGCTGTTATAGGTTTAGACTGTCGGGGGACTTACTCTTCTCCTCCTTTCCCTATTTTTCTCTCTCTCCTTCTCTCCCTCTCTATCTATTTGCATTCATGTCCTTTAAATGCATGTTACTAACTCACCATCCGCGGAATCATCCCCGGAGTTTCTGTGCCTCTCATCCGGCAGGTTGCCACTATTAAAGATTACGTCTGGATCGCAAATCATGGCTGCGCCTGTTGCGCGGTCCTGCCTGATGCTCACGCTAATTTATATATACATATATATACATATATATATATATATATATATATATATGTATATATTATTTTTATTTTTTGAGACACCAGGAAGCCTTTATTGACATCCCCCTCGATCCATCTTTTTACACGATCGCATCATGTTTTCTGTCGCATAGATGTTGTATTTTTATCTATGTTGTTTATTCTCTAGTCTGTGCGTCCTGGAAGAGTATCCTCCTCAGTCTCTCCCTGAGGTTTCTTCCATATTTCCCCTTTAATTGTGGGGTTTCTTTTAGGGAATTTTTCCTTGTAATGTGCGAGGGTCTAAGGACAGAGGGGGTTGTATCCTGTACAGGCTGTAAAGCCCACTGAGACAAATGTGTCATTTGTGATATTGGGCTATATAAATAAACTTGATTTGATTTGATTTGTTAACTATGGAGGTCTAAGGTTTGTTACACATTCCACTGCCCGTACTTATCATAGTGCTCTGTATGACAGGGTGAGCTGGCCCTTACTGTCTATAATAATAATACTAATAATATTAGCTTGCATTTTATAGTGCCTTTCAGCATGCTTTACACATATGGAGGCAGACCAAAACAAATAAATTAAACAAATAACAGAAATTAGTAGTAGGAATGTTTTTGTGGCCATAACAAAATTATTGTTTGAGGGCATGGAGAGATTTGTAAGAGATAGAGGACTTGAACGGGAGTCTGGTGGCTGAAGGTGGGGGTGATGAACTTCCAGGGCTCGGTGCGAGTGAGAACCCTGCGAGCGGAGTTTCTTCAGCAGACAGTTTTGCTGCTCGGTGCAGAGTGGTCACTTTCTGTTCCTGAATCATGTTACCACATCCAACAGAGGCTGATATATTTTTATAAAAAAAAAGAATAACCGAGTTTTCCGTTCATCATATACAAAAATATGTCAAAAATTCCGTGTTGCTGCAATCCCAACCACAAGGAGGAAGTGATCACATTCTGAAGGAAACGTGACACATGGCACACACACTGAACACACATGCACGTTCACTCACATGCAGAGGTTAGTGGGAGGGTTCACAAGTTGGAAGCTGCAGCTACAGTCAGACACGCTGTCATAATCAAAGTGTGTCAAAGAACTGTTTCATTGAGCTCTCTGATCCGCCATGAAGCTGTCTGGGATCCTTCCACTGTGTGCCCTGTTCACCCTCACCCAACAGGCAAGCAAACACTGGGACCATAGTGATTACTTCATTTTGTATTTATTTTTTAACATGCCATGTTTAATATCCTTGATTGCAGGCGGCTTCACGTGACGGGTGTTCGTGTGAGTTGATTCATTCAGAGAAGACGTTCCCTCATGACAAACTCAGCGCAGTGGAGGAAAATGTATCAAAATGCAACAGCAACATCACCCCACAGAAGGTACAGTAAGCAGTTGTGTTCTTCTCTAAACCAGCTGAAAAACTGTCATAAAATATATGATTATCTATGTATGCGTTCATGCTGATGGAGTCCTGAGTGATGTGTGAGCACAGTGTGGACCTGCTCTGCCTGCAGACTCTGGAGCTGGAGAGTCTGCTGCTGGGTTTGGAGCGACGTCTGCCCCACCTGCAGGACGATGTGTCCATGCTGGAGAGGGAGGATGATGGAGAGCTCTATGCAGTTATCAGCCTGCAGGTGATAGAGAATGAACTGAGGGAGATCAACCAGCTCATCGACAGGCTCAACAGCACCACCCTCGGACACGAGCAACTAACTACTGACACTGCGAAACAGGTAGATTCATACAGAGTGACATCGACCAGCTCAACACTGACAGAATTCAAAAAGGCATTATCTGTGTGAAGTCCGCTCAAAATGTAGATGGATTTTTGGTATCTATAGCCAAAGTTGAACATGAAAATATCTTGTGTAATATTATTCAAGGGAGCACTAACATTTTTACTGCACTGTCCCGTAGAATGACGATGGTGGGCAATATTGCAGAAGTTATGACTATGATATCAACAAAGTAAATTCATGTACACTATTACCAAGAACTCTCCACCTATTACATTTTCACTGTCAGAGACAAATGAAAGAAACTTTTAGCTGATATTGTTGCAATATTACTTTGAAAGAATACGTCACTGATGTAGCATTGCACCATTCTTTTCAAATTCAGTTAAATCCAAATTGTTCTTCTTCCTCGTCAAAATCTGATGTCTATATTAACAACAATGCAACGCTCAGTCGGAGAGTCATGTGTGTTATTCTAGTAGCGACTGTTGTAGCCTGGAGCGTCTAGCCTCAAGCAGAGATGAGTAGGGGGCTACAGAGGTGTGGTAAACTCCATTTTCAAACTCGTAGCCACAACCGGCACCAGGTTCACTACCATTTAATAGAATTGCAAATGTCTACCTTCGCTTCACACCATCTGGTAGTACAGAGAGTGACACTGGCAGGCAGGTTCTATAATCACACCAACAAGTGCACATAATAACTTTAATGTAAAAATGGAAAGAAAAATAGTACAGTAGTAAAAGTGTACTGATGCAGAGCCCCTGTTGACTTTTGAATCCATCACTTAGAGTTCATCAGAGGTTTGTAATTGATAGGTGAAATATATATCAATATCTGTCCAGTTTCTGTGACAGGTAATATTGCATTCAAGGGGCAATCAAATCAAATCAAATCAAATCAAGTTTATTTATATAGCCCAATATCACAGATTATACATTTGTCTCAGTGGGCTTTACAGCCTGTACAAGGTACGACACCCTCTGTCCTTAGACCCTCACATCGCACAAGGAAAAAC
>CALSCE010010634.1:2745023-2783420 GCA_943593645.1 Bovichtus variegatus
CATACCATACCAGTGGTAAAAACTTTTTTTTACACCTGGCAAGAATTAAGGAACTTCCTATCCTATAAAACTATTTTTATTGACCTGTAGTCCCAAACACAAGAGATTAAAAAAAAGTTTAGATCAAACTTAGAAAAAGGATCACAAGAACTGTTTTCCTCACTTGCTTCTCAGGGCTTCAGAAGAATTTGTAAAAGTTACAAATTGTGGTTTTACTGTGAGATACGTGTCGTAACTACTTCTTCGAAACAGCAGTCGGGCGTAGTGATTTCCTATTTATCACATACACTATGTGTGCTGTAAGTCATTAAATAAAGTAACTAATACAGCCTGCACAAGTGTTGGCAGTGTGCGGTGTGTCTGCAGTCAGTGCTGTGGAAGACTGAGTATTCTAGTATTACAGCCTTGTTTGTCTGGACACACCTGCCATTATGTGTCTCCATTAATGAGGAGCGAAATTAAACCATTTATTGCAGTAATAAACAAATATGAAATCTTACCATAAATATCTTTGAACAACCATGGGTGTTATTAAAATTAACTGTTTGATTAAGCATTCAAATGTTTTGATTTTTTTGCCAATATAGGCCCTCAAACATCAAACTGCATATGGGAAGAGTTCATTTTCATATCATATACAACATATACCAACTCTTTTCAGGGTTATAAAGCAATAAGATCAGCTGCTATTATTCTGGATTCCCACATGGAGGCTCCTTGGATTTAATAAGCACAGTCTTAAGATCATTTCTTATGAGATGCTTATTCTTCATCAATTAAAAAAAAAAAAAAGTTTAGTTTAAAGGTGTATAAGATATGCCAGAATTAAAATTTAAAACATTAAAACAATGCACTAACATTATGAACAGAGTGTGAAGAGGTATCAGTGGTGACGTTAAAGACGTCTCTGTGTCTGTAGCAGAGATATCTCCTGAAGTTAGCATGCTAACAGCTAGCTGCTCCGTCCAGCCTGTAATACCACGTGTTCCTCTAGAGGTGATAGTGAGTCAGTGTAGCTCCAGTCTGCCTCAGTACAGAGGGAGAAGAAGAACAGCTGCCTGACTCAGACTCAGAGCTCGTCTACATCACATCATGATCCCTGCACGCTTTCATAGTTTGTGTTGACTAAATGAAAACTGGCAGAAACGAGAAAATGACTCGCAGCATCGCCTCATTCTCACCGTCGGCGGGAGGCTGCTCCGCTGCGAGTAGAGTGTGTGGTGGTTGGGAGACGGACAGATCTTCCATTAGCAGATAACTTGACTTTAGCCAACAGGATGAAACAAACATACGAGTCGTTCCCTCGTCTCTGCCAAGCCTACATACAAACTATCAAAAAGTAACTTTACATGGACCTTACAGCCCCCAGTGCCACAGGAAACACAGATATCTGAGCTCCATGTGAAGGTTCTAAGATAGCAGAGATATTTAGACTCTCAGAGTTTCAGCAGTCTGCTCTAATAGACTGACAGACAGACATTAGAATACTCTGTTGTTTTAATGATGGTTCTCATGATTGATACATTTACTGTAGATTGTATGGACCCAGCAGTAGAGGTGAAATACTGCCCCTTATTTCTTTGAGCTGGTGGCTTAAAATGACACATTGAACCCAAGTATGCACTAAGACAATGTTATTGGAAAATGCAGTTTACCCTAACACACATGAATGTCTTAAAGAAGGTATTATTTACTTGAAAAATTAAAGAGATAGAGTGTGAAAATAATCAATATGTATACTGTTACAGTGTGCCTTATTGTGTCCTTGTTTAGATGTAATATGTGATATGCAAGATGTTATTGAATTAAGTAACTTAGTGACCAATCTATTGTGATATAAGATGCAATATTTGTAAACTGAAGCGAAAGAGTACACCACCTAAAAGGGTGACAGAAGATCTGATTGGTGCAGAGAAGCGCCAACAAGGGGCCAATAGGACCTGGCCCCAGCCAACCAATGGGAGAAGAGTATACCTGAAAGGCGGCGGGTATAAGATATGTTGTAAACTAGAGATCGTGGCCGTTTTGTGAATCTGTGAGACAGAGTAACTACTTAAATGTGGTCTGTGGACAGTAAAATAGGTCCTCAGCTGAGTACTTTTGTAATGCTCATCACATCATCATCGAATAAATATCGTTTACCTGAAGAGAAGTTTTCCGAAATTGATTTCTACGCATCTCTATTTCAAATTATAAGAACACGACAAGAGGCAGAATATTTTATCTCACACGCAACCAGCAAGCAAAAACAACGCTATTCTTCCAATGCAGCAAGATGTGCTCATTGAGAAGTCGAGTGAAAGTGTGAAAGAGAGGTGTTTCATGAGAGACGTCTCATCATTCCTGTCTCCCTCAGCACGTCTGACTAAAATAAACACGTGTGAAGCTCAACTTCTTCACAAAGAAAAAAAAAAAAACCAGAGGGACTTCTGGTTCAAGTTTATACATTTCTGAGTTCAGAGTCGAGTTAAAAATTGGTGTAAAAATATCAAATTCATCCACTCTCATGGTGAAACAGTACTAGCACAGGATTTGATTTTAATTGATATGAATTGATCCTTGTTTTCATGAAAGCATAAAGCTGTGATTTAGGGTACTTTTAGTCATGATCAGCACACAGCGGTGCACTCCTCACGTCTTTGTTAACAGGGGAATGAAAAGTTATTTTCAGTAAGGACACACGTCTTTTTCTACGGTGGCCATCAGGGACGACAACCTTTCAACTAAGTTTGTGGTTCCAGTGCAGTCGGCGTAGACCTTCTGTGACAAATACGGCAGCGCAGATGGGACACTTTACAGAGTTGAGCAGTGAAATGGCAGAGGGTATGAAAGATAATTTACAGTATATCACTTAGTTTCGGCTAATGGTTGTCTGAACTTAAACTCTAAGTGCAGGGGGGGGGTACTGTCACATATTATATTCAAATAGATTTTTCTGCTGAGCGTCAATAATTGTGCTGCGGACTTTCGTCACCCTCGTTAATGAGTTTTTCTGCTTGAGCTTGAGAGATGCATTCCAGCAAATAAATGAAAAGGAGGAGACTGACACAACCAACAATTTACAACACAATGTCACCAGGGTAGAACATAGATCTGACATACTGCAGACACACAGACTTTCAAACCCACAAGCTCACTGACGGGCATGTTAGAGTTTACCTGTCCATGTCTTTGGATGCAGGCACTAGAAGAACATCCAAACTCTACAAACTCCTGAACTACCCAGGACCTTCCTGCTGCACTAATGACTCTACCATACCGGCTACTTTCTACTTGAGCTGCATATTCTTCATCAGTACATTGGAGTCACAGCTGTGGCACTTGACACTTCCATCTTAACAAAGTTATTATTTTCTTTGTTATATTTAGCCTTGTGAAATTACAAATAACTATATTCTGCCTTCCTCGTCTCCTCGACAGGCAACAGCTGTTTACCCAAGTGAGCAAGTGCGAAGAGATGTCAAACAAAGCAAGATGAAGGGTGATAGATGGTGAGAACACAAAAGACGAGACACACTGATAAGAAAAGGAGAGAACAAGAGGAGAGAGAGTGGCCGGCGAACAGCAGCACACACATCAGCTCATACCTTCCAATCCCCTGCAGGCATCAGCTGTTCACAGCTTTCCTGCAGAGAAACACAAGCAGAGATAGAAGACAGAGAGAGAAAACATGTTAATAGGGAGGAGATAAGTAGTCTGAATGTGTCTACCACACACATATTCCTCCTGCATTAAAGAGTGCATCCAGTGTTGGAGCTGAAGGCTGTTAGACTTACAGAAGAGACAGGCTGTGCACTGTAGGTCCACACCACAGTAACACACAGTCTCCCAGAAACACCTCAGCAGCACAGGGTATCATGTTCAACTATTTCTCAACATACATGTATATTATAAATGACATGTTGCATTAATAGCTCCCTTTATAGGCACAAAAAGCCAAGACTTTAGTAAAACTGTACTGTATGTGTTAGAACTAATTCAAAGGATTCAATTAAATTCAAATTCTACAGCAATTAGGTTTGGGTACGGAGGCTATGTGACGTTAAGATGTTGATGTTTCTTTCTTTTACTATGAAGCATATATGATTTTTATCTTCTGTGGAACTGCAGGACGCAGTCCAGAACACATTTCCCTCCAGGGACAATAAGGTATATCGTTTCAGGAGTCATATTTAAAAAACAAGCTGTCAGAAGTGATGCAACAGAAGTCAAGTCTGACTTTTAGAACCTATTATGATAAACATCTGCGATAACACATAATGTAATGACGCCGTATTATGTAATAACTTGATAAAATGTAATACATTTTCACTTCATAATGTAATAACGCACGCTTTATGTATTATCTGCTGCATTATGTAATAAACAGCATGGAGGCAATTTCCCGACATTTTGTAATAAATGATTACATATTGCAGTAGTTATTACAAAATGCAGGAGAATGCAATTTTCTTTAATGAAAATTTAATAATATATGCATTATGTAATAACCAACCAAAATGGATCTTTTGATCTGGACACGTTTTATTTTTAGGAAGGTTTAGGAATACGGTGACAATGAGAGATAATCTACTATTCTACTGAATTTATTGTATCTTTTAAAAAAATTATTTTGAGTCAGTTTGATTCATGATTGAATGCATAAAATAAACACTGTTGTTATAATGTTATAACGTTATACGTATATATAATGTATTTTAACATTAAATCATTTTCAAAATGCGGGAAAAGTATATTACATATTGCTTTCAGGCTGTTTATTATTTAAAATATCATAGCACCAGGTAAAACAAGTTCAAACATTTGTGTTGTCTCCAAGCCTGATGACGATCATGGTGACATCATCAGGATTATTTTGTCAGACTTTGGCATGCTCCCTGCAGAGCCACAGAAGACATGATTCAATTCTTTTCAAATCCGTAATAGTTCTCTCCAGGGTTCGCAAACTAATATTAAGTGGTGGCGTGCCCCTTTAAAAGCCTAATTTTAACACATCCGTATGTCTTTGGTTATTGGCAAATGCACTTGTTATTCCAGAGAGACTGTAAAGATCATCTCCTGAGGTGCCTGTGGGAGACTGTCGTCAGCAGTAAAACGTGAGGGAAGATGGTGTGTTTTAAATACAGGATGAGAGAGCACAGCAACCAGATTCCCCACAGGAGTCAGGATCCCTGTGAGCCTGTCTGGCTCCTTGACTGTCAAAATAGTTAAAGAGATTCAGAGACACTGACAAGTTGGCTCCAGAAAATAAGTGGCAGCTGTGCTCGTGCCATGCAAATGTGTCCAGTGTTGGAACACAGAATATTTTTGGGATAAAAATTCAAAAATTTGATCTCGCTCACTTTTTCAGGAATCTGGTCTTGACTTTCATTTAAGGAGATACCATATGTATTGACATAAGACAGGTTCATGCTGATGTGCTGGAACACAACACATGTCACCTCTTTTGTAATGTGTAACAGTGAAGGTCCACCGGTCCGAACCTGTGTTGTTTCAGCACATGTCATTCAGAGCTGGTTCCTGCTCTGCTGCCTTTGTAAAGCTGGGAGCAGAGCAGGAACATCTGCACATCTGGACAAAAAGTGAAGGACATGCAGAGACACCATCCGAACTGTCAGACGGACGGGTTTCACACCGCTTCCTTGTAAACATGCACAAGTAGAAGATGTTATCAGCTATTATATTATTTCTGAAAGACAATATGACAGGATTAAAGATGGATACTGTACATATACAAAGGAGAAAGGAATAGTGGCGGATTAAGGAGAGGCGGTGGGGGGGGGAGTAAAGAAAGTCACATTTGAAGTTATTAGCAGTGATGACTGGAAAAATAAGGGCAGGAGTGAACAAAGTCAGATCAGGGAAACACCTGAAGAGAGAGAGAAACGTCACTAAAAACAACAGGACCTGAAGCTGCCCTTTATGAACAACATGACGACGTCAAATAATATTGAACGAGCTGTTAGCTTCTCTGATATACTGCTGTATCAACACTGGAGCGTGAAGGGGAGACGGGGAGGGAGTCCAATAAACTGATCTCGACAGTAAAGGGCAACTTCAGTCCCTGTGGATTTCATGCAAATGGCTTATTGTTTTCAGAGGGGAAATATTAGTGATGACAGTATGGTGGTCGGACCAGCAGGTGGCACTCTTCTCTTTCTTATAACTCCCACCCGTAATACTGCATGTAGAGGAGCGAGGGAGAAGCAAAGCACTGTGTGTTCTCTGCTGTGCCTGGTGACCATGAAATGTGTGGCTTGTATCTGTTTGGAAAAATGTGTCCTATTTTGTTTCAGTGAAGGTCTCCGAGAGGGAGGTTACCCATTGAAATTAATGCATAAAGAACAGTGTGTGTGCCCAGGTGATCCTGCCGCGCAGAGATACAAGTGTGTAGTGAAGATGTGTGGGACACAGGTGTATTGTGTCCTTCTCTGATCTCAGAGTCTCTCTGACTGGAGGCTGGTTTCGTGAATGTATTATTTTGGCCTAGATTTTGGGCATTTCAAAAGGAACTCTCTGTTGAAAAGCAGGATTACTGCTAAAATAACTCAAATTCAGCAGGTCCAGGAGGATCACGTCACGATCAAGTCCAAGACTGCTAACATAAAGATGGGCTGAGATGTATAGAAGATGCTGTTTTGTGTTTTGTATTGCTGTATTTGTTACTACACACACATCCCTGCATGTAATTCCTGCTCCCATCCACTATATTTCTGGTGGAACTATGACAATATTAGTATTTGGTCAGTTTCAGGAATTGTTACTATAGATGCAGGCTCGTGTTGTTAAAGGGTGTTAAACAATTAATGTTTCCTGCGTCTAACAGTTAAATATGTTGCTGGTTGATATGTGTTAGGATAAGGGATCGATAAACAAACTGCTTATTGTATATCGTACAAAGAAAGAAGATACCAGAACGCAACTCGATACATTTACTCAAGTACTTTAGAACAAGAAGTATCTATACTTCACTTAAAAATTGACATTTAATGCGACATGTGTCCTTGCTTATAGCCCACAACATTTCAGAGGGAACTATTAGACTACACTTTTTACTCCATTACATTTATTTGACAACTATAGTAACTATACCAATTAAAATGTATAAACAAAGACATGATCAGCCTATACAATGTGTATTGTTAAAGATGAAAAAACTCAGTTGATAAAGTAGTTGCAATTAGCTTTGACCAGCCACAGCATAAGAATGTTGTTTACATATTAATGTAAGTAGTAATAATAATCAATTAAAAGGATATTATTCTGCTGAATAAGGAATTGTCTTTAAGTATGCGTTATTAATAATACTTTTCAATGCACTAAAGGTTACCAGCGGTTACCATCAACCATGTTGGGGTAGAAACAACTAAATACGTCTGAGAGGGAATGATAGAATTGAAAACATGATTTGATTTGATTTTATATACTGACAAATCAATTTCTTGTGATTTTTCCTTCACAGTTTAGTTTTATATTATGACATCAACAGTGAGTGTTCTGCTGTTCATTTCTGTAAGCTGTGTTCCGTGTGTGTGTGTGTGTGTGTGTGTGTGTGTGTGTGTGTGTGTGTGTTTCAGTGTGCTGGCAGTCCGATGTTTCTGCTTCTTCCGGTGGTTCTGGTAGTTACCGGCAGGACCCCGCTGGCCCGACTGCGGGTCTGGCGGAGCCAGTGCCGCGCGATGACATGCCAGCGGTGAGTGGGGCGGCTGGGGGGAGGGGGGTGGCTAAGAGGCACGGCAGGGCTGGCGGGGCACGGTAACCCCCCCGATGCCCCCTCTCCTTTATCCTGCTGTGTTGTGAAACAACAAACACAAGGTGGTTATTGGGAAACAACCAGGGAACACAGCAACACTCAGTAAACATGAAAAAGTGACGCACTTCATCATCAGCCAGTTTATGGAGGTCTTCAAGACGTTCTCAGGGGTCCTCTAAGCCTTTGAAAGGTCCAGTATGTAGGATTTAGCAGGAATGGAATATAATATCCATAACTATGTTTTCATTAATGTATAATCACCTGAAACTAAGAATTGTTGTGTTTTCGTCAGTTTAGAATGAGCCCTTCGTCTCTGAAAAGGGAGCGAGTCCTGTTCATGAAGTCCGCCATGTTGCCCTGCCATGTTTCTACAGGAGCCAAGAGCGGATAAAACAAACTCTGGCTCGAGAGAATCTTTTGTGTTTTCTCGTTACCTGAGGACCACCGTAGATTCTCTACACACTTCGAAAGGGAGGGCTGAGCTTCACTTTACCTGATTTCTGTTCCAGCGTCACCAGAAAGATCAAGCTGAAGACATTAGAAATAGAGTAACATGTGTGCCGAGACCTGCTGAATGTGCACTGTGCACATGTAACTCTAAAGCAAGAGTCACATGGAAAACCCTGTAAATCTGCGCTGCAGAGAAGTGTGTTACTCTGAGGGCCAGGATCTTAGATATACTGAGGTCATAAGTCCACGCTGCCCCCAAACCCTCTGCCAGACCTTCTGACCAGACACCAAAAGGAAAGCTTTTATTGAGATTTGTCATATACAATTTTATCAATGAAGTTATGTTTCCCATCATTTAAGCACTCTCCACAATGCACACATAAAATCCTTGTGGAGAAATGTTAATTGAAATGAAATGTTATTGATTTATTTCCTAGTCTAATTCAATCTATTTAATGTAAAATAAAAAAAATCAGCCTATTAGTTTATTTTATCTTTTAAGTGCAGAATGTTAATTTGTTAACAAATACTGAGAAAAAATACAGAGGTCATGACCTCCGTGTCCTCAATGGTAGCTATGGCCGTGGTTACTTTGAAACTTTGTTACATGTATTATCTTTTTCTTCACTGCCTTGGTTAGTGCTCGGCTATATTTGTTGGTATATTACCACCAACAACTGTCAATCAGCGAAATGGCAAGAAACCAAGGTAGGATGTGTGCCCGATACAGATAAAACGTTCCTGTGAATACCTTGCTCCAAAACCACATTGGGTAGGCCTACCTTTAAATTATCTTCAGTATTTAACCTTGTCTTTTTCACAGAAAGTCCTGAAGCTGTGTCAGAAATTATCTATATGTTTTAATAAAATTACCAAAATGAAGGATTATCTTGTGATCATGTATTACTGTCTGGAATATTTGGACATATTTGGACAATTTAAAATGCATCACCTATTGAGCATGAGAAAGCTTTCAAAAAACCCTCCTGACATCTCGAACAACCATCAGGACATCTCTGTCATGCCTGTGTGCACTTCATGCAGCGTTAGTCCAACATGACTTCCAGCGAGTCATACCAGAGTTTTTTTTTTTGTGCCAGGAGGTAATCACTCAGTAACAACACCAAAGATACAGACTTTAAGTGAGCTGGGAGAGATGCAGGACATAAAACTGCAAGTGTTTCTTTCCAGAAGTCGTCTTGGAGAGAACGCTAAGACGAGCGCAAACATGGAACCAGATCGATGACAGTCAGTGGCCTCAAGTATTTACAAGCAGCAGTAATGCAGCACCGTAATGAGCAGGCCTAATGACCTCATGCTAGATGAGCTGATCGATTGTAGAATTAGTCACTCATATTGATGCACAGTATATTTATACTTCTATTAAGCTACTGAGGCAAAAAAGAACCCTGAGCGACTGTATTTCCTGGATGCAATGTTTAATTTCTGACACACTGGCCAAGTGAGTCACGGCTAACATGTTCGGTCAGTCACACGGATTCCTCCAGCAGAAATAAGAGATTAGTCAGGAGCAGAATAATACTCCTCTCTTTCTTTTTTTATGGTTTGTTCATTATGTTGTGTTCATGCTATTTTGGGCAGTAACGATTGTGCTGCCCGTTTGCTTTCCACAGTAATAAAAAAAGCTCCCGAATGTTATCAGCCGATTAAATGGCCGTTATCAGAGAGTTATCAGCCTCATAGATGTGGGTCAGAAGGTTCACGCGCTTTAGAGTGGTAGAAGTAGAAATGAAAGAAGACGACACCTCTAGCGACCGTAGTAATTATGACAGGAGCATAGGCCGAAGTCAGGTGACATATTATAAAGAGTGAGAAACTCCATAAGGGGTTGACGTGAGGGCCGATGGATGGGACACAAAACACAGGACTGACCAGATCTTATGGCTACGTTCAAAAAAAATGTTTTGCTCCACTGCGCCTCTGCTCTACCACCCTCCCCTGCCTGCTTGTGTATGTGTGTATGTGTGTGTGTGTCTGCTGGTCTCTCTTGCTTGAGACAAAACTGATAAGTATGTAATTTAAAAGACTGCTTTGCTTGCTGCCACCTGTCTGGACCCGGCGCTGTGGCTCCAGGGCAGGCAGGTAGTGGGATCTGAGAATAACGATAAAAAAAGAACGGCTCTCAAGACTCTGTTCCCTTCGTTCATAGCAAAGAGCCATTCTAAAGAATCCCAGTGACATCACTACGGGTGTTCCATGTGACAACGTTAAGTTTCACTTTACAAACATAGTTATGGTTGCATAGTTAAACCTAAAGAAGTTGTTTTGTTTGTGTTACGTTTCATTCACTTTTACAACATGTTACGATGTGCTGTTGTCAAGTTTCCCTTTTACAACATGGTAGGTGCAGTTTGGCTCATCTGAGGCATTAGAATAGTAGCGATAACCACTGATAACTCCCATGTGATCGGCTGACAACATACGACACGGGTGCAAAAACAGCCCTCGCATAATTGGCCCTTCAGATCTCCCCTTCATTTCCTTTTGATCGAGCACTCCTTTATCTACTTCTCTTCTTCTCCATTCACACAGCTTGTAAGAGTTTTAACCAACTCACCTCACCAAGAAATGGCTGTTTGAAAAGTTTATGGGGAAAATGAGCCATTTCAGCCGATAATCTTGCCCATTTATGTCGCTTTTCTGTCAAGTTGTCTCCACCATTTCCATCATTCCTGCAATGAGTGGCTCTCAAACATTCAAGAGCTGCTGATTCAGCCACAACCTGTTGCTTAGGTAATGCATAAGTGGACTGGAACAAGTGGCCTTTATGTAACTACCCTCTGCCTCTCCTCTGCTCTGCTTCTGCTCCTCTCTTTGTTCTCCACCTCTCTCTCTCATCTTAAAAGAGCTTTTATCTTTTCATAGTGTTGTTATCATTACCAAGTCATGGTTGGATGAATTTCATTTATACCGTCCTCCGCTGGTACACAAGCACATTGTCTAATTATAAGCCATCACAGCAAATGAGCACAACCATCTCTGTCTTAGTGCGTCGAGAGATTCCGAGTGGTTCATCCTGCACACACTGATCAGCACGTGAGCAACGGACCGGAGAGGGAGCTGCGGAGGAGAACATGTAAACAAAGCAGGTGGACTGACCATGTCTGAGTCAGCTCCTCGCTGCTCCGGCAGCAGGGGCTTCTCCTCCGTAAACTGCTGCTCCTTCATCCCCGCCATTCTGGACAGCAACCTGCAATCACCATGGCAACACGCACACACATACATCAAAGGTTACACTATTGTTTCATCATGCAGGATACTGCATGTGTTTGACCTCAATAAAACAAAATGAAGCAGCCTTTGCATTGCTACCAGTGTGCTACATGACGATGGCAGTTCCGTTTCAATTAAATGGAATGAAATAGTCCTTCATGGAGTCATTTCACAAATCCACATTGTTGATATATGGAAGGACTCAGATCGCTGATTGGAAATGGAGGAAATGGAATCAAGATGGGATTTAGTTTCCCTGCAAACGTGCCCTGATTTATTGCAACATTTATTGGTGAAAAGAAAGAAAAAGACCTACAAAGCGACAGTAGCTCTCAGAATTGATTGAAAAGCATCTTAAAACCTTGTGACGCTTCATATTGGAGGGGTAAATCCTTTTCAAAATGAAAGGTGCTCTGTGGAGCTTTTCCTGTGTGCATCTTTAAGGTTATAACCATTTGAATCATCATTTGAAATCATTTTAATTTAAGCATTCTGAAACCTGCATCCATGTTCACATGCTAGCGATCTTCTTTGGTGACGCATTGCTGTGTTTCTTGGCACATTACTGCCACTTGACAGTCATGTGTACGTTGGCGCATGTTTTTTCTTGTGCGGGTGCAAACAACAGTGCGATCACTGATAAAAACATTGTTTGATACCTTTAATTGTGCTGGAATTTGTACATTGTGTGTCAGGACTTACAGCAGAGTGAATGAAAAACCCACAGTTTATGTCACGCAGTCCTGCCTTGAGTTTGATCTTCCAAACACGGACACACTAACGCAGGACAGATAAAGATGGTGTCTGTTTTCAGCATGACACGTCGCACCATACGCACTGCACAAACGACCCTCTCACTCTCACACGCTCAAAATCCGTTCCTGAGAGGTTCAATCCAATGGGGTTTTTTTCCCTCGAAAAAGACAAACACGCAGTTAAGATGATGTTCTGCTCTAGTTTGCCAGATAACAAAGACACATTTAAAATTGTATTGGACATATATGCTTGCTGACCTAGATTACTCCGTATAAAGTGGAGCTTGGAAGTGCACAGACTACTGCCCCAAAGATAATAAGAGGATTGAGGCTACCGTTGTATTAAACTAGCTTTTTGTGTTTGAGGGCAGACACACACACACACACACACACACACACACACACACACACACACTTTCAACATTACACCTGAATGAGGTACTGTTGGCCTAAATACTCATGTTAAAACAGGCAGATTGGTAAAATTTCCAAAATGATACTCTCCACATTTCCTCATTTAATGTGACGTTAGAGAGATGGATGGAAGTGATGATGTAACTGACCCAAATCTGTCAGGGCTTGTGACACCTTCACACTGGCATCAACACACAACACCTCTGTGTCTCTTCCCTTCTGTCTCCTTCTGTCTCTCTCTCTCCCACCTCATTCGCCCTCCGCTGTTGTCTCTCCTCTCTCTGGCAGTCGTTCAGCACAATCTGTGTTTTTATCTGACACCCTTAAAGAGACAAAGCCCAGATGTCACTTACAGTCACTCCCAGCAACTGATGAAGTGTGTCTTTGTGTTTGTGACCCTACAGAGTCAGAGACACTACTAACAAGGGGAAATCCACATGAGCAAATTATCCACATCAGGTACATGCCAGTACAGATTTATTTATTTTTTAAAAGTAAAGCTCTACCTGTCACAGCTAATGTGACGACCTTCGGAGCAGATCAGATAGAGTTGGTCAAAGCCTTTATGTCCGAATGAAATGCATTTCACAATGGTGCAAATAGCTCTAAAGTAGAAGATACTCTTTGTTGTTAGTGCATTAAAGGCTTTTTAAAATATCCAAGCTTATGAAAACATCTTAGTTAGATTTTGATTTAGACCTGTATAGATTTGTTGATGCCACTTGGGTCTTTAGCTTCTAAATGCTCCACTATGTTAAGCAGCTAATCGCTAACTTTTTATTGTTTATCGTTTGGCGCTGGGCTTGTAGTGTACAGAGCTTTTTTAGTGTAAACAGCTGCCTGCTGTGTCTGCAAAAGACGCACATGGCAGCTGTGAGACTGACCAAAAGTGTGTCCCATAAAACCAAAACAATGAGCTGAAAGATGCTAAACCGCTTTGTATAGCTGAGGGGAACTGCAGGGTTGTTAATAATTCTTTGTGGGTTCATCATTATGAGCGATCCCTTTCACACTTTATACATACAGTTAGAATATACTATTATATATATTTTGAAGCGCAGGTTCCTGGCTGTTCCTGAAGATACTGAAACCCAAATTGCTCCCTATGGCATGGCCAATGGTGTGTGAGTGTGTGTGAATGTTTATCAGTACAGAGCATGAATGACTGTGTGAATGGGTGAATGCTGACATGGTAGTACTGTAATATGTAATAAACCAGTTCATCTACCTCATCTGACCTGGTATGGTTTGATGGTACATACATCAAACCATACCAGGTCAGATGATGTAGATGAACTGGTTTAATACATATCACAGTACCTGTAAAGTTTGTCTGTGGCTGCGACTGTCATGGTCTGTGGTTGCCTGCACAGACCAAATACCTCTAGCAGAATGAAGTGCATTGTGCCATCTCAACCAGATCACTAACTCACACCAGTGAGATGTTTTGTTCGTGTAGGCTGCATTTGTAATATGAACAGCTTCGTAATCTTAAATGTTGTCAGTTCTGTACATTTAAATATATAAAACATCAAACAATCAAACCTTTTTTTTTCTCTTCTCCTCTTGCTTCTTCTCCTTCCCTTCTCTCTACCTCCTCCCTCATTCTCTCACTCCCATTGTGACCAGTTTATTAAATGGGTGAGTGTGACCTTTTTGAAGCCACTGGAATGGAGCCACGAGGAGTATTAATATGAGAACAGAGAACAGATGACAGCAGCTCGCTTCCTCCTGCTCCCTAACTTTAAAGCTGCCTGTCATCACTTTGCTTGTTCATAACGACTTCACTATTGCTTTATCTTCTTACAAAATAACAAACAGTGAAATGTTTATTTTAGTCAAATGTTTTCCTATTCTGTATTTCAGATTGACACCACACTAGATAACCCTTTTCATAGTTGCTGTACTCACAGCTGATATCTGGAAGCTCTTTTCTACAAACAATACTCATTTTACTCTTCTAGTTTGTTGGATTAAAAATAATTAGTCCTGGAAAAAAGATCTACGTGAAACAATAAAAGTGAGGAGGACAAAAACAGGATTTTTAAAACTCTGTGAAATGACATATAGCTTATAGTTTTGTCTATGGATAAAACCCGACACACTTATGTCAGATGGGAGGGAACTCTTGTGACTGACATTGGATCCTCCAGACTGTGAGGGAGATCAACTCAATATGCATCAGACGGACTGTGAACTGTTTAAAGCTGGAATAAAGACGAAGAACTGGATGAATAATACCAGCAGTCACAGACAAAATGGCTGAACAGACAAAGAATAGAGCGCCACCTACACACACTCAAACTTCATTGACAGATAATCCAAAGAACACTATACTGCCCACGTGCTTTCAGACAGCACAGCAATGAGCGTTGAGCATGAAAGATTCAAAATAACACAGAAAAACAAGGTTCCTATATGATTATGTCCTTATCCTTATTGCACCTTGATAAATTCTGGTTTCTTCTCTCCTTGGATTTCTTACAGATTCGCTTCCATTACTTTACCATTTTGCCTCCAGGACCATCTGTGTACATCATATTGTCTCTAAATTTGCTTTTTTTCTTTCTTCCATAAGACCTCCATAGTGTGTTTATTGATCCATCAGCACAGAACTGTTTGCACAACCCAGACATGAGATCTACCTATAAACATGTATGATATGTTCTCTATCGCTGCATACACACACATAGTAACATCTTTAACACATCTTTAGAAAATGAGCTAAACAACAACGCAAACTGCAGTAAATTAGACTATTTCGTGTTCCTGTAAGTGAACATTTATCGGGTGTAGGTCTGACGTAGGTCCTGAGAGCAGCATTTATTTATTTTCATTTTTAATATCTTTTATTGATTTCTGATGTTGTTTTGATGACCTCTTACATTGATTGCTAATTGATCATTATATCAAGTGCTTATTTACTCATCCAGCAGACACAGAGCAACACATTTGTTCATTTGGTGTCATGTTTAAGGTTACCTGATGAATGGTATTTCAATATTCACTCTCCTTGTAGTTCTGTTTTGTTCTTCACCTACTCCTGGGGGTTACTTCTGGCTCTTTAACTGCTAAATGCTAACAGTAACTGTGTCCGCTGTGTCTGTCTGAGGTGAGCAGGTAGTGTACAGTCCAATTATCAGAGCTTGTTTTATTACTGAAAACAGCTGCCTGCTGCTGCTGGAAAAGGAGTTGTTGACAATAGAATCTACAATATGTAAAAATCAAAACATTGAGCTAAAAGAGGCTGAAAAGCTCACTGCACAGTAATTACACAGCAATTTTCAGCACTGCAGCCGGACTGACAGAGAGCCACAGCTCTACTGAGCCTTCTGTTCCTTTATCACTCAGTAGTGACGACTTCATGAGCTTCTTTAATGATAAAATTATAATTATTAGAGACCAAATTAATCACTTCCACAGGAACCTTAAAAGCAGCTGTAACACCTGAAATATGTCTAGACTGCTTTTCTCCCATCGACCTAAACCAACTAAATTCAACAATTTTGTCGTCTAAACCATCAACCTGTCTCTTAGACCCGATTCCAACTAAGAAGTTTTACCCTTAATTAACACCTTGTTATTAAATATGATAAACCTGTCTCTATTATCTGGCTATGTACCAGAATCATTTAAAGTAGCTGTAATAAAACCTCTTCTTAAAAAGCCCAGTTTTGATCCAGAGGTTTTAGCCAACTATAGGCTGACATCAAACCTTTACTTTCTCGCTAAAATTCTTGAGAAAGCAGTCGCAAAACAGTTGTGATTTAGATAACAATACTTTATTTAGTCTGGATTCATCATAGCACAGAGACGGCTCTGGTGAAAGTTACCAATGACCTTCTATTGGCATCAGACAAAGGACTTGTCTCTGGTCTTGTCTTGTTAGACCTCAGTGCTGCTTTTCACACTGTTGACCATGACATTCTGCTGCAGAGACTGGAACATTTCATTGGTGTAGCAGGAACCGCACTGAGCTGGTTTAAATCCTATTTATCTGAGCGATCTCAATTTGTACGTGTTAACGATGAATCCTCCATGCAAACCAAAGTCAGTCATGGAGTCCCGCAAGGTTCTGTACTTGGACCTATTCTATTTGCCTTAAATATGCTTCCTTTAAGCAATATTATAAGGAACCACTGCATAAACTTTTATTGTTATATAGATGATACCACCGTAAGGAATGTCAGCGTTATCTTTGATCAGGATATGTCTTTTAACTCCCACATAAAACACATTTCAAGGTCTGCCTTTTTTCATCTGCGTAACATTGCAAAAATAAGGCACATCCTGTCTCAAAAAGATACAGAAAAACTAGTCCATGCATTTGTTACTTCAAGGCTGGATTACTGCAACTCCTTATTATCTGGTTGTCCCAAAAAATCCCTTAAGACTCTTCAGTTGATCCAAAATGCTGCGGCACGAGTATTGACAAGTAGGAAACTAGGAACTAGGAAACAAGATCATATTACTCCTGTATTAGCTGCTTTGCACTGGCTCCCGGTAAAATCCATAATAGAATTTAAAATCCTTCTCCTGACCTACAAAGTGATTAATGGTCAGGCTCCAGTTTATCTTAAAAATCTCATAGTACCTTATAAACCAACTAGAGCATTGTTCTCCCAGAATGCAGGGTTACTTGTGGTTCCTAGAGTCTCTAAAGTACAATGGGAGCCAGAGCCTTCAGCTATCAAGCTCCTCTACTGTGGAACCAGCTCCCAGTGTGTGTTCAGGAGGCAGACACCCTCTCCACATTTAAGAGCAGGTTAAAGACTTTCCTCTTTGATAAAGCTTATAGTTAGGGCTGGCTCAGGTTTGCCTTGAGCCAAGCCCCTAGTTATGCTGCTATGGGCTTAGACTGCCGGGGGACTTACACCTCTCCTCTCTCCTCCTCCTTTCCCTATCTTTCTCTCTCTCCTCCTCAACTTCTCTATCTTTATGCATTCATGTCCTTTAAATGCATGTTACTAACTCAGCAACCGGAGGATCATCCCCAGAGGTTCATCGCCCCTCATCTGGCAGGTTGTCACTATTAAAGGTTACATCTTTATCATGAATCGTGGCTGCGCCTGTTGCCCTGGTCCTGCCTGTCACTCACGTTTATTTATTTATTTTTATTATTTATTTAATTTAATACATTTCTTTATTATTATATTTTTTTGGTGGCACCGGGAAGCTTATTTTGACATCCTCCTGGATCCATCTTTTTTCATATAGGATCACATCATCATTTCTGTCACATAGATTGTCTATGTTGTATTTTTACTATGTTGTTTATTCTCTACACACGATTTTTATTGCACGTCTGTCCATCCTGGGAGAGTATCCTCCTCAGTCTCTCCCTGAGGTTTCTTCCATTTTCCCCTTTAATTGTGGAGTTTTTCTTTGTGCGGTGCGAGGGTCTAAGGACAGAGGGTGTCGTATGCTGTACTGTCTGTAAAGATCTGTACAGCATGTGTAATTTGTGACATTGGGCTATATAAATAAATTAGATTTGATTTGATACATTGTTAACATAAAATTATTCATTAGAACAGATATAAAGTTATGAGTTAAAACATTGCTGCTTTATAATTTACTCATAAATAGCTACTCAGAGTAAGAGAATAAATGTGTTATTTCCACCAAGTGTGTCTGCTGCTCTTGTCTTGGCATTCTCTGCTGTTACATCTCTGCTCGTCTCCCATCTCTCCTTCTTTTTGTTTCTCTGTTTTCCCTATGCGCCTCCGTTTCTGTCCTCCAGCATCTCATCCCTTGTACTCAATGTCTTTTGACATATTTCTTTTTCTTATGCCACTCCAACATATGTCTCTTTTCTAATCCTCTCTTTTACTTCAATTATTTCTATTTCACGTCATCCCACCCTCCCATCTCTGTCATTTCTCTTTCCTCATTTCCCCCTGTCTCCCCTCTCTCTTTCTCACCATCCCTATTCACTTCGACATGCTTATGTAAGACAGCTGGTTGTGAAATCAATTACCATTGCATTACACTGCTATATTTGGCCTCATGACGCCACTGCGGCTGGTGGAAAGATACCGGTGCTGTCCTTTTCTACTTTGCATCTCTCTTTGGTGAAGTTTATGTTATTTCTTAACTAGGAGATGTTGATACATACATATATTTGATGTCTCCTGTTTGTGTATGTACAGAGTGTATAAATGGTGTGTGAAGGTTTAATTTGTGGGCCTTTAATTCGGTCTGTTGATCAGTTGGTCTGTTGAACACTTTGTTTGCAATGAAATGTCTCAAGAATTACTGTCAGATTGGGATGGAATTTGGGGTGAAAGCATTTACAGTCCCCAGAGGATGATCCCAAATCATTGGTTGACTTTGTGACCTTTTGTCTAGCACCACCATCAAGTCAAAATTTGCACTTGACAAACTCTTTGGTCCCTAATAAGGTATCTTGAAAACTCTGGTGAGATTTATATAAAGTCCATGTTCCCTATTAAGATGATTCCTAAAGGTTTATGTGAGCACTGACCTTTCCACAAGCACCACCATCAGGCCAACATCTTGTGTCTTACACAAGAAATATCTAAAGGTTTAATGGATTGCTGTGTTACTCACTGAGCAGAGTATTTGGACAAACCTTCAAACTTCACATTTGGATTCCTGTACGTGGTAAGACTGTAAGGATACAAGGTTCATTTATTGTAATTGTAGAACACATGTATTTTTTTGTGGTGGAGTGTGGAGGATGAGTTCAGGATTCTCACTGGAAAGCCGCCACTGCAGGAAAGTAACTGCTCTGAAGTCCAGTGGTATGGCAGCGTATACTTCTTTATCCCTTGCCAGATGGCAGCAGGGAGAACAGGCTGTATCCTTTGGACTCTTTGCAAGCACCTCTATCCCCAATATCATTGATGCTCGGGAGATAGGTACAAGGCACAAGCCAGTCGGAGCAGCTGTACTTTCTCTATACTGAAGTCAGATTGGAGCTACACTGACTCACTATCACCTCTAGAGGAACATGTGGTATTACAGCTAGCAGCTAGCTGTTAGCATGCTAACTTCAGTAGATATCTCTGCAACACGACACACAGACTTTGACTTTTCAGTCTTTGACATGACGTCAACACTGTTACCTCTTCACGCTCTGTTGATGATGTTAGTGCATTTCAATGTTTTAAAAATGAAAATGTTGGCATATCTTACACATTGTACCTTTAAGACTGATGCATGCTCAAAATTAACTAGTTTGTACGTTTGAAGGTTAAAATGTCAGTAGCTATTTAAAACGGCCACACTTTAAGGTGGGATTGAAAACCTTTGTGAAAAGGGGGGACATACAATGAATTGTACAAATAGGGATAAGGATGTTGTTGGTGAAGAATAAAATACCTTGCCAGTGAAGTTCAGATCCTGCCTCCCCTACTGACACCTTCTGCCATGTAACAGTATTCTGGTTGTTAAATTCAACACTTTAGTTTGGGAATGTATACAGTAATTAAAATGTATTTCTCCTCCTCCGTGGAGTGTTGTGCACTGTATGTAAAGCCATTGAGTTGAACAGAGCGGCATGTGGCCGTCACAGTCCACTCTCAAAAGTAAAGGGCCAACGTCAAAGCCTCTCTTCATGCCTCAACCAACTGTGGCCGGGCAGCATAAGTGTCAGTGGGTGAGAAGTTATTTACAGGCCTGTTTTCTGTGTCCTCTCTTTCATGAAGGAACACGGCCAAAAAAGAGCTTTTTCTCTCACAACAAGAGGGCTTTTTTTTTAGTGTGGGGAGAAAACAGTCTGCTTTTACGGCCGTTTCTTGAGGAGAACAAAATGGACCTGTCCTCTTTTTTTCACTCCCTCCTTTGCTCCTTTTTTTTTTTTTTTTTTTTTAGTTCTGCCCAGACAGGGTTGCTATAACAACCAAGCTAAGTCCCATTGAGTGTGAATTTGGAACACCTTCTCCACATTTTTTGTTTTACGCTGCACATTATTTTCCCACCATCTTATGAGAACAACATGTCAAAAAGACACATCTTCTTCTTTTTCTTAATGTCATATCAGCAGTCACATTTCTTTCTCCTCTTTTCATAGTGGGTTATTTATAAAGCAGCAAAGGCAGATTGTATGACAGTATGAATACTATCATTAAATTGTCATATTTTAAATCGTAGAATTGTCATTATTGCTCCCCCCCTCCCTGCTCTCCTGCTTTAAATTACACATAATGTCCTATTTTGTTCTCCATTCAGACACCAAATTACACCTCACAGTGGATAGTAACCTTTTCTTTTTGGCTTTCTTTGTTTTCTTTTCCCTCTCCTCCTCCAGTTCATGTAGGGTTATGGGAATACATTTGTATTGTCTTTGATTATTACTGTGATCTTCTGTGCTTTCCGGACGAAGACAGGACAGATTACAGGTACACACACACACACACACACACACACACACACACACACACACAGGGATTCACAATGATCAGCACTGTGACAGATCCCCACACCCAAAGCAACCTTTATACATGTCATCACTTTCGATAATATGAGGGAGACGACATAACAATTTCATATTCTCCACTTTCATCTTGAATTGTCATGTTGTTTTTCTTTTTATGACTTTTCAAAACATTTGAGCCTATTTCAACAAATAGATGCATTTTGTTTTAACATCAGCAGTGTGTGTCCTGGACTGTATAGAAGCAATATACCTTTGAGTTGTGCTGGAATAAATAAATGGTTTACAACAATACCAAATTAATTTGAATGAAGCTAAAAATAGTTTGGAAAATCTGCATTGATTGATGTTTTGGCCACTTGGGGCCATCAGAATAAACTGAAAACGCATTATTGATATGTAATCACAATGCTAATGCCAAAACATGCGATGTCTATGGAAAGCTGTGGCGGCTACTCCATGCTCAGCGAGCTGAGGCCAAACTAAAAGTGTGGAATAGTTTAACTTTTGGTGGCGAATAATTCAACAGAGTCCTGTGACTCCGGTAACATGTTGACCTATCTTACAAAGAGTTCTTCCTACCTGAAACACCTCCCGGCAACAGAAAAATTTAATTATCGCAATAGTATTGATCAATCCCGTTTGAGCGGGCTTTGGTTGCATGGAGGTTAACAGTCCGTGTGGAGAATATAACAGGCGGAGAGCATTGGACGATACGCAATCTCCGAACCCATTGGCTATCGGCTAACGAAAGATTTAGCTTTTATTAATATCTATATTCAGATATCGGGATAAGGCAGATATACAATCCAGTCATAGACGTTGTCTCTCAACTCCATCTCTATTGACGTGTGTCAAGTAACACATTTGTGTGTTACTTGAGACTGACGGAAGGTTTGGCGCCAGTGTTTTTTGCTCCAGTCGTCCAATGACAGTGGAGCATATTAAGGGGATGCAGGGACAGTAAAGAAGCTCAGAGACTAGCTTCCTGTCACACAGGAAATCAATTGCACAGCCATGTGGAAGGGAAGCCTCTGATGTAATGTACAATCACTGAATCAATACCTGGAAACTGGGACAACACAAAGAGACAGGGCAGAGGGGAATGAGAGACAGCAGGAGAGAAACCTGTGACAGTCAACAGGACAGAGTTAGGGGAGAGAGTTTTACTAGCAAGAAGGTTCTAAATGGTTTGTCCAACATAAAAGAAAATAGTAAAAGCAGTTAAGCTGAAACTTTGGTGCGGACACAAGTGTCACATTTATCGACTTCTTCCCTTTTATTTATTTAGTTTGCTCAACATACCAGAAAAGTTGCTCGGTCAACAATCCCAACACAATGAGTAAAACTGACGAGGCTCACCTCCCTCCTCTCCAGCAGCTGTCAGGCCACATGTTAAGCAACTCTCCTCAAGTGTAACAATTAGACATATGGCTGCCATACTTATTACTAAGAAAATGGCGTGAAGTCAACTGCAGCTTTGAAGCATGACTTTAACAACAACTTAAAGTTTTTTTTTATGAGGATAAGAAAATGGATGAAAGTGTAAAAGCACTGTGGTTATGTCAACAGTATGTGCTGGACTGGGCTCTAGTCATGCTAGCAGCAGTGTTGTTCTGACCTCTTTGGTCCAGACTAAAAACATAAAAAAACAAAACAACAACAGACAAATACCTGCAAAACTGATGACGTTTCCATCAGTTGCTGTTCTTTTATTGTGATTAGCGCTAATTAGCAAATGTTACCATGCTAACATGCTTGACTCAGATGGGGAACATGGGAAACATTGTACCTAAACATCAGCATGTTAACATTCTCGGTGCGAGCATGTTAGCGAGAGAAACTCTGTGCCTAAGTACAGCGTCACAGAAGTGGTGGCCTGGCCGTAGACTTTCGGTCTTGTTACAACACACTGAAATCAATAAAAGTATTTTCTCCTGTAGTTATTCTTTATGATCTCTTCTGTGAGCCTTTTGTGCCACTTCATTGCATTGCAGTGCACCTTGTTCAGTGAGATCAGGCCTTAACATTGTAAAGTAAAGTAGAACACAGTGGATAACGTCTCCCGATTCCAGGAAATCAAAGTAACAAACGCTTCTCTCCCAACTCGTCAAATACTGCAGCTCAGTCAGTGGGCCTACGCTTCGATCTATGACGCCCTCTGTACCCCTCTAGCGTCAGTTTTGGATGTGTCTCAGTTCCCGTTCGTTACATGCATAGTGTCTTTCCAAACTAACTTCCAATGTAGGTTTACTTAGTTTTTAGGTTCTTAGTTTTTAGGTTTTCTTAGCTTTTAGGTTTTCTTAGTTTTTAGGTTCTTAGTTTTTAGGTTTTCTTAGCTTTTAGGTTTTCTTAGTTTTTAGGTTCTTAGTTTTTAGGTTTTCTTAGTTTTTAGGTTCTTAGTTTTTAGGTTTTCTTAGTTTTTAGGTTTTCTTAGTTTTTAGGTTCTTAGTTTTTAGGTTTTCTTAGTTTTTAGGTTTTCTTAGTTTTTAGGTTCTTAGTTTTTAGGTTCTCTTAGTTTTTAAGGTTCTTAGTTTAGGTTTACTTACGCAACAAAAGAACTGGGTTAGGCTCAGGAAAAGGTAAGTATATATGAAATGTGTGATTAAAGAAAAAGGAAAGAATCTAAATAGCTGCAGTATCCCATCATCTATCTACCATCTTATTTCCTTCCTGACGACTTGATGGTGTTATTGAACTAAGTGGATGTGATTCCCGATGGAGCTTCCTCCAGTCAAGCAGAGCGGAGACGTTAATCCTGACTGACATGGCCTGACATTGACTTCTACACATCATCCCTCTCATCACCATCATCCAACCTGTTGGTCTGCGTGGTGTGCACACCCCACGCATGACCTGCTGACATGCCACACCTTTATGCCAAAAAAGAAGTGCCGTAATCATGACACTGCTTACTTTAAATCCCAGTTAGTAACTCAGCTCTCTCCCCCATTTTAAGTGAAACTTTTAATCATTTATAGCTGCTGAATGTTGAGAGGAGTCTTCTGCGGCTGAGAAGTTACCCAGAGCAGAGATATATCAATGTCGGAGTGGAGGATTAAATATTAAATATCAGCTATCAGCTCCAGGCTGAGCAGCACTTTCTCTTCTGGCATAAAAAGCTTCCTTGTCAGCGCTGTCAGATGAAAGCTTTTTATCTCTGAAAAATGTTACACACAGTATCCAAAAAGTCCGCTTTAAAGGCAGTAAGAAAAGTAGCCTCAGTTTTGGATTCAAAGCCGTGTATTTTCGCATTCATACGTACTGTGTTTATATCATACAGCAAGCTGATTCAGGTAAAATAAAAGGGAATGAAGAGGACACAGGGCAGGGAACGTCCAGTCACACAGGGGGGTGCTCACACTTGTGACAACACACTCCCTCAGAGCTCTGCTTTTGCCCTACCTTTCCTCTCAGAGGTGGCATCAGATTTGGGGTGTGAGAGAGCGGCGCCCTGAAGACTGTGGGCGGGGCTAATGTTAGTCAGTGACGATGAGAGCGGACGACTGAGCACTGAACCTCTGTAATCTCTCCCATTATTTATTCATTTACTTAGAGTATTGGCATGTTTCTAAAGGACAAATCCAGCTCTTTAATGCTACCTAGAATTCAATTTGAGACCAATTTAAATTCCCATATGAAGAGAAAAGATTGATGCCTCTCTCTGACCAAATATAAAGAGAGAAACCTGGAAAATTATAAATTCACAGAAAATTGGATACAAAAAAAGCACATCACTAAGTGAGGTTGCGATTGTAATATTGATGTTGGTCTTGTAAACAGCGGCTCAGTAGCTGTTCAAGAGCTTTCGATCATATCACATGATTTTCGTCAGCAGATCAGTCAGTTTTGGAAATTTAAACATCTAGAATTACACAATAACTGCTGATGAAGATTACATAGTCTCACTTTGAAGATTTAGTTTGACATGCTTTATATTATGCTATATGTAATACGTAACAATGGGGCACAGTTCATTGCACTGAATATACTTTTTACACACATTTCCAATTTTAATATTTCTTTATATTCAAAAAAATAAATGAGGTATTGATTCCAGCTGTATCTCTGACTCTTTTTTAAATGAATCTTAGAGTGGAAATGCAATGTAAAAGACCGTCTGGATACCTTGTGAGCACCAGCAGTGACGACAACCTGCATGCCAAGAATAATTTCATGCGAAACTTGACTAACTGCTCTGATGTGTAACCTCAAATATGTTCCTCGCTTTGAAGGAGAGTGTTGGTTGGATGAAGAGCTGGCACTGCCTGAGGTGTGAGTGAGCAGGTGTGATGAAAGTGAAGCCCACTGATGTCTGGGTTTGCATATATTTACTCGCCTCGTTAATTCCTCCTTAACGGGACTACAGACAAGAGACCAGTGGCACCCAGGTGGTCGTGTTCACCTTTCTTTCATTCAGGAAAGGCTCAGCACACTCTTGATCATCACCTTGCTCCACGCGGGGATGTGCTAACAGCTGGGACTTTGCTCAACACATTTGTGGGCGGTGAGTAAAGTTTGATAAGACAACTTTTACTAATGCTGAAAACCTGCATAATCCATGTCCCAGCAAAATAAAAGCTGCGATAATATTTTGTTGCCTCTTCTGCAGCTGTAACTCATAACCGTAAGCCTGATATCAAACTAACTGTCATCACATGAGCTCCACCCTAAGTCATGTGTTTGTAAATCATGCTGCACTATGTGGTAAACGTAGATGGACATATGTGCTGGCACCATGCATTCAGACAGGTGACGTTCTCCTGGCATGTTGTTGCTTTTCCTCAGTTGTAACCAAAGGCGCTACATCACACTATATTTTAGTATAATAGTTGTCTTCCAGCTACAGTAGCCAGGTTTCCTTCCAAAATTCTTGAAAATTTTAACCGAATTTTGAGAAGAATGTGAATGAATGCTATTTTTCCATCCATTTACGTGATTATTAGAAGGAGGTGCAGAAGACCATTTCACCAATGCAGAGAAGAATACGTAACAAGATGAGGGAATTAAAAGAGCACCAGTGGAAGCTCAAACGGTGTAAAACTATGTAGAAAAACTGGATGGAAATCAGACATTTGTGTTTGTTTCATGTATTAATGTGAGGAAGGTTACATCAGCTCTGTGCGGAGCGGTCAGGAGCTTCAGTGGATGTTGAAGTCACATGCTTCATGTATGTCATCATTTATTCGCTAAATCTGTTTTCATTGCATTTTGTTGCATTTTGCTTGAACTTTTCCACCTCAGCTAGGCGTGTAAACTTGTTTTGTGATATTTCAAGATTTCTTTGAATTTCTTTGCATTTCCATTCAAGGTTTTTTATGAGCAAATTGAAAAATGTCCTGTTTCAACATACCAATGGCCCTGTGCACAAAGCCAGGTCCATAAAGACATGCTTTACCCAGTTTGATGTGGCATAACTTGACTGGCCAGCACAGAGCCCTTGACCACAACCCCATCCAACACCGTTGTGATGACCTGGAAGCCGACAGCCAACATCAGTGTTGGGCCTCACTGAGTTATAGCTCTGCATTGTTATTAACTCGTCTCCGGGTTCAGAAAATACGAACTTCAAGCTAAAACGGTCCCATCTACCTCTCGCTAGTTAGCCCAGTTTTTTTTTTTTTTTATGAACATGCATCAACAATCACTTGTGTCGTGCTGAGGTGTTGAGACATTAACCTCTCATCCACCTGCTAAGACCACAAGCCACAGCTAAACTTTACATCTCCACCTTACTCACCAGCATTCACACACCATGACTGTTATTCATTTGGCTCAAGCTCAACGTCTCAGTTGGATCGTCCCACCAGACGCACTGAAAAATGGAACCAAATGTCCATTCTAGTGGGTGTGTTTCTATGCTGGGCCACAGGGCTGCAGGGTGGATGCCAGCAGGGCAGACGGACAGACAGTGTGTGGCCACCAGCAGTACACCGAGGGGAGAGGGATTGTTAGCCGCCGGACTCCTTCCTGAACCAAACTGAGAACCAGATGTCGAGGAGGCCAGCTCAGTGGAGCGCTGAGGGGAAGAATGCTTTCCTGAGCGAACCGCAGTCGCTTCCTTCAGAGACACATGGCTTTATGACAGTGTCCACTGAAAACAGGTCAGAACTCCAACAGCAGTCAGAAGTATTTTATTTATGACTGGGACTGATTTGTAAAGCCAAATCATGTAGAGGGATAACGGGGCTATCACTCCCCAGAGAGAGGATTTTAGAAAAAATCCTGAAGAAAATCTTTGGGGGTTATCTATACAAAATAAAGAGAGATGTAATGAGAGAAAACAAATGAAAGGGTCCGTTAACCCAAATTACAGAAAGACATGCTGTTTTTTGTTTCACTCCATAGAGTTATCGAGCCATAGGAGTTACTTCTGGTTTTATGTGCCGAGAATGATTCATTTGTCTTTTTTTCTTTTTGCCGCTTTTGCTTTTTTTGATAGTTACAGTGGAGAGACAGACAGGAAACAAGGCTGTTTGTATTGTCTCTGCCAGTACAACATGGAGAAAACTGGCAAACTGTGCTGACCAGAGAAATCATGAAACCAAACCATATGTGGAAGCATTTTGAATTCAACACCATGAGTAATGAAGGATAAAGGTAAGGCTCTCTGATGACTTGTAAAACCCAATTGCCCTACAGCAATGTTAGCATGTTTTCATAGGAAATATGTTCACACTGGACCGGTAGACCACAAACAAATCTCTCTCAGAGTTATTTTCATTCATTGCACTTGTTATTCTGAAACTTTTAGCATTCAGATCTTATTGTGTTGATACAGTAACTACATAACATCAGATTGAGTTTTCCTCTGGTTGTTGCTCCCTCACAGACACTGAGGGGAATTGGAGGAGGTGATACGGAAACACAGCACATGTATTATTTTTAGCGCGATGGATTATGATCCTTGCCAGGCTGCTATTCTAGTTCTGTATAAATAACCCGCTAATTAATGCACAGTCAGTTATTGAGAAAAGGATCACATTTCTATTTCAGTAGCAATCTGTATTCAGCGACATTTCACATCATTTCTGCTTTTTTTCCCCCTGAGAACAAGGTGCATTCAGTTCTGTAATGAATGACAACTCAACTCACAAACAACCCGACTTGAGGGCAAAAGGCAACATCATGCCTCCACACATTATGTGAAACTGCCACCCTCCATTTTATTAGACGTCCTCCATTAGTGACCACAGCACAGACGTTCAATAACCAATACGTCAGCAGCAGCATTCCCTGAATGAATGGATCCCTCTCACTCCAACACATCATGCCATCTGCCCTGTCCCTGAACAGTCTGAGCATGAAGGTCCTCTTCTGCAGTCATCACGTGAACACGAAAAGGTCTGTCTGTCTTTTTGTCCATGTTTGGGAACATTGACCGGGGTAATCTTTATCACCGCAGATACACTACACTTCAATGCCGTTGCTGAGTTGAAGATGAACTACATTGCATGCACACTGGCACATCACAAATATGTAATATTATGCATGCAGAGATGTGTGGAACATGCAGTTCTTTCCCAGCCTGACTCAGACATTCACACAGGACAGTCAGGCTGGCATTTCAAAGGTGATGGGTGACACACTGAGAAAAACAATGTGTGTGTGTGTGTGACGACGGGCCATGCTGTTATGCTCCATTTCTTCCTGGTTCCTGGGTACTATTAACTAATGAGGGTTACTTTACCTAAAAATCACAGAGTAAAGTTGTATCAGGACCCGAAAACTTGAGTGGGTTACAGGATTTGGGCCAATGCTCTGATGTTTTTGTTGCCTAGGCTACAGGAAACCTGGGACTGAACTTTCATCAAAATATAAATGAGGTAGTTATTGGTTATTGGGAATCCTGTTCTCAAAGTGTATGATGTACTTGACGAATTACAGAAACAAAATCTGATACAGTGCAGCCACTTTTTGAACCTAGCAAATGCAAAAAACAAAGCACATCTGACCCCAAGCGAGCGTCTACAAGTGAAATGTAACTCCACATGAACTGTCCCAAGCTCATTTTCAACTGTGGTCCTTAGTTCTTATGAATAGAGTGAGGTTATGAAAAGGACAATGCCAGCATGAATGTAACCATTAAGCATACAGTTTTATGCGACTGCAGATTTTAATGAATAAATGCAGATCCCAGAAATCCATTTACATCAACCAAGCATCAACTTTGAACCCAAAACAAACCAGCATGGTTGAACTGGGAGCACATTTAATTCTAGGTATTCTGGCAATGGTGTAAAGGTGTTCAAGGCTCAAATAAATCATTATTTATAGCAAGCAAATCTATTATATGATTGTCTAAAATAAGCATTTCACATGATATAAGTGGTGAACTTGTTTTGGTTCTTCTTTTATCTTGATGTGATTGACAGGAAGAGGTTCTTAATGTAAACACAACGAGCATTAGCTGATGGGTGAACGTTTCATTTTGGAGAGGAAAAGCATCCATTTGACATGTTATAATGCAGTCATTGGCTGTGTTTTACAAGCTGTTATGTCATTTGAAACAGTGTTATTAGCATTGTGATGCAGCACCAAATAGAAGTGCTGAGTTTTTCTTTTTAAAAACTGTGTTCAAATTCAAAGTCTGAATTGAATGGGAGTCAATGAGCTCAAGAGGTCTAAGCTTATTTAAAGATAGTATTCTTTGTTGCATCTGGTTCCGATTTATATACAAACATTAAAAGGTGAAAGGGATGAGCAAACCACTCACGCTGGAATAGTCTCACTGACACAGTGTGTCACCTGAAATAGGCTGGCACCAAATGTTGTTGAGGGATTTTTCAGTTTCAGGGTCTGGCTTTGCTCCCAGCCTAATCCAGTATCTGTTCCAGTATGTTATGATTTACAAATGATTTCTAAATAGATATTTGTCAGAAGACAGATGGACTCCTCGACCTGTTGCACGTTTGTTTAATAACTAGATGATGAATTGTCATTGGATCTGTGGGCTTTTGCCTGCTGCTGCGGAATGAATATGTGACACTGGACTGACTGATTGACAGAATGGAACGGATGGACGGAAATGCCATAGATAAATCCACACAGGCCGGATAACGGAGTGGCCTGTGTGGCACGGTATGGTACGTTATGTAGGTACAGTGGCTTCACGATCCTACGTACATGGTCTGCAGGAGGCTCTGTGGAACCGTGCAGCCAGCCTTGGGAGGGAAGTTCCAAAACAATCCAGGCCCCATCTAGCAGTGGGTATAAAAATACAAGAGACAAGATCTACTGTACTGGTGCTGGTGCATTGCAGGTGCAAAGGCAGATATAAGATCCACATAATTATAAGAGGAGACCCCATGCAATAAAACTACACAGAGCAGACAGAAGGAACCATTATAGGAGACAGAGAGTAATAAGATCCTGTGGAAATGGCCTTAAAAGACAAGGGAGAGAAATGTGAAGGTTAACAATAAATAGAAGAAGACTGTTCCGTGATTAAGTTACTGACGCTATTGTAGTTATTAGATCTCATCATCAATAACACATCCAGCGTGAGCTCTTTAATGCTGCATTAACTGTTAGTGATACAACTCTAATAGTGGCCAGACAGAAGTGCAACAACACAGACTGAAATGTACATAAATAATACGGTAGTCCCACTTCCCATCAGACACGAGGAAGCTAGCTAATTAGAGCAGAGATCTCACAGAAACATCGAGCATAGAGGAAACATATCAGCATGCAAACACAGTAATAACAGCGCTGCTTTTCCAGTGGCTCACTTGCAGTGCCAACCTCCATTGTTGATAATGCCGGGGGGGGGGAGCAGGAGCGGGGGGGGGGGGGGGACTTGGGGACTCCAAGGTGCAAGAAGAGTTGTTCCAAAACAGAACAAGAAACAGAGCAAGCTTTGCATGCCAGAATCTCAGAAACGTCTAAACCCATAACTCATATGAATAACTGTATGAATAAATAAATAAAACATATTAGGATCAGGATCTAAAGAACAGTCAAACTGAAAACTGAAATATCCTACAAACGTGATAACATTTTCCCCTTCTTTTCAACAAGCCTGCAAACTGTACTGTTGGTTATCAACTGTTGGTGAGTTAAACTTTCTGTCCCTTCACTACTTTTAACATTTAGAAAAAACTGTTGTTAAGCTTATACTCCACTCTGAAAGTTAAAGCTGGTTAGCCCTCATTTGTACTCCAACATGTTATTCCAACATCTGCTGAGTCCCTTGCTTTGTTCATCCTGCATTATATAAAGGAAGGAGGTCTGGCTTTCACAGGTCCGGTTAAGAACCACTCTGTCAAAAGTGACAGCAGCAGGTCGTCCTATGTCCATATGTGACCCGCTGATTCCAATCAATCGAATTGATGTACTGTTACAGTAATATAGGGCACTGAAGAAAACTAAGTAAAAGACATTTTTTTACTTTAATTCTAGTTTCACACTCATATTTGTGAAGGATTCTGGTAAATAGTTAGCTATTGCTATCCAAAAAACTCCTATCCAAAATCCTTTCTCCAAATATGGGCTAACTGGAGCAGTGATGTGTCGTAGTTCGTGTAGGAACAAAAGCAGGAGTGTATTGCTCTTTATAAATCTATTTATAAACCCCGAGCTGAGAAACAAACCCGCTCCCAAAGGGAAGACAGGCCCGGCTTCAGTGGCTGTTTCATGTTCATGCTGATGGAGCAGAAAGAAGAAAAAAAAAGACAATAAGTTTTATGGCTTTAAAATAGAACGTGAAAACTCTTCCTGCAAGAAACGATAAGGGCAGCGGAGTTCTGGATCCTAGGGAGAAATGATGTAAGAGGACCAAAAAAAAGTTGAACATTAACAGCATCGCTTTTACAAAGAGTGGGATACAAAACATTTACTGTGCTACATATTCATCTTTCTGCTGATGGTCTAGTGATGGTCTGACCCATACAGGCCCTTTGAAAAAAAAAAAATTATTGTGAGTCTTGTGATGTAGTACTTACAATTAGTTACAATTGCAAATAAGACTATCCAGGTAGAATACAGGCGTTTGAACATATTAAAGTACCTAACTGGGTCTTTATTTTCCAAAAGTGAATCCACAACTACTTTATTTTTACTGTAATGCAATCATGCATTTACAGCCTCACTCTTTCAGGTGTTGCCAGCAGCATTCAGCAAATGCAAGCAGATTGGGGGCACGGCTAACACAAGCCTGCACCAAATTCAATCCACTTTTATGACTCCCACCTGCTGTAGGTTCATCATTCACCCGACTCTACTGACAACCAAACATTATTTTTCTTTAGTGCTCCTTTCTGCAGTTATATGCCCCTTTAGACTTGGGGCCGTGGTGGTAAGTCAAAGTACAAACAAAGACTTTTTCTAGAAGCAGTAACTTCAACACATAAACCCAACATTATTATTTTACTGTAAATATATTGCCTTTCAGCTCAAACACATGCTAATCTATTTAGTTGTGTTGAGAGGCACTGCTGTTGTGTAAACGGCGCACTTTGTTTTCCGCGGGGACAATCAAATCAACCTGTCCCCACGCTATTTACTCCAATACAGAGGCTGTGTGTGTGTGTGTGTGTGTGTGCGTGTGTGTGTGTGTGTGTGTGTGTGTGTGTGTGTGTGTGTAGTGGGGAGGGGAGGGGAGGGTGAAGTAAAGTATAAGAGCACAAAGCCTCAGCAGCAGTATGCACACACATTGTGCCAAAACTCTTGTCCTCATTTTAACATCCTCCTCCCGTTGTCCCCTAACACGAAACAGCCACAGCATACCGGCGCTTCGTTCTTACTTTCCTAGACAGTTCAAATATTCTGCTCATGTCAGCTTCACAAAGAGTTTGAGAGCCCTGGTTTTGATAAAAAAAAAACACTTCACAGACATTCCCAGACAAAAACTGTGCCGTGCTCCCGAGGGATAAAGCTTTACTGTACCTGTGGTGTAGTTCAGATCTTTTCCAGGCGATAGTCTGCTTTAGCTGTTTTCTGCTCTCTGTGTCCGCTTGTGCGTCTCTCAGGCTGCTATGGATTGGAATAATGTACGTTGCCGAGTGTGTGTGTGTGTGTCTGTGGGTGCACTAAACCAAATGAGAGAGAGAGAGAGAGGGATGCAGAGTTTTCCTCCCTCTATCTCTCTTTCTCTATCTCCCTCCCCTTGCTGATGATAAACAGAGAGCACGTGGCTTCACCAATGATGCAGCACGCTGAAGATCACAGCACCGAGAAGTGAGGCGAGGAAAGAAGTGACAAAGGGAGGAGATGAAGGGAAGAAAGGGGGCGAGTAGAAGAGTACAAGTGTGTGTATGTTTGTCCCGTGTGTGTTCATCTTGTTCTGTAAAGCAGGACACGGAAGCTCTGAGTTGAAATGACTCCTTTTAGAACATGCAGACAAAATGGAAATACATTCATTCAAATCTGAAAGAAAATATCGTCCTCTGAAAATCCAATTTTGACATGGAATGACTCCATCACAGCTCACAGACATCCTCACACCCACGCGCACACATGCACAGGCAGATCAACACAACAGCCCGCAGGCAACCAGAAGAGCTGTGTTGTCTCGTTCCAGCTACGGAACTGACCATGTTTGGGCAACTGGGGCATAAAGTGATGGGAACACTGATCCCTGATAGCAACATCATTCATGTGGCTCTGGCAGATCAGTGACTTCAGCTCTCCATGACAAAACTAAAGCAGAGACTACGCTGAATATCATATGACATGTGTATAAGAGGAGAGATGTTAAGCCTCTGAAACTCTCTGTTGTTTGTACAAAGCTCAAAACTATCGCTCGCCAGGTGTCTGGCTGTGGAGAGTTTGGTCGGTGCCCTACATGTGCCATGTTCCTCACAATGCAGGAAAGCAGGGGGATCTGTAAGGAGGAATATATCTGCCTCTTCTCCGGAACCCTACATTGCTGTTGACCGAAGTTTTTCCGAGGACTTAATGTCTTTAGGACTAGAACTACCACCTGTTCCAGCCTGGGTTCAGCTCCATGAATCACAGATCTCAGATCGTGCCAGCATTTTAAATATGACTGGCGTTGCTCTAAAGTTGTAACTTTATGCAAATGAGACCAGACCTGACCTGGAGGCTCCACAGTGATCTGTGGAAGAACTGATGCAGTGGGGGGCCAGTTATTTCCGTGTTTGGTTAAACTTCTGTGTAGGAGGTTATTACTGTAGTCTCTGGGATTACAGATCAAAATATAAACAAAGTGCTGCTTGGCACAACATCACGTTAATTGTAGGAGAAAGTTCAGGTGCTTATTTGGTAAATGGTAAATGGAATGCATTCATAGGGCGCTCTTCTAGTCTTTGTGACCACTCAAAGTGCTTTTACAACACAAGTCAGTATTCACCCATTCACACTCACATTTATACACCATTGGCAATGCCATCGGAAGCAATTTGTTGTTCAGTATTTTGTCCAAGGACAGTTTGATGGATGGAACCACCGACCTTCCGTTTACTTGACAACTGCTCTAGTAGAGCGCACACTGACCGAACGAGAAAGCTACTGACTCGCTAGCAGGGATCATTAAAGCAAGCGTGAAATGACGGAGGTGATCTTGGTTGTTTTCTTTACAAAACAAACGGCTGTAAGGAAATTTTAATGAGAATGATTGGTGGCCATTTTGGAAGACGATGTCCAGTTTTTCTTAATATATCAATGATAACACACTGGCTAGGTTAAACAGATATACATTTTGCTTCCTCGTGAGTTAATTAGATACAGCCTAATTTTTTCTTTGGCACGTGTCTTAGTCACAACTATGATAATACCCTTTGATAGCCTCATGAAGCTAGCTCATTCAGGTGTTCTCACACAAGTAAAAGAATGGTCACTGTGGAGAGTATAAGGGCCCTTTCACACCGACTTCGTGTGGTACGCACTTTCAGACATTTCAGTTTGATCTGGACCAAATTACAGCTGTGAAACCTCCATGGCTCGGACCAAACAACCCTAGTCTGACGAAAAGAGATGGTGTCGGTACAGATCAATTTGAACCATGGTTTGGTTTGTTTTTCTTGGATGGTTCAGATTTCCGGAACAATTACAGGAAGTTCATGCTATCGTTGTGTAATAAGAGTAGCGTAGCTCCTTTAATGAATAGCTCAGTGCGCAGTGTGTGTGGTCAAGAAGGAGAGAGAGAAAGTAAGAGAGAGAGAGAGATAGTTATGGTGGACGTGCTCAGAGCAAACAGTGATCGAGAGCAGAGGAGAAATTAAAAGTTAAGTTGTCAAGTGGCAGCAAATGTACAATGTAGGTTTCAGTTTGTCTCTGAATGAACATTGCATCTCCTCAAGACCCAAGGAAAGTTCCCGTGTTTTGCTTCTCTACTGCAGTAAAGTGAACTCTCTTTTTTGGACAAAATTGTACCTCGTAGAATTTCATCCAAGAGTGACATGTCATGAATTTTAGTGATGTAAATTTATTCCATATTGCAAATAAAAAGAGCCAATTAAGAAGTGAACCAGCTGGCTCATGATGTAGGCTGCAAAGTAACAAAAAAATTATATATTCCTATGGAGGGTAGCTAATAAATATAATCACATTGCATTTACTTGTGACTATTATGCACATTCCAAATCCAGATGCAAAACGTTATTTTTGCCATCCTGATACATTTTCCTTTTGGAAACTTTTCAAAATTATTCATCATATTTGCAACATCCATCCCACTGTCCTTCCCTCCCTTTCTTTTTCCTCATGGACAGTGTGACCTACTTAGCCCACCACAGTCTGACTGACTAGGCGGCGGCTTGCTATCTAACTTGTCTTGATCAAACAACATTTAACAACCACTCTGCAATGTAATCTAATTTAAATGTATTCGATTTAAGATGTATGACTCAACCTTTAATTAGATAAGCATATGGTGTATCATGTTATCGAACATTTAATGTCATTCAGAAATAATTGTTTAAGGCATATCTGAGTCACTGCCTATTTTACATTGACATTTTTTGTGCAACAATTGCATGGCATGAAACTTGCAATCAAATCAAGTTTATTTATATAGCCCAATATCACAAACTACACATTTGTGTCAGTGGGCTTTACAGACTGTACAGGATACGACCCCCTCTGTCCTTAGACCCTCGCACTGCACAAGGAAACAAAAAAAGAAAAAGAAACCCCACAATTAAAGAGGAAACATGTTCAAAAGCTCAGGGAGAGACTGAGGAGGATCCTCTCCTAGGACGGACAGACGTGCAGACGTGTGTACAGAATAAACAACATAGTTGAAAATACAACGTGGATGATGAGTTAGTAACATGCATTTAAGGGAGATGAATGCATACAGATAGAGAGGGAGAGGAGGAGAAAGAGATAAAGAAAGGAGGAGGAGACAGGTGTAAGTGTAAGTCTAAGCCTATAGCAGCATAACTGGGGGCTGGTCCAAGGCAAGCCTGAGCCAGCCCTAAGTGGCATTAATAATATTAAGCTAAATAAAACACAGGTAAAACAAAAATGACTAAGACAAGACATATAACAGATTACAGATAATGATAATTTTTCTGAAGAATGCATGAATAGTAATGTCTGAGTAGATGAGTGATGAGAAGTTTAAAACAAAATTGCAGTCCGGCAGATCTTGTGGAGTGTCACTCATGGAAACTACAAAAAAACACAACAAATTCAACACCACACAGCGGGATACTCTGTGTTGCAATTCCCAATTTCGCAATCTATCCCCATCAATGATGTCGAGTGAATTCAAGGGTTTATACATTTGGTTTATAATGGTGAATGGTGTTACAATAAGTAATCACTCTCCATTCATTTAGTTGTGGCCAGTTATCTATTTGACATAATCTTCTATCAGAAAAAAAAATCTGTTTCATTGAAACACAAAACACACTGTTGTTTATGAGGCATGAACAACTTTAAAGAGAGGAAAAAGATGTCCGCACTGATGCAGCATCAATTGATGCGGTGTCACGACCTCAGAGACAGGGTAGGAGGACTCAAATGCACGACACCAGAGACAGATGTAAAGTGTAAAATCAAATACTTTACTTGCAAAAGGTAGGACAAATTCAAAAAGCTCACAAAGCAGATTTACCAAAAAGTCCGAGATACTGCTGGTACACTGGTTCATGACACAGACACATAACAAGACAAAGTGACAGAAGACAAGAGGAGACAGGACTGTTTATACATGAGAGGAGTGGGCACAGGTGGAAACAATCAGGGGCGGGGCAGATGCTGACGATGGCGGGAAACCACACAAAGGCAGGAAGTGAAGGGATCTGAGAGGAGGGACAAGAGGTAAGTACGAAATAAAACAGGAAGTGCAATGACAGACAGTGACTGACAGACTGGACATAAGACACGGTGACTTGACGAATGACAGACAAGACGTGACTAAAACCAACTAAGAATAAACATGAACTATACTAAACATAAACCTGACTAACACACTAAATAAAATACAATAATAACTACAACATGAAAAGCTTTAACAAATTTGACGAGACATGACATGCTGTCATTGGCTCACTGACTTCAGTGTGTCTATCCTCTTACTCTGGTCTGTCAAGATGGCAGAAGGAGGCAGGTATTTTGACAGAAAATGCACAGATGTAATTAATAACATTAAAAAATCCTTTTGATAGTTCCAGGCTCCTTGTATGTGGCTCACTGGTGTTGCGTCTTTTAAAACGGAGCTATTGTGATTGCTATTAGTAACACATGTGCTTTTACTGAGCCAAAATGTCTGCTGTAAAAAAGGTAATTCACTGGCAAATTATGCGGAATATGAAGAAAGAGTATCATGTTCAATTCTCCAATTTAGTAGTCTTGCTTCTTAAAGTGGCTATAATCACTATCTTTGTCATAACGATGTATAAAATTACAATATGAAAACCCCAAATGGCTCCACGAATTGTGCATCAGTTGCAACCGCTACCTGCCCTATCGCAAGGTCCGATTCACAAAATATATTGCATTAATGATATTACGGCGCAAACACATCCATCCAGTTTTATAGCTAAGTGCAATTTGCCCTTTTGTTTGCATCTGACTGCACTTATCCATGTGGCCAAGTATACATTTGTGATGCTAAGGCGTTGGTTGTGAAGGGTGAGAGTCAGTCTGAGTCGATTCGGACTCGGGTCAGACTTGGGCTCTTTGAACTTCTCTCCGTTCATTGTGCCCATATAAGCCTCTGATCAGCCGAGCACACATATCCAAGTGGTTAAAATAATACATCATTAATTAGGAAAATATTAATTACAGTGTCATATTTGCAATTTTTGAAATCATTTTTAAGTTTATTAAATACCTGCAGAGATCCCAACGCAGCAGAAACGCTAATTGTGTTTCCCTTAAGAAATCCCTAACAGGTTTTCATTCTCTGATTCAGAGATTTTGAGGATTTTGTGTTGCTGTACTTTAATGGAGAATATAATTAGTTGTACTTCATC
>CALSCE010010634.1:2795812-2821833 GCA_943593645.1 Bovichtus variegatus
CACCCAAACCCCTCCACCACGGTAAGGTGATGGTTCTCGGAGGGACAATAAAGTTGTGAGCTATAAAACCAAAGCACTCAGGAACACTGGCAATTTATAGCCTCTTTTTTTAGGGCCAGATTGCATTCTAATCTACTTTGGCTTTTAGTTTCTTTTCTTCCTATGCTGAATAGTTTTCTTTACATTGTGTTATAATTAGTTTTACTGTGATTGGTGTTTGCAGAGCGGTGTTGTTGTGTCTGAGAGGAGCCGTCAGCCTCAGCACCAGCTGACATAGCTGACTCTTCTCTGGGCTCAGCGCTGGGCTTTGGAGTGGAGGGTGTCTTGGGGGCTGGATTTAAGGTGGTTAAAAAAATTCAACGCTAGTTATCAGTGGGTATCGCCCTCATTCTGATTCACATGCATGTGTTGGTGTTTGTCTGTGTACATGTAATACGTATCTGCAGAATTGTGCACGTAAAATCTCTGTTGGATGTTTGTCCCGGTATACTGTAGCTCTGATGACTCAGTGGAGCCCATGCTGCACTACCAGACAGCATAAGGTGATACTATCAAATATTTTAAGCCAGATTGGAATTTAGAAATTATAAAACATTTTTTTAATTGCATTTAGAGCTTTTTGAGCTTTTTCTTTTATTGCCTTCACTACCATGTTGAAACTTCCTGATGCTGTTATGGTTCAAATATTGGCCACAGAATTTGCTGTGTGGTCAATCCCAAGTAATTAGGAAATCAACAGAGTTTTCTGAGAAACTGAATGATGACCAGACCACAGCATACAACCCTGTCCAGATATCCCTGTTGCATAGTTGTTGTTTTTTTATGTGACAGGTCATTTAGCAGATGCTCTTATCCAGAGTGACTTACAGTGATTAACTACAGGGACAGTCCTCTGGAGCAACTCAGGGTTAAGTGACTTGCTGAGAAGCTCAATGGTGGCAGCCTGGTGTTGAACTCACAAACTTCCAGTGTTCTATTTGAAAGCCTGATTACTAGACCACCATCCCATAGTCAGACACATATCTCACCAGCTACCCAATAGCTGCCTGTTTTTTCCTGCCACCTGCTACAGATAATGAAGCGAGGCCTCCAGCGTTGGACTCCCTCCTCCTGCCTGCCCTGACAACATGGCATTGTATGAGCTGTTGCTCTTGTGCCAACACAGGGGGGGGGGGGAGCATAGCAAGGGCGTTGCTTCAGATACAGCTAATCCTCACACCTCATCGCCAAGAGCTGGCTGTCTGCAGCAGTGCTGGCCTGCACCGCTCCCTCTCTCTCTCTTTCCTTCTGATTCTCTCCTCTTTCTTGACATTCAGTCCCTCTCCTGCTGCCTTCACTCTCATCTCTAAGCCCTCTTCTCTTCTCCTCTCCCGCTTCACTTCCCCTCTCCTCTTTGGCTCAAGCACAAGGAGCGAAAGGGTGGGGCACTTTTTAGAGAGGAGAAGGTAATAGAGGATTTAAAAAGATAAGATAAGGGAGGTTGATTAAAACGAGGAGGAGAGAATACAGCAGAGCAGGAGAGTAAGATGCTGGATACATTTGGGTTTACTGCACGAATCAAGCAATATGTTACAGAACACACAAATGCATGACAAATAATCAACAGATTAATTGATTATGAACTTACAAATGTGTCTTTTTCCCATAAAAACAGCTACCGGTCACAAACAGGACTGATCCTTCATATTTTCATGTCCAGTACAGTACCCTGCCATGTAAGCTCACTGACCCGACAGTGTCTTCACATGGGGAACTACAAATCAATAGGTGCCTTTGTCGGGAATCGGCAGCTCTACAATGTATTCATCTGAGCAACAGACGACCATACAAGTACAGCAGTTACCTTAAAGGTGTAAGTCACGTGGAACTGATTATTCTTGTAAATCGATCCGGCGATGTGTTCTAGAACGAGAGTAATTGACACAGGTTGTGGTCGAGTGAAGACAATAAAATGTCAATTGGATAGTTTGGTGTACTGGTGGCCCCGCCCCACTGCACCGTGTCTCCACAGCGAGGGAGTGATGAAACGAGATGTAAGGCTGACTCAACGATGCGGGGCTAAAATGTGATTAAAATTAAACACAATAATAATAATATTAATGTATAATAATAATAGAAATGTCATTACACTTTAGGTACATGTTAAAAAAGTGAGAGACAATGAGAGAGGGGGCGAGAGAAAGAGAGAGGGAGAGAGGGAAAGAGCCAGCCTGGGGCTCCTTTCAGCATTTTATCATGAACACAAATGGTTTCCCAACAAATACCAAATGTCAGAGGCCCTTAAAGTGGACAGAAGCCAGAGGCAGCATTAGTGTCTTGTATGTCAGCTTCCTGGACGCTCGCCCTCAGTCTGCCCTTTGTTTGAGCCGAACCTTTGGCTGAGACTGCCCACCAGGACACACAGACAGAAGTAATGAAAGGCCTGTAATAGATCTGCCTGCAGAGACATGCAGTTACACAGGTATGCTTGAATCCACCTACAAACAGGATTCAGTTTAGATCCTTCAGCAGAAAATCCTACCCCGTGGGTGAGACCGCAGAGACGGTCACGATGTAGGGGCTAAATGCATTGTGAACGCAGACTTCATTTTGGGAACGATGTGACTTTCATGTAATCCTGAGGAGCGTTGCTGCGACGATCCAGAATGAGTGTTGAGCTGCAGAGCTGAGATTCACTTCCTCAGGCAGGGCCATGCCAGGAGGCCAGAATACACGCAGGCCCTCAGACAGGTAGCGCAGGACTCTGATGTAGTGGTCCTGGTCTCCACGCACGTCTCCCTCCCTGCAGAATTGAACACCACTGCTGTTACTGCTCCTTCATAGGACTGTCCGGGTGAACGCTCGATTCTAAATTGGCTGCAGGGTGTCTAGTAATTCCTGATAATGGACACCTGCGAAGTGAAACTGTCTGTTCACCGTTACAAACGAATGCACTGGCTGTATCTAAAGTGTGTAGCCATAGCAACAAGGCTCCATATACAATTTATTGCAACACGTTAACCAGCTAGGATCTCATTGCAATGAGTGACTTCGACATTTCTCTACAGTGCCTCATCCTCTGAACGTTATAGGATGACGACTGTAACACACACGCTGCGTGAAGTAGCGTCACGCTGCCCGTCTGAACTGAGACTTTGTGTCCCCTCAGCCATTGTCTCGCTTCCCATTCGCTATTGAATTCGCTACGTCAGGCTGCGGGCGACAACAGACATTTGTTTGTGAAAATCTTGATATTGATGTGTGGACAATGACGTGGCTGGATAGAGAGCTGGTGCTGAACATACTGTCAAACCGTATTTATTTATTATTCACTTTGAATCTGGCTAGCATAACGTTAGCTTTGTGGCTCAAAGCAGAAGCTAAGCTGAGCTGGAAATATCTAGAATATAATATATATTTGGTCCTATCTAATGTTGGGTGTATTTACTGAAGTAGTGACCAGAGGTACCTTGCATAACAACCTTATGGGATGGTAGTGATTGTTATAGGTTTAATTCAAAACCCTCTGGGGTTACCAGGGAAACAGAGTAATGGCTTGTAAAAACTATAGATTTTGATTGCAAAACACATGAAAATATAAATTAATGGTTTTCATTTTTTTTCCTCCGGCAAGTGAATTCGGCGTAAGCGGGATATAACGCGCTTCGAGGTGTCCATAATCAAGAACTAATGGACTCCGCAGAGGCAACCGTCCTCCGCGTGTCCTCCATCATGTCCTGGTAATGGACAGCTTGTCGGGCGTTATCTCATACATAGGCCATCGGACTGTCGATGGGTCGAGGATTTTATGATGTGCCTTAACAGTATGGGGCTAAATACTTGTTGTCTCGTAAACTGGGTTTTGCATTTTCAAAAAGAGAAAAACCAGATGTTTAGTTGATGCCACTTCCAACTGAAAGTTTGGAGAGCTGGTTGCACTAGTCACCGCTGTAGTTAACGCATTTTGCTTCGGCACAAACACGTCATGTTCAGGAACAACAAACTGATGACGTCATCATCAGATGGATCATTTGACATTCTGAAAGCCCCGATCACTTTTCAAAGATATCTAAAGGTTTTCCTCCCAGGACTGCAGTTTACCTGTTCCGTTCACTTTGTTGTATATATTTTCTTGTCGTATACAGTATATTGTATTTTTATTAATAGTATCACCGCGCCATGAGTCACCTGTGTGATAAGTGGTTGGATGAGATGGACAGGATAGCCTAGAGGAGGAAGAAAAACATATTTACCTCATGGTAAAGTAACCCAGGGACAATATCTCATACTCCGGTACAGTAGGTAGTGGTACGCGTCTGATAACTAACAGCTGCAACCCACCATGAAACGAAAAAGAAGAAAGAGCCTTAACGGATTTATGTTTGAGCAGCAGGAACCCACTGTGTCCTGTCGCCTCATTGGAGAGTCAACGTTACCGGTAGACTTTATTTGACTCTCCAGCTCTCCGTTACCTCAGAGGTCAGTGAGAATTTGTATGTCAAAATTCATCAAAGTATATATCAATATGAAACACTCTGGAGGCATTTTTTTCACTGCAAAATTATGCCATTATTGAAATACTGACCGAGCTTTAATGCTGTTACAAAACCTCTTGGGGAGTTAAGTCAGGGTGGACGGGTGGGTGGCAGAGCAAAAAGTGCTGACTGTTCGGATAGTTTTGGAAGGCACCGTTAACAATGTTGCCAAAATGATAAATCAAGTTATGTTGGAGGAAGAAATACATCATCCAAAAGGGAGTCTATCTTCTTATTAATGGCCCATTAATGACCTATAACAGTTAATAATGTATTAATTACAATTTATAAACCCTTTATATAACTATAAATTACTGAGTAATTAAAACTATTTTACTGAGTAAAACCTTCATCTACGACGTGTCTTCATTGATGTGCAGCAGGTTGTCTTTGGTTTCACAGGGCAGCCGCTTGCTGCTGCTGAAGAAACCGATTGCAATCGTGACATTGTGTATGCCCCCCTCCGTCAGGACAATCCCATATCAGGATCAATAGTTAGAGCCCAGAGACAAGGTCAATGTTTTCATCAGCAGAGGCCGATCTCTCTCTCACTGTCCATCATCTGACACACATTTAACACTTCAGCAAGCAGCTCGGGCCGGGCCACCGTCACATGCTGTTACGCTAATGCCTTTTCCACACAAATCCATTTACGACCACTAACAGCAGCCTACTTATCGGTGAACATTCACGCCAACAACAACCAGGGTTATTCTGGGATGTTGCCTGTTGGGTGAATTGAACACCTGTGAAAAGACAACTGGACTGTTGGTAGATTGTGGAGAACAAAGTGACTTTGGTAGACCTCAAGCCTCCACTGTGTAAGACGTTCAGCGTGTGACGTGCTGAGGTTGACGACAACACAGCAGGAGTTCTGCCCTCGTGCATAATGGCGGATGGTCACAGCTGAGTGAATTAAAAACAACTCCTAAAGACTATTTGGTATCTGTAAAGTATGTAGTTTTGATGTGTGCTGATGCGATTGCTTGGTCTCGAGTCAGAGGGAACATGCATGAACATATTTATATATTGTATTCAGTTTTCTTTTAATTTACTGGTCAGCTTGTGGCTTCATACAATTTGGTTTTCATGCAGTACAATGTGGTACTTTTTATTGCCACCTTTTATTTATTTTATCCTATCACTTTGCTTTTAAGTAATCTTTTTTATTTTTTAACCCTGTCCATGCTGCATTATTATTACCTTTTTATATTGCTTGTAATCTATATTATATGCTGATCTGAGCTGCTACACCCGAATGTGCTCAGAAAGCTTTACAGCAATCGGCCTATTAAGAGTTTCATATTTTTCCTTTAAATGTGTGTATATTACATCGTTGTTGCTCCAAGGCCATAAGAACATTTGAAAGACACAATAATTACAAGAACAAATCTAGCAAAATGCAGTTAAGTATTAAAATCAAAGTATAAAATAATTATGCAGAAAAGCCCTGGAGTACAGTGTAAAGCAAACACACGGGCTGAAGTGTCTGAATGTCACCTCTGAATAACAAGCAGCACCACTGCAGGGAGAGCAAGCTCATGATATCAGCAGCTAAAGGCCAACGCACTCACACGTACACAGAGAGGGTGTGGACAAAATACCAGGAACACCTTGCATTAATACAGTCAGTAAACACCAATATGCTGGCGATCATGGGTTTTCTTCTTTGTTTGAAATCAGTTAGTTACAGACTTGGTTTCTCTTTGTTAAAGTAGCTACTTCTATAATCAAAGCGTCTTTTTGCCACATTGTTCCACATTAAACAATGTTTGTGACGCAGCAGTGATTCGGGCAATCGTTACTGTAAATGGTTAACTTTAAAGAAATACAAAAGGCAGCTACACAAGTTAAGTACAATATGAATAAGAAGTATGAGTCAGCTTCAGCAGAGTTCTGATAATAACGATTATCAACATTACCACAATAGTCACAAGTATAATTCATGGGTAGGTTTTATGATACAGCAACTTTAAGGATTAGACGCCACAAGTTGTAACGCCTTCGCCAATATCAATAAAATAACTATTTATTGTCCTCCTATAGCAGAGCATAATAGGATAGATTCACAATCAGATGTACGTCCATGAACAGACATACTTCCATAAAGTCTCTGTCCCACGAACGTCCCCCCCAGCCTGCCCTCACACCACAGCTGACTGTCCCTCTCATCTCGTTTTAGGAGAGTTACACTTGAGGCAGAGAAGAAAGGAAAAGTTTGCCACTTTGTGCTCATCAACGGCCGGTTTGCTACACTGTTGTGCTTAAAGGCAGCTCATGACAAAGACGCGTGTGGATTCAAGCAAAGGGACAGACTAAAGATTCGTTCAGAAATGTATTCCGAATGTTATCGTCTCCATAGCTCAGCTCTACCAGCGTTTGGGGCCTTGCAGATGGTATTTGCATATTCTGTTTCCTCTGCACAACAGTTGGTATTTAGAAGTGACCTATATCTGAATGCTGTGGCTACACTTAGTTTAGTATTCATAACAAAGATAAAAAGATGCTTTAGTAGTTAACGTTTTGAAAATGATTGATGATTTCCAAAGCCCATCTTACCATAGAGCATAGAAAGTTGTAAGACCACAGATAAGAGCAGAAGTAACACAGACGTAGACACTGACACAATCTGTAACACCATCCCATGCAAAGATTCTTTACATTTTTTAAATCAGGAGCAAAATGTATTGCCGGTCGTGAGATAATAATTTGTCAACAGGAGATTTTTCATCCCATCTCCAGTTATGTTTGTAGGCAATTTAGAAATGACTGAGTTGGACGGCTTTATGGCAAACGTTGCCATTTCATCAAATAACGTACATCAAGGCAAAACGCCTCCTTACATCGTCTTACTGACCAGCATCCAAGTCCTGAGGTTACTCATCTCTAATGATAAATCACAAAAAACAAGCAACCATTTGTATTTGTAAAGTTGTAACCGGCAAATGTTAGAATCTATACTTGATAGATGTTGAAACAATTAATAAACAATCAAAATGTCAGCATTTAATTCTTCATAGATCATCTGAATATCGTATTCATAAACAGTTTTGGCACTAGTGATGAAACACCTAGTGGTCTTGAACACACTGTCAAGATCACGTGAAACTCTTTTAATGTGACAAAATAAATTAAATGTATACTCTACACAGGTAATACCACCACAGAGAGGGAGACGGTGCTTTGTCTGCGGACATGAAAATGACAGTAAAAGTCAGTGCTGCCGTTGTGTTCTGAGGCACTGACGAAGTTCTGACCAGCGTCTGCGTCTCGTCACTGCAGGCCGAGGTCAGGGCTGCACATCGTTGATCTTCCTCTTGCGGTAGTTAAGAACGAGACTGGAGGCGGTGAGCTGGGAGGCCTGGCCCTTCTCCCAGCTCTGGAAGCTGTTCAGGCCGCTCTGCCCCGACGTGAAGAGAGCCTTCTCCAGACAGTCCAGACGCTCCACCAGCGCAGAAGTGTCCTCGTTGTAGGCATTCTGGGAAGAGTCCATGTTCCGTCTGAAGCGGCCGATGAACGTCTGGAAGAAGGACAATGTCAGCAGTTAGAAGACAAAGGCAGCACACACCGGGTACTGCGGGAGTGTTGCTGTTGCGGTACATTAAGGCATGCTGGCAGCGTGTATAATGAGAGTGACCTAGTTTGTGAACCAGCAGACACCTTTGATATGTTAAACTTCAGATATGTAGAATTTCATGTTCATGCCTTTAGGTAAAACCAGCTTCAAAAATGTTGATCTTAAAAATATTGAAACATCAAAGTTGTGTCCAAACTGGTGCGAACATTTTACAAAAACAGCTGGTATATAGTCTACAAACCTGTATTAAAATGGAAATCCTAATTAACACCTTAATACTTTTGTTTCTTCAGCCTTCACAGTGCCTGACTCACATTTTAAAGAGTCTTTATAGAAATGCAGTTTTTACTCATTTGGTTGGTGGTAGAGTTGAAACATCACATAAACACACTAGTTGTGGAAACAGGGATCCAATATCATACATTTTCTGATCGGCCCACGTGGTTAAAAACAACTAGGGAGGCAGACATTGTGGTGTGTCAGGCTATGGAGAATTCGTATAGTGTGTTTGTCTGTCAGACAAAGAGATTAGAGATAATCTGCCTGGTAACAGCCGCAGCAGACAACCAGCAGTCTGCCATGTTTTCTGATCTGATTGCACCCCCTAGTTGTAATGCATTAAATAACACTGGCTGCCTTTGTTTTGAATCTGCTTTGTATCTTTTAATCTATGACATTTTGTAGCAAATCACCTGGGCTGTGGAACAATGCAATATGTATTTATATTAAATGTATTAAGAAATGTTTAGAAACCGTGTTGGGTATTACAAGGTTGTACGAACATCTTTATCACTCATGTCAACAATAACTCTTAATTAAATCTGTTTTTTTTTTTTTTATAGGCGAGAAATCCTACTTTGTGCATCACAAATTGTGAAATTCTCTGACATACGGACCTGCTTGTGTAGCAAACATGAACAGTTATTTCTCAAAGTAAAAAAAAACTGGCAACAGCTGGCCTGGTTGCTTGGCATATTCACCATTTGCTGCTTCTTAGCAAAAAATGTTAATCCTCTACAAATTAATTATTGCTTACACTATACAGTGTATTCACCTCTAGGTCAGATACATGTATACATAAACATGATATCGGCCAGTGTTGTACACCATTGATATCACGTTCTACAGTGTTAGTCTGTCAAAAAACTCAATGTGATTTCTGACCATTACCAAATGATGTCCCAGCCTTTAGGCGTGTATAGGTTAACAATTGCTTGTTGATTTCACAGTGCTTTGCAAAACATCAGTCGCTAAAAACTAGCCCGAGTCAAACTGAATGGGCAGGTACCGTAGTCATTTAGTAAAAGCAAACATCCATATTTAATATTCACCAGGTTGATTTAGCAATGCACAGCCATTCAAGTCGAATGCTGTGTTTTTTCTTCACAGCCAAGTAGCGCTGAAGTACAGTAAGAGATGTTGGATCTGTAGAAGCATACACTGTGTACATCTGTGCACGCAAAGCTTAAGATGGGGACAATCTCAGTTAATGACGACAATTTACATTTCAAAATTCACTGAAGAGTCTAAGCCCGCTTAATATCTGCCACATGAGGAGCGACTACCTTTTTCTTGTCCTGTCAGTTGTTCTCACCTCCCAGAGGTCACAAACTGTTTTCATGAATACATTAAAGGCTTTGCAGAGATATGCTGTGTATTTGATTAAGCCAATTGTACATGACATGTAATGTGCGTAACAAGGACCCCTGTCAGATTTTCAGATTGATTATTACTTTTTTACTATTATTTACTACTATTAGTTACTATTATAAATAATGTCATGCCGATACCAACGATGAGGTCTGACATTCAACGCTGGCACTTGTTTGGTACCTTCTCACGTTGAATGAACTCGGATGTGATGTGCATGTTGTTCACCTGCAGGAGCGTCTGCGCGATCTCTGGGTTCTCTGGGCTGTCAAAGTGCAGCATCTGGGATCCAAGGCCATAGTAGTAGGGCCCCATCTTATGCAGATCCACCACGTTGGGGTCGGCGTTGAACACGGTCCTCCAGCCCTCTCTGTAGACCTTCGGAAGCTCGACTGACAATACTCTCCTCTTCTTCTCGTACAGGCCCTTGGACAGCCACAAAGGAAGCTCCATCTTTGTACCCTGAGATATAGGAATGGGAGTTATTGTCAAGACCCCTGTACTCTGGGGTCCAAGCTGCAGGTATTTGTGTTTTTTTCACAGCAGCAGCAATGCACAGCTGTTATAATAATAACAACATTAATAATGGCTCTGTTCTATTCATGTGTCCCAGTAAGCCATGACAGCTCAATAGGATCCTGAAACTATAGCTACATAATGATAGTGGAATTCAGCCATAATTCATTGAATTATCTGTGCTTTTCCTACTGTGCCATTTCAAAATGTCTTCTTTGAAAATCACCCATTTCCTCTTACTAAATCTAAAGACATATAAATAGAGTCTCAACCCTTCTGAGGATCCTTCAGAGGAGAAGGGTGTGTGTGTGTTAAATTGTTTGTGTAAGTTAAGTTGTGTATTATTCAGGTATCATTACATAAACTATCCCTTATGAAGTCAAAGGTAACTAAAGTACATGTCCATGATATGTGAGTAGTACCTCCTCTGTGTCGTTAGATGTTGAGGTTCAATTGAGCCAAACAGTAACAGACCTACAAACACATTCCCTTGTGATAAAATATGTCAATTTCACAGCTGGATACACAGTAACGTAAATTGCAGTAATCACTTTGACCTGTGATGTGACGTCACTAAATTTGAAATCATATTGACTTAAAGGGTTATTTGTTTTCATTTAACGTTAGTTTATATTGTGCTGCTTTTGTTTCCTCACTGTTGATCGCTGCTGTTCAAAGTCATCAGTGTATGTCTCTGCTCTGTGAAGTGACGCCTGTGTTCGGCAAATGAAATAATATATAAACAGATAATAATAATAATAATAATAATAAAGTTGAAGTTTTGGTAATGTAGCTAATAAACATTTCAAATTGAAGCAGTTTAGCAATTTAGCAGTCCTAATTCATTTGTTTATACGACACGTGCCAATGCCAATACAGCAAGGTAAACAAGAGTAAACTGTAAAAAAGTAAAATGGGGTTTGGCTTAATTTTTTTTTTTTTTTACACAACAAATATATGAGGGTATATATCAGGCCTACTTTTATTTCTGACAGGCACAGATATCTCTAAATACGTTAAATACAATGCCAACATTGCAACTATGTTACATGTTCTTCAGTAACTTCACCGACCTCCGTAATGTCCTGCGTGTCACTCGACTTCTCCAGAAATCCCAGCCGGAGAAAGCTGCACTCTGTCCGGATGGGAAGTCTCTCATGAGAGAGCAAAATGTCGTCGAGAGACAGGAAATTCTCCTCCATCCCCACCCCAGGTAGTACAGGTAAATATGACTGTGTGTCCATGTTGTGCCCAAATGAGGCCGAGAGCAGCTTTATACCCAATATAGGAAGTGAAATACAGCGCAGAGATCTCTGCTGTGTTTACAACTCTTCCTCCCTGGTGTCTTGGCGCCAGGACCTGTTGACCAATCAGAGAGCGCTGCTGTGAGATCTAGACCAGAGCAATCGATTCAGTCTGAGTCGAACTGAGTGTAAAATATCTGTCGTCCATGTCTTCATGATGTTTGTTTATATTCTAAAGGTTACTGTTTAAAAAAAGTTTTTTTTAAAGCTGTTTCTGAATTTAAATATGTTGCATTAGATAAATAAATAGAAAAAAACCTTACTATATTGCAATTGTTTCCAACAGTGAAATTAATTAGACAATTAAAAAGAGTCTTTATTATAAAAAGTGCCTTGGTGAGTTATAAAAAAAATATATCATTTATAAAGATTCAGGTGCAATTACGAAATTAGCCATAAGAGGTCAGAATATTACCACTACTTACCACACTTAAAGCCCCCTCCTGTCCTGTTCTAAGAATGTTTAGCAGTAATGAAGCTTTGTTATTATTAGACTATCCAATGCTTGTTTGAAGTACTCCTCATTATTATCCTCAATATGTGTTATTATGAATATCTTTATGATTATTAATAATCATAAAGATATTAAAGATATTCATAATAAAGATATTCATAATAACACATATAGAGGATAATAATGAGGAGTACTTCAAACAAGCATTGGAAAGTCAACTTTAAATTAAATGAAAAAAGAAGGGAGACTGGCATGCTAAATGTTCCTCTTGTGCTCTCTCCTGCTACCATCACTTTACAGGTCTAGACAAAAGGAAGAACACGTCAGTCATCTTTCTAATTTTGACTTTAAAAAAATATTGTCATTTGTCATTATTATTACCCTTCCAACAGTCAAAGTCATCAGACATGTTAGTCGGCACCCTCAAAAAGCAGGCAGCCATTCACATCCTTGGAGAGTTAAAAAAGTCCAATGAAATAAAGCCATGTTAAATGAAGGTGCTGTATTCTTGTAGCTGTGCGTCTGAGTGGGCAGGCAGGCGGTACAGTGGGCCTACTGTCGCCTGTAGCAGCAGTCTGAGAAACTCATTAGATACTTTCACTCTGCAAACTGAACAGACTGAAACACACGTAATTTCCCAAACAGATCATCCCCCTCCATTAGCTGCGGGCCATGATACACAGGGAGCATTGTGTGTCACACAAATAGGCAATGAGGTTCCCAGTTACCATTATTATTTGACTTCTTACGGCCCACTGTTATGCACCATGATGTTAATCTCTATCCTTGTTGACGTTAACACCACCCTCTGCCTGGAACCCTCTATGTGTCATGGCCCTAACAAGGAACTGGGAAAATCTCAGCACCAACAGGCTTGTAAACACTTTATTAGAAGGGGCGATCACTAGGCATCATACCCACATTATGACCACACGTGCTTTAATATTACATGTGATGTAATAAGGAAAATGATTTCACACCACATTGAAACTGCACTCAAGCCGTATCACATGATGGCAGCTATTTAACAAAATGGGAAATCAAATTCCCCCAAAAATTCTCTACGGTGAAGTCACAAAGCATGCTCACCAGCCAGTGAGGGATAATCATCACCGTTTGGGTGGAGACGAGACCATGCCCTGACACAAAGACTTGTTTTGTTGACAGTGTCCGAAGGAAAAACGGTGAATGCTAATGTACGTCATAATACATTTTATTGATGATTGTATTCTGAATGTATCATGTATTTTTGTGACGGAACAAGCTAAAGACACCCAGCATATTCTCAACGTTTTTTATGGCTAACATGTTAACAAACAGTTGCCTGCTTACACCTCTATCAGACACAGAGCAACATTAGCATCCATTTGGAAATAACTCGTTTGTTTCTGGTGGTCTCCGACGGTTATAGTTAGCTCCACTAAAGTATCTGCCCGTTTAGCTGCTAGATGCTGTCCGTGGGCCGTTACGCATTGGGCAGGTCGTGTACGGTGGGTTTATCAATGCGTTCTCGCTATTACAGCTGCCTGCTGCGGCTGCAAATAGGTTTGAGTGAAAACAAAAGTTGTAAAACCAAAATGATGAGCTAAAAGAAACTAAAACGTTCCGTAGAGCTGAGGGGAACTGCAGAGTCATGGGATGATTCTTTATCTTTCACATTACATGTAGTCATCATTTGACCCATTGTGTATAACAAGTAATGGTTCGTGTAGCTTTAGGCTAACATACATACGCAGTCCTTATAATGCCTTGCATTGCACTTCAATGAAAAGTCTCTCATTACAGAGGTCCCCAAAATGGACTGTGCTGACTTTAACATCCGTCTTCTACAGGAAACTGAAACTCCTTGTGACCTGTGCAGTGAGTGCAGAGCAGCCCGTGGTGAGTAATGGTTAACTCCCAACTTATCTGAGGAAGCTTTCCTGTCACAAGACTGCATTCAATTGTGTTACATGTCATGCTTCCTGGTATTAACACCTATAAAAGTGACTATAGAGCAATGAAACAAAGGGGTGTAAGTAAGGGGTGACAACTTCATTTTAGTGCAAAGTTATACCTCAACAATTAGAATGATTGATGGATTAAAAAAAAATCAACAGAATATAATGTAGATGGCTGCCAGACACCCCTTTTCCCAACACACACATACACACACTTCCAAAGGTAGCCTGTTGTCTGGATTCCTCCAGTTACACCCCAAACAACATGTATCACGTAGCGTCTGTTGTTGGTACATGAAGGAGAGCCGCAGTGCTCTGAAGCTGTGAGGAAGATCTCACCTCTGATCAGTGATTTCCTGCTAATGTTCCAAAATTTGTTCTGAAAATTCCCCCGAAGGCTGTTTCCCTGAAAGCACCCGTGTCCAGGGGGTGAGAGTCGGGACTAACATGTCCTGTTGTCGTGGCTGTTTACACATTATTTGTCATAGAGTCCAAAGAAGAAATGTTCGAGGAGAAATCCACACCTAAATGTTTCAACAACAGAGAGCAGAGTGTCATGTAGTTGTGACGCATTTATGGCTCGAATTTAATGTTTTTGTTGAATATCTTCCCTTTGATAGCTAGGCAATCAGACAAGGTGATGTCAAACTTAAATATGATGAATGAATGATATGATTAAATATAATATATATATTCAGAATCAACGGTACGTATTATTATTATGAACATTCAGGGCGAAATCAGTCAACAAAGAATCAACAAGATCAATTTTTCCACCTTCCATGGCCTCAATAGTCCGATAGACACGGTGGGTAAAAAGGTGGACGGTACAAGATGTACTGTATGTACAACACATAAAAACATAAGGAGAAACGTTGCAACTACGAGGCATCAAATCACTTTCTGGTGCTTGAGTTGCTGTGTAGAAGCCTGATTACACATTCAGCAGGTTAAAGTTCACTTTTTTTAAAAAAATCAGAAACTGTGAAGTTGTGTTTCGTGTCCAGTTTCACAAAGTATTATTACTGGTGTAGGTGTCGTGATGAGAGCCGTCCACCATGCTAAGTGACAGAGAAAAGCGGTGATTTTTCAGAAACAAAGATGAAATAGTTATAACAGATGGCCATAACATAAAGCTATCGTATTTCTTTTATCATCCAGCCATTTTCTGTTTCTATGCTGAGGAACAGAGAGTGCGATTTAACAGTGAGGAAAAATTATTTTGGAACAGCAGTTCTTTGCACCTCAACACTCTTCATGCCCACAATTATTGGCAGAATGTTACATAATTATTAGAAGCAGTAGAAAGTTTTACCGATATTCTATAGCTACACACGTGTCCCGTCACAGCCCCTTTCTTGTCATTTGTCAAACGGCATTCTTGGAAATGTAGTAAAATGACTAAATTAAATAAGATTACATAACCTGTTTAGAGAAAGAGGATACATCACATTCAGTCCCAAAATATCTCTCGGAGTGTGTCGAACATTTCTGACTGGTGTAAGAGTCGGACATGATTCAACGGTGTGTTGTTCCTCTTAACTGTAACACCATGTCCCACATTTACAGGTTGGTACAATAGTGTGTCTATAGGCCCACAATAATGTCAGGATTAAGATGTTTGATGGGAAACCCAGTGCTGTTCACCTTGAGTACTTTGCATCTGGGTCACAGAAGGAACGTGAATGAAAATAGAATCTGTCATCTAGCACAATTTATTCCACCATTTGTTTACAGTAGCTTTGTAAATGCAGTTTGTTTGTATGTTGATTTGTAGAAGTCTTCATACATCAGCTCTTGTCATTCTGAAGAGTGGGTAACACCTCACATGATCGGAATATTAAACAAATATTGTTAAATATCAACAAATGAATAAATAAGCCCAGTCCAGTGGATCCACAGTGGGACTACAAAATCCTTTTTGGGGTCTGAGTGGCTTGCGTCTCCAGTCGCTGTCAGCCAGACCTACTCTAGCAGAAACACAATGTGGGGAACCAACAGTAGCATAGACCAAAAGGCGCCTTTAGAATCACACACTCAAACACACATGCACAAACAGTCATTATGCACAGAGACACACACACACACGCTGTCAAACTTGCGATTCTCACGAGAAAATGACTAATCATGATCACATGAAAAATCTGGCAGATCTAAAAAGAAAGAACCAAGAGAGGTTAGGTGCGTAATTTACAATATGTCATGTCGCTTCTCTGTAGCTGTAAACATCAGCAAAGTAAAGGGAGGACTGCCAGTCGCACACACAGGGAACATGGACATCTAGATTGTAAACATTATAATACACAGACACACACACACACACACACACACACACACACACACACACACACACAGCACTGTCCCAGTCAGCCCTCTACACTGAGCTTTCATGCTGTCTCACACACACGCACGCACGCACACACACAAGGCTTCAGCAAAAGCTATGTTGTCACAGTTCCAAGCTCAGACGTGCACACACACACATAGTGTACATACACATACCAGGTGAAGCCTGACACTGGAGCATCCCAAACACACATGTTACACAGTAGGAGCGTAAACTACACTGCAGGCCGCTTCCTCCTTCCCAATCAGTACTGAGCATGCTCAGACCACCAGTCCATCTTTAGGCTCCTCCCCTCCGTCTTGCCGACATCGCAGTGTGTTTGCTTCGTATCCCTCCATGCCGCCCTGCCGGCCCAGGTGTGCACAAACCATATCTAAGAAGCATTGTTGACTGTTTGATTTGATTACTATGAGTAAAATTGGCGAGGGAGGGCGCAGCGCTCAGGCAGGAACTATGAGAGAGAAGCACATCGAGACCCGGTCTGTTATGAGAGTCCTGTTGTGAGATGAGATCCCCACCAAACCATGTGAAAGTCTGATCTCAAAGAAAGCTTCTGCAGCTCAACAAGCCTCAATTCCTTGGTTTCCTCCTCCTCCTCCTCGTCCTCCTACTTCTTGCTCGTGTGGTTTCCTTCGTCTTTCCTCTCGCCCCCTCCCTGCTCTGCTTCCTCTCCTCTCCCCATTTAAGGCCATGGGAGGGCTTGACACTAATGACTGACAGGCCTGGATTTAGATACAAGATGGAAGTCTGGCTGCTGGAGACCTGAGCATGTCAGGGAGGCGACTGGCCACTTAAGTTGGAGAGGGGTTGAGACAGATGAAGCCCTTTAAGGGACCTAGCCTGGAGAAGTGGGAGGGGAGGGGAGGGGAGGGGAGGGAGGGCGGAGGGGTAAGCACTCTCTTCAGCAGACGTAAAACTGAAGAGTCGGGAGGGGCCCTTCAATGTACGATGGTTTGACAGTCACGTTTTTTTGGGTTCAGTTGACAAGGAATAATTATCTTGGTTAGGATGATAGAGTTCTGTCAGGATAAGTAAGTGTTGATCGCTTTGATTGTTTCATCAGATTTGGTTGCGTCTGTGTCCAGATATCCATGGCACGACCACGAGATGTCCTGCAGACAGAGACAGACAGAGGACTTGTAGTTACATATGGTTTATCAAGCAACATGTTAATAGAGGAGAAATGGTTTCAATGGCTTTGATGACAATAGTGGTGCGAGAGCACAGAAAGAGAGCGTATGGATAGAACTTTTTCCACAAATGTTGGTTTTCAGGACAGAAAATTACATTCAAATTATTTTACCAATGTTGAGTATCTTTCACCCTAATATGACTCCACAAATGATATGTTATTTTTAGCCATGCTAGCAGCGTGGCTCTATGGGAATATCTGTTGGTCGGTCGGTCCAGCACTATGGTCCAGACATACCATACCAGAAATACCTCAAAAACTATTGGATTCCCAGAAGATGAAGTTTACCGACTGCGTTGATCCCCTGACTTTTCATCTAGAGCAGCTATGAGTTTAACATTTATGGATGTTGGTTTACACGTCTCAACAACTCGTCAACATGTGTGGCATTGCATGGTTTTCTCCCTCTCTGGACGGCAAAGTCATCTCATGTTCGTTACTTCCTGGATTGCACTTCTCTTTAACACTGGCACAGACATTTAAACCATCTTGCAGAATCTACTAGTAACTGTAATCATTTTTCATTTTACAAAACAAACTTTGTTTTATGACCAAATACCTGCAGAACTATGACATTCCCATCAGCCTCAGCTGCACTTTGTGTTTAGTGCTAATGAGCAACAGTAAATCACTAATGTTAGCATTGTGATTATGAGCATGTTAGCAAGCTATGTTAGCATCACAGCCCCTGTGCAGCCTCACAGCACTACGAGCATGGCTGTAGTCTTTTAGTCTTCTTACAGTATTAATATGGTTTCATCTTGCTTCTGCCCTGTGATGCACTTTGTAGCTTGGCCTTTGAAAGGCGCAGAACAAATCAAGATATTCTTAATCTTATTTACATTTTTTTACATCTAAAAAATGGAAAAAACGGTTTGGTTAGGTTTAAGGTCTTCCCATACACAACAATGATGATTTCTTATCCTTTAGTATTCCCCAATTCATCATATCAATGGAGGAAGACAGTGTCTGTAGCACATCTGAATTTCAATACAAAGCCAATATGAGCTTCTGTATACTGGTTCACATGCACAATCTTATCTTGCATTAATCAGCATTCAGACAGTCGTGTGCATGTGCTGTGTGTCTCACCTTGAACAGTATTCATAGTGGGCCGGCGGGACAGTCAGTCAGAGGGATGTTCGGGGCAGGACCGATTGATCTCAAACCATGAGTCTATACAGCTGCACACACACACACACACACACACAGGTACAAGTTATGTTGTCAAGCAACAAGTCTGTACAATACAGCTGCAAATACAGAGAACACTTGAGAGAGATCATATGGTAACAATTGAATGTTGTCGTAAATGGATGCAGTACTACAGAGGATTGTTACTAAAGTAACAAATAGGCCTCCATGCACTCCCACATTAGCAGCATGTACACAATATACAATTTATAAAAGAAAGCGTTACAGCACACTAAGACACGTGCATTATTTTTAAAAGGTCACATTCTTACTGTGTTTTACGGAAACATTTAATGTAATTTCTCTGTTGTTATTTGTGTGTTGTTGAAGAATATATTTTACTTAAGTAAAAGTAGTCATTTAAATGAAAGTAGCAATACCATAATGTAGAAATAAGTATAAGTCTTACATTCAAAATGTTATTTATGTAAAACTACTGATATCACAGTGTTATATTGTTGTATATACAACACTATATATACTGTTGGAATATACCTTATTATTTAAGAAGTACTTTAAATGACAGTAATGTTGCAACCTGGAGCTCACCTGTTGCGTGCTTTTATATAAAACAATACATCTAATTAAAGCAGTTTACCATATGTTTTGCATGTAAAATCTTATCTGCAAAATAACTTTCTACATGTATAGTTGACAGATAAATGGAGTTTAGTAAACAAATTAAAAACTATTACATTATGTATTATACTATAATATGTCCCCCTGTGGTGTAGTGAAGTAGAAGTATAATTTAGCATCTGATAAACACTTTTTAAACGGCTTAGTTGAACATTCGATTCTGTCAATTTGGACATTCTACCGTGTGTTATTTATTTGTATAACAGACCGTTGCTATGTATAACAGACCGTTGCTAAGGACACTCTGGTCATAGGACCATGTCCAATCATATCAAGCCGCAGAAAGAAGTCCGGTAAATTTAACAACGTCAGCAGTGGCCAAAAAAACAGAAAACAGCATGGGATATTTTCTGAATATTCATTTTAATGTACATGAAAAGAAAAGAAAAAGAGAACAAGAAGACAGCGCAGAGAGGTTAGCAAGAGAGGTTAGAAGACACAAAGAGGTGGAGGACAGAGAAGCAGCAGAAGAAGACAGACAGGAAGTAAAGAGGAAAGGGAACACGGGACGGGCTGGAGCAGAGATCACTGACTGCTTCATGGAAAACTAAATGTGGACGGATCTGCATCTGTTCAAAATCCTACTTAGGGAAGAAGAAGAAGTTCTTTCCTCGTCTTCTCGACTGCCAGTCTCACAGCACTTAGCGGGGACATGTGGACACTTGTCAGTTTGACATGATATGAATTGCTAATCTTAAAAAGCTACAGAGTTACGTTGCTACGCAAAAGAATCTAACAGACAATAAAATCATTATTGAATCAATAAAACAGTTTTTTTATTAATATTTTGTTTCTTAATTTAGTAAGTAGCCGTGTAATAAGTGGGTGAGTCATGACCTGCTCACCCTGTCGGGGTTCATTGGGCATTAATGACACACATTATCCCTTACTCAAGTGCTTCACAGTTGTACTCTTGATGTTTAGGATAGAATAGAATATATCTTTATTTTAATAGTAGACTAAAGGCAGATAAAGCCATCGAAAATATTTGGAACAACCTTTACAACTGATTTACATTACAATACCGATGCTAATGCTATTGTTAATGCATATTCTAATTGTAGTAACAACATATCCTTCATACGTCAACTGCTTTGACTGTCAGATACATGTAGTTGAGCTCTAAAATTTGTTGAAGTGGAAATATGATGTAGCATAAAATTAAAAAAGTAAGTAAAATTGTATAACGGATTTGACTTTTTCAACTAAGAACGTTTGTTTTTTTTAGCATATTAAGGTATCCTTTAAAAATCCTTTACATAGAAATCCAGGATACTAATGCTAACGCTAATGACGTGCAAATACAAATCACAATGACAACGTGTTCACTCAAACATGTGGAATCTAATCAGTCTGCAAAGCAACTATAACAGGCAGTTATAGTTAGTAAAAAGTTAATGATTTTCTTCTAAAGTATGGGGGAGTAGAAATACAACGTTGCATGAAATTAAAATGCTTGAGCACAGTACAGTATGCACTGAAACTGTGTAGAAGGCACAACTTCCAACATCCAATGGAACAGTAGAAACTTCTACTGGCTGCGGTGCTTACATTACATGTGACATTGACTTTGGGAGGGAGCTCAGCTGAATCGCTTTATGGCACAGAGCAGGAGGACGGTGCTGTTTTTACATAGCAAGCAGAAGTTCAGGTGATTGCAGACGGTCGCAGGAGTGAACAGCAAAACAACAAAACTTTTTTCTTTTTCTTTTTTTTGTGTGTGTTTTTAGCTAAAACCAAATGGGAGAATAAAAAGTAAGAATCAACATCTCTCTTTGTGACGGACAGCCGTGTTGTCATGTATTTACGGTATTTATCCCATGTTATCACAGTTAATCTGACAATGATACATCGATGTTTAGAAATGCTACACGCAGCACCTTTATTATGCAACCATATAATATTAATAACCTCTAAATAAAATGCTACGACTGGCCATCTTTGAGGAACGTCTTTATTGGCGTGCAGTAAGTGGATTTAATTAGACAAAGTGCAAAATTATATATCGGGCAGCAATTCAGATCGGAGTGTGTGAGTGTGTGTGTGTGTGTGTGTGTGTGTGTGCGTGTGTCACCTTTTGTGGTAGATGCAGAGGCACGGCAGTCTGGCTATGGTGTCCCCTTGCTGCAGTTCCTCTAGACAGATCACACACTCACCGGCATCCCTGGCCAACACATCGTCTAAAGTGGCAGGCACACACACACACACACACACACACACACACACACACACAGCAGAACATGTACAGTATTAGTATGCACCAAAGAAAGCGATACAGACCCAGCACAGAGCAGTATCTGCAGGTTGGTGCATTACACACAGTCGTGGTTAGTTTCTGCTTGTACCAATGAAAATGCACATGGAGGAGTTTTAAGATGAATTAGGAGCCTTGAATCTGTTTCCACAGTAGAAAAATAGCGTCCATCATATGGGAATTCACCACTGAATATTTTTATATTGCCTGATCTACTTATAGATAAAATATATGTCAAATATAGTTTATAAAGCTTATTTTTTAATAAGAGGGATTTTACATTCAGGCAGATGTAGTCAACACTGGGCTGGGAAATACAGAGAAACTAATTAAAGCAATATGGCAAATAAAGAATGAAAATAATAATAATAAAAATAGTAAAATAATAATAAAAATAGTAAAATAGTGAAATAATAATAAAAATAGTAAAATAATAATAAAAATAGTCTCCAGGGCAGCAGTGAGGCTTATGCTATAGTAGGGATCAGCAATATTATTAAAACCAATATAGTGATTTAATTATCACATTTACCTCAGTAACGATTAATAATTCATATCTTTTAAATACACTTGTGCACAAGGTTCTCCATCCTCACAATGGAGCTCTTATTAACTCTTTGTACTGAAAGTAATGAGAACATCATGACTTATATTGCTTTTAAGTATTTGTTTGCTAGAACATAAAAACCAAACTGATATGTGCTATATTTCACAACTATCAAAATAATTAATATTGTGATTACATCTGAATAACTCTGATGACTTTGCAAAGTTATCTCATTCCATCACTAATATGTTTTACTTCTTGTTCAGACTACACAATATGTTTGTCTGTTGTCACTGTGTCAATTTAAGAAATCATAAATTCTCGGCATGACAGAGCTTGTCATTTTTTTTCACAACCTGATGCCATCGGGAAAAAAATAGACTTCCAAAATGTAAATGGCGTCCAAAGCGGCTGTCTTGTTTATAGAAAAGAAAAGAAGAAGAAAGAAAAAGCAACTGTGACCTTTCTTCTGTTTCAGTCTCACCAACAACATCATTCCTCTTTCTCATGTGTGTGGTTATCGAGAGCTCGCTGTTGCTATTGGTCAACGTCACGGAACACATTGTGGAATTTGTCATACTAGACGGGAGAAGGCCAAACACGTACCGCCATCTCAATATGACTAAAATGAGGCCGGTAAGAGAGTCATAATGTCAGTGTCAGGCCTATGCTATAGTGTTTGCTTGGGCAGCTAAAAGAGACCTAAATGACCTAAAGTGGCTCATGGCATCTTGGACATTTGCAGTTAACATTTGAACAGTTTTTGATGTGCTGTGTCTTACGCAAAGAGAGGATTCGTTCCAGGTGGAGCTGCCAAGTTTCCCCTGAGAAATCTATTCCTGTATGACATTCCCAAGCTAGTTTGAGCCCCAAGAGGGTTTTTTGATAATCTGTATTCTGATGTAAATAATAGAAATGTTCCCCTCGCTATCAGGGCCTCGGCACAGAATATAATTCCTTTCAGCCCTACTGTACTTGGAGGGAACTTAATTGGACAGTGCGTCATGGTGAAGCCTGAAGAGTCTTTGGAATACTGTGGTCAACAGAAGACCAAGAGCCCACATATAATATGCCACATGTAGCTACTGTAACACGATATATACACAGCAGTACGACAAGCAGAGTTGCAGGAAAGCATGTTTTTCTATGCATATGGTGTGATGTTATCACACATCACGAATGCATGTGCCGTATACATGTGATCTCTGAACCTGAAAGACAGCAGATAATATAGGACGACGTGTTATTTCACATCTGTCACTGTGGGGCACAGCTACACAGACTCTAAGCCTGGCCGCTGCTCCACTTTGAGATTGGCTGGTTGGTGCAGCAGACGCGGAGCGAGCCCAGCTTCTTATCCACAGTGAGTCAATTAAGAGCCAAGCTGGTCGCAGCTTCTCACCAATTATCTGCTACTTTTTGTGTGTGTGTGTGTCATCTTTGGTGTATTTTACTGCATTTTTCTTTCCTGCTTTAACTGCTTATCATTACTCTTCTCTTTGTCGGTTCACTCATGGTAGGAATTCAACCCAATTTAAAACTCTTTCTTCCTTGTGCTATTTCAGACAAGCTGGTTTGCAAAACATTAAACCACTTGAAAACACAGCAATTCATTTGCACACATGAAAACAATGTGTAACAAAAATACAAAATCGGAGAGTGTGAAGTTTTAAGAAAACCTAAAAGTTGATGGCACTTGCCAATTCAGTTCTGACCGACATTTTATCTTTATTTTATCAGTATATTAAGACTTCACTGACCATCACTTTGTTCGAGCCTGTTCTCAAGCCTTAAAGCTTGAGTTATAAAGCCATACTGCCTTCTATTTGTTTCACATGCAGGTAATCTAACAGTTCTGATGGCATTGGCATGGAGGACTTATGTAAGCAAGAGATGTCCGTGTTTTGATGATCATTTTGGAGCTAAGGTTAATGACACCTTGTAACTGATTTCTTCTGACAAGGGATGTAAACCAGCAACTGAAAAAGTTCAAATACTTGTAATAAAAGAGGTGTAAAACATTGTTAATATTCTATAATCTACTCTGAAGCGGATGAGTTTACGTATGCAGCCATGGATAATTCTTATTTTTGGGAAATGATAATTTCTGTAGTTTTGGATGCATTTAAAACTTCAAAGGATCTACAGTACTAACACTAACCCCATGTGATTACTCAGGCCGAGAGGAGCAACTCTTTCATCGCCACATTTTACAATATGGTGATTTTCATATTTACAATAATAATAATAATCTGGCTATAAAAAATAAAACAAGAAGGGAGAAAGGACACAAACCTAGGATTTGAATGAAAAACCATTTATTAAATTCTGTTGGTGAGAAAACTTCACCAAAAAAACCCTCAAAATAATCTGGTGAGTTGATGGTCTAAATAGTTAAAGGAACTCGGCTTTTCTACTCGTACATGAGGTTGCATTGTAATGGTGCAAGGTTTCAATTCTGATGTAACATTATTGTAGTAATTCATTAAAACTGCAATTTCTGCATGGGTAAAGCTACCCTGTGGAGTGTTTGACTGCTAGTAGCACCAGGGAGTAATCCACGCACATGCACGCATGATGAGATGAGATACATAATCTAACGCTGCTTTCAGGATATTCCACTGGTTGACAGTCGGTAGGAAACATAGCAATGTACATTGAAAGGCAGTAAAGAAGGAGACTGTGTTAAGGACGTGACACAAAGGCTGGAACTCAAATGCACGACTCAGGACAAGGTTTTCAAAAATCAAAAAAGGTCTTTACTAAGAACAACAAAGTACAACAAAAAATCACTCTTAGAGGAAAAACGTAGAAAAAGAAAGTAGCAAAACAAAACCTAAACTTGATTATGGTAACAATGCTGGTAAACGCTGGCTCTCTCGATGACAATACACAAGACGAACTGGCACAGGACAAAGGGAGACGAGGACTACATATACCAGAGGTGATGGGACACAGGTGGGGACAATCAAGACAAGGGCTGACAATCTTACAGGCGGGAAACACACAAGGGCAGGAAGTGCTCTGAAATGAGAGGGAAAGGTAAGTACAAAATAAAACAGGAAGTGCAATGACAGACAAGACATGAGTGACTGTAACTTAACAAGTGAACAATGAGACCTGACTAAACATAAATCTAAATTATAAACTAAACATTAAACATACAACATAAACCTGATACATAACAAATGAGCAAACAAGTTTTCAAATTTCGACTTTGCAAGTTTTATGAGAAAGGAAATCCATTGAACGCATTTTTCTTAACCCACAGGAATAATAATACAATACATTACAAAATTCCACAGGGTACCTTTAAGTCACAAGACTAAGCACAGTGCTTTCAGCTCAATGCTAGCGCCAACATGTTGACGTTCACCAGCTTAGTTTAGCAGGTGAGTTAGCTAACATTTACTCATCAATGCTAAATACAAAGCAGTGTTGAGATTGATGGGGATGTCATTAGTTATGCAGGTATTGGACGAATTAAAAAGTTGACCTGATGATGCGCTGTATGAAAAGTCAATGGATACCCAAAGTCCTCAGGATCCCTCTTCTGGAGACCATTAAAGACAATCCATCCAATAATTTTTAGGGATATTTAACCCAGACCAAAGAGGTGGAAAAACCAACCAACATTGACATCCCTGGAGCCAAATGTTCACAGTAAACTATGTCATATTTATATGTGATGGTTTCTTTTTACAGCTGTCGAATAAAAGCAAACACTGCATCCACATTAATATATATATAGGTGGAATTGTCACACATGCATTGATACAACAAATCCAGTTTTGGAGATTATGATAGTGAACAATGTATCTGTCCAATAAAATATGAATTGTTTTCAGATAGATAGATAGATAGATAGATAGATAGATAGATAGATAGATAGA
>CALSCE010010634.1:2839311-2870479 GCA_943593645.1 Bovichtus variegatus
GTGTGTGTGTGTGTGTGTGTGTGTGTGTGTGTGTGTGTGTGTGTGTGTGTGTGTGTGTGTGTGTGTGTGTGGGCAGTGCATTCTACATGTCAATAGGCTATCCCATAGAACGGACGGACAAGCTGTCAAAAGGCTTTAAAAGCTTTGGATAGTCACTTGGGTATCGTACAGGCTTCAGGTGTTTCTGCAAATGAATGCAAATTGGCCAGATGGGTTTTTGAGAGGGACTGGCCCTCTGAGATGAGAGACAGCATTAGTCATTTCAGATCGTGCCCCAAAACGACATATGTATACGTTTAAGTGACAAAGGAGGAAAAATGGTGTCATTATATATGGAAGTACAAAGTCTGTGTTGGAAGGACGTCTGGGTGGATGGATGTGTCAACAGAAGCATGACCTTACCACATGGTTATTATTGTTACCATAACGACGCAGGTCCCCTAACCAGATTGATGTCCTTAACCGTAACAAAGCACTTGTTTGGGCTTAAACCATGATCTTTCCCTAAACCTAACCTCGCCATATGGTCTTAACCATAGCACCGTCACATCACATTTTTCAGTCATTTGATACGTTTTTAGAAGGCACAGAGGAATCATGTCGTTCAAACAACATATCATGTCCGTCCACCTTTCTGCCCTCTCACACATTTCCACACCTCATCTTGGTCTTTTTTGTTTTTAACGTTGGAGCAGCCTCAGTAGCGCCCGCCTGTGCTGTTTTAATGGGACCCATTAGGCCTAACTATATTAGTTTAACACGTAGCTGATAATTAGATCAACCACTGGGCCACATGAGCCGAGTTTGCACACGGCTGAAAACAGAGGCCGACTGCTCTGTCGTAAAGGAGGCTTGTGATCAGTGCTTGGCTCCGAGCAGAGGTGCAGCATCACTCAGATTGGGCGTAGCAGCTTTTTGAGTCGTGGCTTTTATGCCCTAATTACCTAAACATACTGAGCTTACTGTATGTTTACTGTGCTCACTTGCAAAGTTATGGTGGAGGGAAATATGATTATAGCATCTACTCTGAAGGGACAGTGATCTTACATGTGCTACAATCATGAGGTGGTATCATGAGATTTACATACAACCAGTAGCATTGCCAGGCGGTTTTCTTTGAAAACAGTTTACCCTTTTTGGGAGAGTTTTTTTTTCCGTGGGGATGTTTGTTTTTCCTTGCACACTTTGTAGGTTGGTGTGTGTATGTACTCCTGACAGAATTAGACACTCGCACAAGATTATTAGTTTGTCCTGTTGTTTTTTCTCTCTGTTACTGTCTCCCTTCTCTCTTTTTGTCCTTGTCCTTTGAAACTTGTTTGCAATGAAGGGCTATATAAAGAAAATGTCCTTGAACAAATGGGCATTGCAGTGACTTAGTGTTGCTCTTCCATTAAGTTGGGGAGTACACAAGAGACAGATTAAAAAAAAAAAAAAAGAAACCTTTGCAGCAGAGGCCATAGTAAGGGCTAAGCTCCAAAAAGAACTAGATCTTACAGTTCCCAAGATGCAACTTGTCTTTTACCCCTTCACATCTATCTGGGTCCCTCCGTTTCTGACCCCCAGCTAGGAAACTACTGTATGACATCATCAGGGGTTATTATCTTAGACTCCTCATGACTAGTAAACTGTATGTGTACAAGTAGTGGAGTTCCCCAGTCAGACAGAATCATTGTCTTCTCACTGTGTAGCTTTGATACACACTCTGTTTTTTGATGAACCCTGGACAGGAGTGTGTGGTTCTGACTTAGACAACTTTGACAACATAATAGTCCGACCTCTCTGTCTCTTCAGGCCCCAAGAGGTATAGAAGAGTTGAAGAACAATAGTTTGAAAAAGATTAAAAGATAATTAAGTTTGCATACGCGTACATAGGAGCTTTTCTTTAATGAGAGCAATTAAAAAAATAATAATTTCATTCTCTGGTTTCAGCTTTGTGAGGAGTGGCTGCTTATTTCGGTTTTATATCATTTAAAATTGGATATCTTTTGGTTTTAGACATGTTGTAACCGTAGGCTTTGTGAAACTGTGAACTTCATCATGTAGACTAAATGATTCATATATTAGTGGGTGTTTGTTATTTGTCTATTATTGTTGTTTTTTTATTTTCATGACATAAGGGGAAAACGTTTGACTGAAAAACGCTGCAAACCTGTAGTGCGTTACATACAGTATGTGGTGCTTACGTCACCATTCAAGCGCTCTGAAAATGTCTGCCTGCAAACAATGGGCCTCATTAAAAACAACAACTTTGAAATCTGAGGTACAATCGTCTGACAATATGTTAGGTTACGCACACAGACACATTCACTATTAACAGACGCCCCCCCCCTCCACATGGCACATGACCCACTTTTCCCTTGGCTGCTATTTTCAGATGCTCCATTGGGAGGAGCAGCGAGAGGGAGATGGAGATGGAGGAAATGAGTGAAAAAGAGGTGCAGAAGGAAGGTGAGAGAGTTCAGGCATCTGAGGAGAAATGAGGGTTATGAGACATGGTCCAGCAGGACTCGAGCTGTGTCAGGGAGGTGTGTGTGTGCGTGCGTGTGCGTACATTTGCCTTCGACTCAGCCATACACCACAAATCCTTGAGGACTTTTTCATATTCAAGGAGCACATAAGGTCAGATAGGGACAAAAATAAATCATAGGACTGGATCATACATTAATTATAGTGGTGCCTATGTGAGTGCATACGTGGATATGTGTGTTGTGAGAGTGCACAAACGTGTGAGTATTTGAGCCAGTGATCCTGCAGCGTACACCGTGCATATTTGGTTTATGTCAAATTTGCATGTTTCTCTCCAATATCTTTCTCGACTGCTATCACTGTGGACTGCAGGTGACGTCAGTAGACTGCGCAGTTCTTATATGATCACCAGCATGGGACACTTTATACCAAATGACCCAGAAGAGACTGTGAGTCCAGCTTTGTCTGGATCAAGCTCTTACTGACTGCTGCTGCGGGGACAGATTTTTTTTTTTTTTTGGACTGTGTAACTGTGTATGGGAAGTCACATAGAATAAGACTCCCAGCCAGTCAGCAGGTTCAGGCCCTGAAACTTCTTCCTGAGAGGCCGCAGCTCTAACCATTGCACCACTATGCCGCCCTTTGTTGTATTTTCACATTAGCACGTCTGAAGCGTACACATACTTCAATCAGGAATGACACCAAATGTGAACAAAGATGATAAGATGTCTAACCACAAATGAGTATTTCTAAGCCTTGAATTATTACTTTGTGCACACAAATGAACAGAACAGGTGCATTAAACCCAAGAAGCTAACTCCATTCCATTGTCCAGCCTGTTAGCACTGTTTAATATGCACTGCATCAGTCTACACAGTAGTATGTTCACATAACTAATGTTTATAGCTGATCATAGATGATGAAACAGCGTCCAAAGTAGCACCACAACACTATAGAGTGTGGAGGGCACGGGACAAATTTGTTGATTGTGATAACCTAACAGTATTAATAATACATCACTAGGCACTGTAACCTGAATAAAGAAGTATACAGGGAAACATTTTAAAAAGAAAACATGCAAATCTTAATCATACCTTGTGGAAAAGAAATAGAATAAAATCAGAATGTTTGCAACTATTACCTTTCCCAGTAGTGCCATGCACTGCTTTGTACTAGACATTCAGTGGGCAATGTAAGCCCTGGGGTACAGTAACATCCTGTGTAATTGCTTCACATACCCAAACAAGCACTCGCAAACCGCGTTGGCCCCTCTGACCACAAACTAAGCCAGAGAATACAATCAATACAAACACATTCAGCAGGTGTGTCTTCTCTGAAGGCTGCTGGTCCAACATACAGAGAAACGGAGCTGAATACTCTTGCTTTAGTTTAAACTAACCCGGCCATTTTCACAACATGTTAGAAGAGTAATGGAGTTACAAGCGTAGTGTGAGCGGCACATTGGTAGCCAGGACAGTAGCAGCAGCTTTAGCGCTCCGTATGTCTCTACACGGGATGCATTCAAGCTCAACATTGAGGGAAGGTCACTCAAACACTTGTTGAGTGTTATCCATTAGCCGTTGTGTAGAGAGCTTGACTGATTAAAATATTCTGTTAGCCTAGTTATAATGTAAGTGTTTACTAAGATTGACTTAACGGAGAGATCAGTTATTACTTAACATTTACAACAAGTAACTGCGAGGTGCTGCGTGGCTAACTGAACTCGCTGACACAGCTACAGCTAGCTTGCTAATAAATGAGCCGTCAAGTGTAAAAGTGCTAATATTGAATATGGTCAACACATCGGACCGGACACTGATTAAATGCTGTGTTTTATAAATATATATATATATATATAATATTAATATTAATATTAATTTTATTTATATATTATATTTATAATAAGGTAAACTGGTAAACATTTCAAATGACATTTTATAAAAAATAAAACAACATTCTACAAACAACAAGATGTTATGCAAAAAACATTTTTTCTAAGTTGCCTAATAACAAGTTAGCAAAATTACTTCAAAAAGATACTTCCTACTCATGCTAAATTGCATGCATACTAGTAACTCTGAAACACATATTTCTCTATGTATGCAGGTATAAGTAAAACAAAGTACTAACTATATTTACAAAGAATTGTAAGTTAAGTTGGAAAATCATTTGGTCTCCTAAAATTGTTGTTTTCAGCAATTCTTTTACAGCTCATGGTGCTACCCATGGTGACTTCCCGTTTGTATAACGCAACAGATTTCTCCTAGTAACTAATTTAGATAATACGCTAATAATTCAAATTTAGGAATTTAGGAAGGACTTTAGACACACAATGAGTAATGGGTAAATGAAATGCAATCCAATCCAGATGTTTAAATGAATCATGTTGATTTTAGAACTGTTCAGAACAAATGTAAAGTTAAAGTAACTCAAAATAATAATATTAACTTAAAATGCAGATATTAAAACCCCCAGCTCTTTCCATGTGTGTTTTGTAGTGGCAGGTGCTGTATATTTCCTTTTCAGCATCAAGGGCAAACACTTGAACTACACTGAATGTTGTGTTATGCAGTTTTCAGTGTCTGTGATGTTTTAGTGATGAAAAACATCAGTGAATCAAAGTTTCACAGAAACGCAGCGCTATGCTCTGATACAATAATTAACATTCAGCAAGCGGTGTGGATCAAAGCCGAATAATGACTCAACTGCTAAATCAGTTGTTATGCTTTCAGTTTGGATTTTCCTGAAGCTGGCTCATCGCTGGGATGATAACGTCTGACTAAACCATGATTTGTATGAGGACGACCACCACATGATCAGCTGCTATGCCTGATCACCTTTACCCACAGATGCTTTTTCATAGACTGTAGTAAAACACATGGATTATGTATGAAGTGTGAAGACTGGAAAAACCCAGAAGATGCATGATATTTAAAAAAAAAATGTTAACCAATAGATGATCATTTAGACACACATATTTTAAATGTCGCACACTGGTTGACGAATGAGGAGATTCTAGTTTGTAAAAAACATTTAAGTGTGTGAAATATACTCACACATGCAATATTTGACTGATCATAATTCACAGTCCTTAATGGTGGTTTGTGTTACATGTTAGGATCTATAGGACACTGTATGTCAAACAGTTCAATGGTAAAGGATACACAGTACATATGCCTCATGAATCTTCTAGTCACATTTGTCATTCTGTGGTTCAAATGATAAGACAAGAGTGTAGCGACAATTTCAAAGACATACAACATCCAATACAAGTGCATCTTAACAAAACCAAGAACATAATGACAGATTCATTAACCCACTGATTATTATTATTATCATTATTATTATTATTATTATTATTATTATTATCATTATTATTATTATATTTTTTTATTAAAATTTACATTTCAGACATCTAATCAAATCAAGTTTATTTATATAGCCCAATATCACAAATTACACAGCTTTACAGACATGGAAGCAAATAGCTACATGACTGCAAATAATACAATGAATCTCATGAATAAAAAGAGATGGATGACTTAATTTCAATAAACATAAAAAAAACTAAATTGTACAGGTTCTGAAGGATTTATTTTGAGTGAAGCCCAAAGACAGGTGATACGGCTGTGCACAGGACACATGGGCGGCGCTAAAACGCGAGGAACAGACGCATGTGAAGGAAACATGGAGGCGAAATGAGGGAATGGGATGAACCCCGTGTCTCCAGCTTCTGCTCACTTCCCTCCAGCCATGTATCCTCCTCTGACCTGCCATCCTCAAACCATCCACCAGATGCCCTCAGAATATCTTGCAAGTCCAGCTCTCGTGACGTCACCTCCCACCTACACACCTGCTGCCCTTCCCTCATCAGCTCTGCCTGGCCTTCCCCGCCCACCTCCTCACCTGCATCTCATTCACTTGCAGACACTCCACACATACTGTATGTATACCAGGGCTGCAAACCAAGTCTCTTGAATTGCACCCACGTTTCCCTCACTTGCTTGTCTTTTCCGTCTCTGAGAGACAAAAACATAGGGCTGTCTATGCATCCCCGATGGAATGGACTAAGACGCAAGGAAACCATGCGAGGCGAGAGGAATCGAGGAAATGTGCTTTTAAAAAAATGAGACCTGAAGCGTCATGTGAAGTGATCTCTGTTTCTGTTGGGAGCGAGGACAAATCAAATAAGAGACTTCACCTCCCGTGTTCCTTGTGAGGTCAACATCGCTCTGCAGTTTCTTGTTACCTTCCTGCTATCCTGCCTGCCGGAACCACTGCCCTTTGAACCTTTGATCAATTTAAGCTTTTGAAATAATTCACTGAATGAATCCTGTTGCCTCCTCATCTAAATGCATTTGGGTTTTATCCCTGTTTCTATGCATTATTGTGACAATAACATTGTGGTAGCATCAGCTGAAATGGGCTATTCTAGACAGTGGTGTGCTGGTTGACAGTATCTCTGCATGCTACCACAGCTAACTGGACACTACGATGATTAGAAGAGGGTGGGTTTATTATCTGGAGGGACAGCTTTAGCAGGAAACTGAACATTGAACTCAAATCAGTTTGTCATTGTTTCCATCACTGTACTGTAAAACAAAAAATGCTATTTATTAAACTGTCACTTTATTGTTTTAGAGAAATGTTTGACTCCATTTGACTTTGAGAATATGTCCATTAGATTGTACCTCATTGCCTCCCAGTATTAGTTACTTTGAAGCTTTTACCACAGAACCCTTTCTGACAGTCATATGTTTGGTGTTACTTATGTAAGTGAATGTGTTTAGTGTGTAGAACTTCACTAAAACACAATATACTTGCTCTAAAACTGAGAAGTTATTATTGTTTGTCCATGTGGATTCTAGAAAACAGGCATACATTTATTGAGAAAAGATTTTTGTTTCCTGAAATGAAATGATTCCTTTTATTAAAATGTCACCGCAATATAATGTAAGTGCTTGCCAAGAATCCTTTTCTGTACTCAAAATGTCCAGTCGCGGAAATATGATTCTATATAAGTAGAGGGTAGGGAGACAATGTGTTCTCCCATCTACCTGTCTGTGGGCGGAATACCCTGAGAACACACAGGCAACATGCACACGCACACACCCACGCACACCTTGCATGACTATGCAATAACAACAGTGAGAGAGGCTGAGTAGATGGAGCCGTCACACACTCTGAGCTCAAGTGCTATTAAATGGTCCCATGGAGACTTATTCTTGTCAACCCCTGCACAGACAACACACACTCACTCACACACACACACACACACACACACACACACACACACACACACACACACACACACACACACACACTTCCCAGGCGAGGTCACTCAACTCAATCTCTGGCCAATGCATATTTCATCAACCCAGCCCGGCCCAGCCTGAGACCCTGACGCAGCTCCCAAAGAACCACAGTCCACGTATGAAGACTTCAAGACTAACACAGATGCGTGTGCCGAGGAGGCGCCACAAAGTGTCTGTCAGCAGGAAGTGGAGCTATGGATAAACAGCACAGCTGTACTGGGTATGAAATGTTTGCACAGATTGGTACTTATTGTTCCTGTGCTGCAGCCGGTTGAGAGCCACTGTATTTGCTCTTAAAGGTTCAGGCTTGCCGTTCAGTTTGTTTGCAAATGCAAAGTTAGGTGAGAAATTTGATATTGATAGAATCCCCAGGGCACACATACGTCCGGGGTGTTTTAAGTCTAGCACAAGATAATACACTTTCCAAAATGCAAAAGCTGTCTTAATGTGTCTTTTATTAGCCATGTAAAAATCATTGCACCTTATTTTTGTTTTTTTTTATCCAACGCTAACTCGTAATTTCGGAGTAGTAATAACTAGGCAAGCAGTTCTTTTTAGTATTTGATTTGCAGCTGATTTGAGTATTTGTGTGAGGGCACGGTCGCACGTGTGTGAACGCAGGTGAGTGACCATCGCTGCCGAGGCAATGTTCGCCTGAAGCTTGAACTCCACCGAAAGCTAATATATTTCCGCTCCTTTGCTCGCATAGAATGGAAGTGAACGGGAGGCGAATGTAAATTTGGCGCATGTGTGACCACGCCCTCCAGCTAGGCTAAACACATCCTGGAACAATTCTTTTACTGGATCCACAGATCAAATGTAATGTCATCCCACTGTAGGTAAGGCAGGTATAAAGATGTGAATTAGCAATAGGCTGTTCTCAAACATAGCTGCTATGTGTGAAGGAAAAAAGCCTCTGGAGTGAACACAAACAGTGTTCAAGTGTTGCACAATAGCCACATGGCCTGAGCCACAGCTGGTCGGGAGCAGCACGGCTACACTTACACTTAATGCTGTCTTTATCACTATTACCACTGAGGGCAATAAGGTCATCATGCCAGCATAACAAGTACTCAACTGCCAATAAGACTTTTTACTGTTGATCCACTTCAGAGCTTTAGACTTTCATACCACTTAGCATTCTGGGTAACAGTAGCTACGTGTGCTAACACTGCTAATGGTACCCACGAAGAAGACAGCAACTGTGAAAGTTGCATTTAAACTGCGTTTCTTTTAACATTCTAACTGTGTCATTGACAGTGTTCTGTACAATAGAGAGGGCTCATATGTTAAACATGTGGTGTCACTGTATTGTTTGAAGGAAATGTTTGACTCTGTTTGACTTGAGGCGCTGTCTGTTGGCTTGTTCTTTGTTATCTCCCAGTGATCGTGACTTGGGAACATTCTATCAGACAAGGCTAACCCAATTCATGATTAAATCAACTTTTGAACACCTTGTGCCCAGAACCATGATATCTTGTGGTGATGGTAGGCTTCGCAGGTTTTGGTGAAAGCGTGTAGTTTACTTTGGCACATAATGAATTCCCTTCAGGGGTCTTGAATCACCCTGTCAGGGCTTGTGCTGCAATAATCGCTGGCTCACTGTTCTTCATCCCTTACTTAACAACTTTTAATTACCTAAAGGTCAGTGTTCTTACTTTGGTTTCATGCTAGTGGCTATTAGCTCAGCAGAGTGTACATCGTGCTGCAGCCAATAATCTTCTGATGAACACACTGATTTCATTGTTTTGGATGTGTGTGTGTGTTTTTCATCATTTAAAAGGTTGGTTGATAATCTAGCAAGGCGGAAAGTAGGGGTGTGGAGATGCTTGCGTAGTGCCAATGGCTCGTTTCTTTTGACGACAGGGGTGATATTGCTCACTTTTCAAAACCCTGCTTGAGCGCTGGAATCTCTGTTAACCGCGTCGCTCACTGACCAACGACCGTAATCCAAATAAGAGGAGCTCAGAAAAGTTGCCTTTACTAGTTGCCGTACCCTAAAAGCGATATTAAGCTTTCCTAAGCAGCGGCTAGTGTTTTCTGAACTTTTTTTGCCCTGGGTTTTGTGTCTCAGGCAAAGCTGCACTAACCCCAATTAGTGGAGCTTGTTGGGGCTGTGAGCAGTCTGACAAGAAGCTTTGCAGACACTACTCCAGACAAAACACAACTATTTTTAACCTCCTCTGCATGTTTTGCAAAAACAAAAAGGGATTTTCAGTAGGGTTATGCCTTAATAATACAAAAATGTAGGCAACAATTCACATAACCAATTTCATTATAAAAACAGTTGCTAGCCTAATCAATTTAATATAAAGCATTCACATTTCTTTATGGTGTACCTCACACTTGTACACCTAAACCTCAGACTTTCATGCAGACCAGGGACCAGTTTGCTTATATTATTTTGCTTTTTTACTTTAACCACAATCTTTCCCTAAGCTGGCTCAGGTAAGGTTAAGGATAGACAACTAAAACACTTCCTTAACCTTACCTTCGCCAGAGTTTATTTACTGCCAACATGACCCCAATCTCAACCACATGCAGTGGCCATGCGCAGTTATTGCATATAGCCCGAATTTTAAAAGAAAAAGAAAAAAGAGTGTTGAGAAACATGCTCTGGCAGAGATGTATTATTAAATTAGGTGAAAAGATATCAGTCAGCAAACACTGACTCATTCATTAAATCTCACAGAATATCACAGCATACAATATGATTAAAACATGGATCAGCCTGCCTCATTATGATGAATAATGTCCAGAAGAAAAGAGCTGGACTCTACGTAGCGACGTTCATCGAGAGGAGCCAGTCTAAATCAAACCCGTGCCTGGGAGCGTAATGGCTGCACAAACAACTCTTCCAGATCAAATCAATAGCACTGTAAAATCCTGACTGTATTCAAAGCTCATATAAAATATCTGCAGAACAATAATTACAGAGCAGATGAAGGCTCAGTTATTGTTTCCAGGCCAGGCTGTTATCTGTATTAACAGTGAACGCTTTGGTTGATAAGTGTCAATAGCTGCAGAGGACAGACAGACGTCAGAGGAGAAAGGGGGAGTCCGTTTTAACTGTGCAGTAAAATAAGGATCACAACAGTCCGGGGGCAGAGGGAGAGATGAATCATCCAGCCGTCTACTTTATGGTGCAGAACTGAGGAGGAGGAGGAAAGGACAGAGGGAGAGAAATAAAGGGGACAGTAAGGCAGAGAAGAGGAAGGCGAGACAGAAAGTTGAAGGAGGAATGGATGAAAAAAAGAGCGCATGAGGGAGCAATAGACAGAACAAATGCAAGAATACTAGAGGATGAGGAATAAGGCTGAATCACGGAAGGGAGCAGGGGAGGTGGAGGTGGAGAGATACTGAGTGGTGAGAAAAAGAGGAGGGAAGTCAGGACAGAAAAAAGGGTGGATCGAAACAAGAGAAACGGAAGCAGAAAGCGAAGAAAATGAGACTGATAAAATGTATGAAGAGAGAAAAACGTGTGGTTCTCTTCTAATGGAGGGGTTGTGCGGCTGGGAAGTGCCCATCAGTCCAAGCAGCTTTAACAGGCTGTTGTCTAAAACCATCACCTGAGCAGCACAGTGCTGACAGCTCCTGTGCAAACCCTTTCTCAGTGGGTGCACAGTTCAATCAGAAGTGTGCTTTTTCGCACCTGTAACCACAACTAGCAGTGATGTCACAGGGTGTGGGAGTACACATTGGGGGTCAGCGGGAACACGTTTTCCAGGGGTATTATTCTTGAGGAATAAGAAATGGTTTGACATTTTGGCAAAGGCACAGTGACTTCCTGGAGTCTTGTTGACACTGTGAGCCCCCATGGAGCTGGCTGTGAAGCCATTTTGGCGTAGTGGCTGCGCGGGCTATTGCAACCTCCAAGTTCATTACGTGACACACGAGCCCACAAAGCATTTTTCCCACACACAATCCTGAGAAATGTAACGGCTGTGAAATGGTGGATTAATGTTTTGAATGTCACAAACCACAATTACTTTTTTCTTATCTAAATTTGATCCATTCGGTCCAACAACATTTGGAACGTCTAAAAGAGCCATCACATTACATTATTGTATTACTGGCTCCACCAGCAGAACTCTTGAGACTCACATGCTCCCTCAGCTGGAGAAGGTCTCTACTGAGCATGCTCGATGGGCACCAAAACGTGAACGCATGATTAAGCCCTCGGAGGCTTTTTCCATGTGTCACCTAGTGAGCAACTTTCCTCCCTGTAGGGGAGTGAAAGAGCGGGGAGCGTTCATTCTGTGTGTGCGGCACATACAGGCGGTCAGTACACACACGCCTGTAACTCCATCTCATTAAACCGACAGTGCTACGCCAAAGTCACAGTTAATTATCTGAGCAATGTTGTTTTATTTGAACTCAAACCACGATAGTTTCCTGAACCTATCAAGAATGTTTGTTGCCTTAACTTAACAAAGTTGTCTTGTCTGTGTTCAAAAACGTAATGTTTCACTCAGTTCAACAACGCGTCAGAGCGCGCCGTGTAAATCGATGATAAAACCTAGTAGTTGCTGTAGCAGCTGACCCACATCTATCAGGCTGATTACCACTGATAACGCCAATCAAACCGCCTGATAACATCCGAAATGGATGTTCAGACGGAAATGTCTCGATGTATTGTAATGTAATATATTGGATGGATTGTGGCATAAGGGGCTCAGGAGGTGGAGGTCGTCCACCAGTCTGCAGTCAGCATGTCGAAGTGACCTTGGGCAAGACTGAACCCTAAATTGCTCCCGATGGCCAACAGTGTGTGAGTGTGTGTGGATGGTTATCACTTGATGAGCATGTGGCAGCTTGTACAGCAGCCTCTGACTCGTGTGAATGTGTGTGAATGCTGATGTGTGTTGTAAAGCACTGTGAGTGATCACAAAAGCGCTATATAAATGCAGAACCTTTACCATTGCATGACATTTGGGATGAATCGTAAAATCCCTGACTATTCATTTCATGTAATATTCCCATCAGCCTCAGCTGCTGATCTTCTTATCAGCAAATGTTAGCATGCTAACACTCTAAACTAAAAAGGTGAACATGGTAAACACGATATAGGCTGATCTTAACACACGGACACACACAGTCACGTCCTTTGCTAGCTTGCTACATGCTAACTGTGCAGTTGGTATTTTAGCTGTTTGAGGGGCATAAACACAGGCTGCACAAAGAACACAAGGAGAATTGCTTAATTTGTCTCTCAGAATATATATTAATTCGGAGTAAAAACGCTACTTTTTAATATCGCAACCACTACTTTGCCTGCAGGCCGACAGCACTGTGCAGAATATTCACAGGCTGCAAGTGGCTTAACAAGTAACATTAATATGAACATGTAATAAACACACTGTTGGATTAGAATCTTGTGTTTTTGGTCATTGTGCCTGTCCAACAAATAATCTAGGTACAATGCGCGGCAAGGTATTTTGTAATCTTAAAAACACAGATCCTGACCTCCATAGCAGTCTGTCAGTCCAGCAATTCAATATATCCTCCAAAATGTTCTGTCCAAATTCATCAGGTCTAACAGTCAAAAATAGTCTATTTGTTTCAATTTAGGCAGGCTGTTAAGGGGTGCAAAAATGGAATCTGGCATGTGTTTGTGAATGTCTGAAAATATTTAATATACATATATTTGGAACTCCTCTTACAGCAAAATTAGATATGCAAAAATACTAAATACCTCTTTATAAATACTTTATAAAAAGGTAAATGCACGAGGCCAAGTCACCCAAGTCGAGGTAAGCTAAGGGCAGCTCCACAAGCTCAGGAAGCCTTTGTCATTTTTTGTTTTAATTCAGGGAAAGTCAAAACTGAGGGCACTGTAGGTTTTTAGCTCTGTGGCAGGGGAGTTGGAAAGTGATTCAGCTGCAGATGCACACACATGCAGAGCCATGCTGAGATTCAGCTCTACAGCAGACAGGCTGAAGGCAGAGATTCTACTGCAGAAGCACAACAAAGTAACTCTGGGGGTTTAGCTCGGTGGCATGGCAGACTGAAGGCGGAGATTTAACACACAGAGGCACTCCAGGCAGGCGGTGTCAGGCAGACAGATCAGAGAGGAGGAGAGAGAAGACACCATTAATACTACAGATGGAAATTGTGAGAGTCACACGGCTTGTCACGCTGCAGAGCCAACTAGGCACGAGGAAGGATGGGAGGGGGACTCTTGATGTTTAGTAATGACACACGTATTTCATAGAAACGACTGAATTCCAAATGTCGAGATAAAAGAAAAGTGCATCAATGGGAGAGATACAGGACGAGATATAAAGGTGACAGGAAAAGTATATATTCTGTTTGACTTGTAAACATGTCTAATCTGCAGCTCAGAACAACGACTGCAAGAAGCCAAAAATACTATTATTGTCATCGAGATGAAAGTCATTTTCAGTTCTTCTCACTGCAACCTTTCACATAACTTAAATGATAACCTGCATTCATGTAATGTGTGTGTGTGTGTGTTTGATTTTAGGTCCCATCCATTTTTCGATGGATGGGACCTAAAAATAAAACAACAGTATTATTTACTCTGTAGCACAGATGTTACATGAGACGTATTTGGAACTAGACGTGGGTAATTATCTGCTGAATGTACAGCAGTCTGCCGTTTCTGAAGCCCACATTCCCTCTGATGTTTAGGAAAAGAGATTTGCAGTCTTGTTTTTCTCAGTTACAAACCTCATCTAAAATTGAGCATTTTTCATCATTTATCAGTCTGGAGAAAACTAATCTGACTTTTATTTCCCCTTACGCAGACTACTGCATCATTAAGAGCTGTGCTGCCTCGGCTTAGGTTTGGCTTGACTTTTTCATCTGTTCTGAGTGTGAGTGCAAGAGCATTGTGTTCATTTTCTAAATCTAGACTAAGACGAAAATTCTGGTTTATCAATTTAGGTCAAATTTTTGTAGCTTTGGCCGACATTTATAATAATTTATAATGATGTTGTTCTAACCAATGTTATTCACCATTTGCTAAGCCACACCCCTTTGCCACTGCTGCAACTGTACTCCCTAAAGAAATATTATATCATTTTTGGAAAGAGAGAAGCAGAAAAAGGGGTCTGCAAAATGCCTTTTGAAAGATATGTCCAGAATGTCAAACTGAATATTTGGCGAAAAACAGGTAAAGTGCTAACAGTAGCTAATGATGTGCTGTACTCTGCTAATGTTAGCTGCACAGGTTTTTACATAGAAATGTAACGTCTCAGAAACCTACTGTATATCTCCTCCTTTGAATTATATCAATAACTATCAGATGGATTGCTGTGGCATTTTGCAGACATTCATGCTCCCCAGAGGATGAATTCTGTCGACTTTTGTGATCACCCGACTTTTCCTTGAGCCCCACCATGAGGTTGAAATGTGTGTTTCGTGAAATATCTCAACTACTTTTGGATGGACTGCCATTTGGTACAGACATCCATTAGGATTAACAGTAATAACTTCTTATCCTATATGTTTTTGTTATGTATGATTTTTTCCTATTTTTTATTTTATTTTGAAGCACATTGAGTCTACCACCGGCAAATCAACATTTCAATTTGTCCTATCGTAGTTTGTTTACTGACCAAATACCTGCAAAACTAATGACATTCCCATCAGTCTCCGCTGCACTTTGTGTTCTGTGCTAATTAGCAAATGTTAACATGTTAACATGCTGAACTAAGACGGTGAACATTGTACCTGATTAACAGCATGTTAGCATTGAGAGCATGTCAGCAGGAGGACATCAGTACGTCAGCATCGCTTCCAAGAACTGCAAGCATGGCCGCAAACTTTGTCTTGATGTCATAAACCAAAATGATCCTGAAAGACTAGCAGAGACTAAGCTGTTAGACACGAGACCTTTGTCCTCAGGAAATCTACTCTCAAGATCTCACAAGTGTTTTCATTACTTGTGATGCTATTTGTCTTTCGGATGCTGTTGCATTATATTGACGTACGATATCCACCTTTTACCGCTTACCCATTTGTCACCTCCATTTTGTTTTTTGCCACCTTCAATGTGGCAGCAGGAGTTGCATTGAGTGCTCCACAAATAAGCGATACATACACAAACACTGTAGATAATAAGTGGATGAGACAGCAGTATTTGTAGTATACCTTTCTCTCTCGCGAACACACGCACCCTCCACCTCAGAGAGCCTCTCTGTGCCACAGGCAGGCAGGAGGAAGCCCGATCGTCAGCAGCTGACCACTGTCATGACCATAAACGGTCGGCAGCCCTGGAAACTGTTGGCTTGATTACATCACAACGTACACCAAACACAACACTCTCCAACAAACTCCCCTTACTTTACCGGAAAGACCAGCAGTTTCCATGGGAACAGGACAGACCAAGAGAAAGAGGAAAAATAGACAGAGAGAGAGATGGAGAGACAGAGGAGAGGAGGGTTGCTGGGGGTGTGGAGGGGAAAGAGCTCACAGAAACAATTGCAATGTCTATTGTTTCGTTGGTCTCACAGAGAGGTAATGTAACTTTAGATGGAGGTGAGGCAGAGGGAGGAGAGGGAAGAACGGGAGGAAGAAATGTATAATCATACTGAGAAAAAAAGAAAGGACAGGGCCACAGCTTGGAGACGGTGTGGCCTGTGCTTCGTATCTGTACCATCCCGCGTAACGGGGTTAAAATAGATGTTTGTGCGTAAGAGAGTCCCTGAATGCTCCATCAAGCCCTTAGAGGCCGTCTCTCTGGAGAGCACAGTGGGCTGACAGGGATCAGTAAACAACACAGCCAACAGAACTCAGTCTGAACAACTATCAGCTTCACACGCCATGTTGTTCCCTCAGCAGTCATTCGGTACAGACGAGCTGCTGCATGAGCAACTAGGGCTCCTCACTGTTGTTGGCAGTATCAATTCTTCTGTGGATTACATCATTGATCTTTCATTTCATCTCAAAGAAATCGATCCATTCCCTTTAAATGACCAGAAATCTAAGGTGTAGTCAAAAGCACTTAAAGGAATAGTGCAACATTTTGGGAAACACATTTATTTGCACAAAGCCTGAGAGCAGGGGGCCGCTGAAGCCCACCGATGAACACATTATGTCTTGTTACATACCAAGACTACTTTACTAACAACTTCTAAAAAATGTATGTAGTATTATGAAATAAAACATTAATCATCTCTTTAAATCTGATGATTATTTTCTCAATAGTTCGATTTGTCCAGCCAACGGTTCAAAACCCAAAGTTATGACATTTATGATCTAAAAAAAAGAAAGAAAGGAAGCTGGAAACGACATTTTGTTTTGTTTTGTTCGTTTTGGGCACTTCACTTGAAAAATGATTTGCAAGATTAAATATATTATCACAATTGTTTCCGATTCATTTCTGTAGTTCGACTGATCACAAGACACCCTGTGAAAATCAGCAACTCCTTACATTTCACAAACTGGAAGCAAAATAAATTACTCAAATTATAATTTTGTATCAAAATTGTAGTTAATACATTATACGTCAATTAACTAATCGATTATTCAACTAACTTCAGCCACATCAGTCCATATGAATGAATTATCTTATGCTGCTTCCCTGTTGGGTTGTTAAAGGGTATTCTGGGTAATGCAGGAAATCACTTCAGTAGAATTAGAAAAAACTAAGAAAACACAGAAAATATCTACATTGTACTGAATTGAAGTGACGATATCTGACATCGCATGAGCTTCACAGGCTTTTGTTCTGTAACTCTGACTGTGACACACGCAGATCAGTCACATGTATCCACTAGTCTGGCCTGTTCGAATGCCGCTCCGCTCGCTGCCCAAGTCAGAGGTTTATCTTTAGAAAGTCTTTTTGCAATGCCGTGACGACATTTAGGCGCTGTCCTTAGCAACAGTCGCCGTGCCCACCAACTACCACAGCGACCGGCAGAGCCCTCGCTGCTCGTTATTGGCCAGCCCGTCGCAATTACAGTACACACTGTGTTGACATGCAGCCACACGACCGACGCAACCTTTGATGCCCTTTATACCTTTTACATGACGGCCTTGACATTTAAAATAAGGTCCAAACAGTGAACACATCAGTGATCTACTCTCTTCCAGACGGTCTGTCTGCTCCTCACTTTCTCACCCCGGACTCTTTTTTTTCCTGACCTCATGCTCTGCTTCTTTTTTCTGCAAATGTGTGTGTAAATAACATTTGTGTGTGTGTGTGTGTGTGTGTGTGTGTGCATGCACCGAAAGTCAGCCAGGAAGGGAATAGTGAGGTAGAGGCGACATTTGCAAAGGTGAGGGGAGTGTGTGTGTGCGTGTGTGTGTGTTTGTGTGACAGAGTGCAAGCAGGGCTCGTGCGTCTGTCTAGAAAAAAACAGCAGTGATAGGCCGCTGTGTGGTTGTCACAGCAACAAAAAACCCATCTCCAAACCTCGCTTGCAGTCTCTCCTTCTTCCCTGTCATCTCATTCTGCCCTTGTATGTATGCACAATGTGTATGTGTGTATGTCCTCATATGCCTCCTCTGTGTATGCAGTGCGCTGAGCTAACAGGGAGGAAAGAGGAGAGGGAAGATGGGGAGAGAGTCAATGTCAGTGTATGTGTGTGTGTGCGTGTGTATGTGAGAGAGAGGCAGAGGAAACAGAAATAAATTGCAGTGCTGACCTATATTCTTGAATCCCGCAACCAGTTCAGAGTCACAGATGTTCCCCCAATCCCTGTGTTCGGACATAAAATCCATGCACAACACTCGACTGTGTGGACGGCAGTTGCTCTAATTGTGTCCCTGTGCGTCCCACGTACGTTATGCATCAGCGGTGTATTTATTTGTTTGTGTGTGCTGCTGCAGTGTATGTGTGGGAGGCTCTGTGCTGATTTATTTCTGTGCTTAAGGAAGCACTTCACTGATTTCAGCCTCGACCCTATGTATATGTTAGAGTATGTGCACATGTCAACGATCTGTATCTAGGTAGGAAGGCTCTTTTCCATCCCTCCAAATCCTAAACCTGATGATGCAAGCGCAGGCCGAGCAGCAGCAAGGAAGAGTTATTTCAGGCCGCAGACCTCTCATCATTCTCTCGAGCAGAGAGAGCTGGGAGGTGTTTTTCTTTACGCCTGCTCATCAAGTACGACATACAGCAGATAGAGGTTTGCCTGGTTTGATCAATTTTTCCAATGGATCCAATAACAGCTGTTTACAGTGACGTGTATGGATCCTGTGTATACTGATTCTGACTGTTACTGTTATATTTCAAAGTTTTTCTACATTTTTAGCACTTCAAAATAAATCATATTGACCTCCATTGTATTGGAGTGGAGGCAGAGATGCGTACCTTTTTTTTTTTTTAGCACCCGTGTATAGGAGTAGAATATTATGTGTCTGTAATCTGAAAACAATAGCATGCAGACATCCACTCAGGGAGACAGACAGAGGAGGGCAGAGGACGTAATGGGGTTGCTGAGTAATTGCTTTTCACCTCAGATGGCTGAGTGAACTCTCAGGCAGCAGATTACACGCAGCGCTGTGGAAAGAGTCAATGGTTCACCCTCTGACTTAAGCCAACGGTGAGTATGTGTGTTTATTTCATATGTGTGTGTCTGTTATGCTTCTGTACACATTACTGACAGAACTTTTTCTTTTACCCGTTTTTTTCTGGTTACTATTTTCACTATGCAACAATAGTAGTGGAGGTAGCACTTTACATTGCAGCTCGGTAATAACATGGTAACAGAGGGGTAATGAGGAGGTAATCATTAAGTTATACCATGTAATTACCAAAGTTATATCACCAGTGTATATCTGGGTAATATGAAGCCCTTTTTTTTCCTTTTAAATATGAACTGGATAATGTCCGGAGTTTCTCTTTCACACGTGTCGCACACAGCAGGAGACTGTCCGTGTCAGAAGCCTTTTCTCACTTACCGGAAATGCTCTGTTTGGTTCAGGCGAGGTGTCGCGCCTACGTAGAGCGTGCAAGAGGCAGGACATGACGCGGACTACACCGTGGTCACGCAGCCGGCTCGTAATTTGGTCATAAACAACCGAGTCTCTTTCTGTTCCTTGAACCCTTGTCTGAAGATTTCGGCGTCGGCCATTACTGACAGAAGTTCCTGAATCTCGTATTCTCTCCAGTTTTACATTTTCAGTGGCATTATGGTGTAAATGATACCCTTCACCCTCAGATTTTTGCTTTTCTTCCAGTTTTACACCAGCCGCTATAGAAACTTCATCAACACACCCACACGCTCGCTGCAAATTCTCTGGACATTGACAGGCTCTATTTAAGCATCGGACATCACAGAGACTTAGGACTACGGAGCTCCATTTCATGTTCTGTCCAAATGGTTCTGGACTTTGCATTCTCACACACAGCTCCTCTGGGTAATGTCTAGAAAATGTCACGGTTGCAGTGCATATGTGAAAGGGCTTTCAGACTGAATGTATGTAAAAACAAAGGGGAAAGACATTGAAAGAGGCAAAACTATTTGGTAAAACTAAACGTAATATTTTGGTAACAATATGGTACCCTGCTAAAAATACAATGGTTATCTCAGTGCAATATTTGGATTAAAAATGTTGATATGGTAGACATTGATGGGGTAATAATGAGTTAATTAAGGCTGATGTTTTCACAATATTATTTTAATAAATTATTTAAATTTGACCATATGGTCTTGGTGTGGTACATTCCCTAACATATGGTGGATATATCAGCTTGATATCATGTAGCCCATCTTTTTAAATTAAAAAAAGAAGTTGTCAGGGCACAAAACTGATGATCTGTTATCTTTATGAATCCATAATCTATGGCATAGCCAACAGTGGAGGAAAAAAAACATTTAAATCGAATCAAATCGTGACCTTAAAATCTAATTGTTGATTTGAGGCATTGTGACACCCTGAGTAATCACCATATTATAATGCTGAAATATATCCTCCCTTATGTTCCCTTTTGTTTCAAGGTAATATTGTACAAATGATATGTTTAATGCTGTGACTTACCAAAACACTTGGGGGCAGTTTCTGTGTCAAAACCATGAATCAGGGCTGCAAAAAAGCTAAACTACTAGGCAGCTGTTTAAAGAAGAACCTCTCATACAAACACTGCACACTACCTCCCCAGAACCAAACGGCTGCCAGGCAAAGTTAGCAACAAGCTGGTGAACATGGTGGAGCATTTAGCAGCTACAGAGTCACACATCTGTCTCAGGAGTTAGTGGACACAAACACAGCCCAAAGGAGAGTACTACACATTCATCAGGGGACAGAATAATGTTGCTCTGAGACAGCTGGGAGTCGGAAACAGTTTGCCAACAAGTTTACCATAACACAACCAGGATGTGACACGTCATTGTTGAGTTCACGTCTTGTTGCACTGCCCCGAGGAGGTCAAACATTTTTTTTTAAATACGGCTTTAAAAATAATTAGACTCTTTCTCCTGGTTTATAATATTCTATTGTACAGTGTATGCACTGCTGACCCTGCAGTGGCTGCACAGTTTGCACAGACTACGTACATAATAGTGAACTACTGATGTGGCTGGAAGTGATAGCTGTCTTTGTCCTGAGTACTTTATCATTTCCAATGTGCAGTGTAACCATGCAGGCCTATCTGATCGCAAATCTGATTCAGGTCCAGCGATGAACTCATTCAACTCGTCCGCTTCAAAGTATAGTTGAAATGAACAATTGATTTTGTGAATTGACCCATGACTACTGTTCAACCACGGTACAAATGGACCCGGGTAATGGCACCAGGAGATCATCTGCAAAGGCCTCTGCTGAATCGTATGGAGGTAACACCGGGGAGCTTGTCGTCAAGGTGGGCGGGGATTAAACGTGTTGGTCAGAAAAAAAGTGCTTCATCAAATGCTGTATCGATGAAGCACTGATGCTGTATTGAGAGGAGGTCAATAAAGAAGCTGGAGGGCAGAGGAGGGGGGGTGACTGTGGTTGATGGATATAATGATTACAGTATAGTTAAGTCAGTTATTTGTGTTTGTGTTGTACTAGAGTCTAATCTGTCTGGGTCTCTATCAGGCTGTCTATCTCTCTGCTAATATCCTCTTGTGACTGTCTTATGGTCACTCTGTTGAGTGTGATGTAGTGAAGGAACAAACCTCTTCCTTAAAGCATATCCTTACACACTACACCTGTGTGACGCGGGTTCATATGATGTAAAGAAGTGATTCCCAGCCTTTCCTGTCAGATGAGCTCCAGCAGCCAATCGTGTTCCAAATATGTTGAGCGTCAACTGATTTCAAATGGGATGTTAATACTGTTAATTTCTGTTGCAACTATCTTTTTCCTGCAATTGGATTTTCAATGTTTAGGTCAGTTTGTGTCGACTTTGGTATTTCTACAACTACCACAGGGCGGGAAGAGGCGGGACATTTCAAACTTTTATCAATTTTATCTACGTAACTATTCCCACTGTTTATCCATCACGAGCCAAAACCCTATTCAAACCATTTGATCATCACTTTTTACCTAATTATTCAAACTATTTGTTCATTACTTTTAGATAATTATCTAAACAATTTATTAATTACTTTTACTAAAATGTTTCAACTCAATATCCATGACTTTAAAGGTTCTATATACATCCAGAGCATTAATATAGCAGCAAACACTTATTTTATGTAGAGGTGGAGTATAGTGGTGATAGTGGAGTAAGGTCTACCTGAGAATGTGTGATGCAATTAGAAATGTAGATAATAGTTGTTTGAAGGAGAAATGTGTTGATGCTTTCACATCAATAAAAAATAGATATTAGAGAGGGAACTATGACCTGTTTCACTTCCTAACACCAGCTCTAAGCAACTTTTAAAACATAACTTAAACTACTAATGCCAAGATTCATGTTAATCACAGCAAATATATCCTAATCATTTAAAATGTGTGTTTTTATGCAAATAACCACTATAGATAGAATAAAGTTAAAGGATGACATTTAGACTTCGGGACGGTCGAAATCATTTTTCGGGATGGTGGTGATGGTGGTTATTTTGGAGCCTCCAGCGCCTCTTAAACGTACAGTTGAACCCGTCTCACTGCATTTATTACCTCAGTAAAAGTTTTCTTTCTTTTTTTTTATTCAGTGAAACAAGACAAGACATGCGAGACGACACAGAACTTATTACATTGGGTGACATGAGAGGATTAACACTCCAGGGCCAAACATGCACCGGGTACCGTGTGAGAGGATCCGAGGATGTGGGGTGTGTCTGTGTGTGTGTGTGTGTGTGTGCGTGTGTGTGTCAGTGAAGGTGTTGTGTGGGATGCTTGTGTGTAGAAGTGTGTGTGTGTGTGTGTGTGGAAGCGACTGTAGAGGCAACAGGGGGGAGAAGTTTTTATCAAAAAAATATATACAGTATGTACATACGATATACACATAAATAAATACATTAAGAAAAAGAGAATTATAAAAATAGTTTTAAGTCTTTTTCAACACAGCATGATGTCCATTTAGTAAATGATGATCGCAGACGATAGACGATAAAGCAGCGTATGCTTAAGGGCGTGGCTACCTTGTGATTGACAGGTCGCCATTTGGGTGTCCGTGTTTTCGTTATAGTGTCGCTCTCTCCATTAATGACAGGTAATTGTAACATTTTGGTTGCCTAAATACGTCTTATCCCACCCTCTTGTGTCACTTCTGGTTCCAAAAGAAACAAGATGGTGTAGTCAACGATGCCATGGTGACGTCATGGTGTCTCTGTCCACTTCTTATAAGACTGTCTGTGTATAAAACTGAACTTTGCTGTAAAACAGACGGAGCATGCTGCGCACATCTTCCAGCCAGTGGCGCCTTTTTCGTCTTTACTTTCCGTTTATCGTAGAAATGCACAAAGTAATGCTGCCTTTCTTTTCTTTTGTGACATGTTAGTACCATTGAAAAGTCTTTGATTGTATGTTGCCCTTGTTTTAGTGGTGTATATGTTGTTTCTGTGTATATGCCACGTTTTTAAAAACTTTATTTTAGGATTTCCAATACAACACAAACACTCAGTAAATCATTTGATCAACTTAGTCACCAATATATCTATCTGTCTATACAAATACAAAGTTAAAAAACAAAGGACATTGGGAGTGGTATCACTTGAGTTTATAAGTGGCATATGCCAGTAGATTAGCAGTGACATGTATCACTAATAATCGTCTGAATAATCGCAATAAAACAAACCAAAAGCCACTTTTAGAATTCTGTATAACACGGTAAGTTTTTCAACTGCTTACTTAGAGTATTCCCAAAAATATGCATTGAACAAACCTCTTCAAATTAACAACATTATTTTCTTTATCAAAAACACAAACATGTGTTTTAATCAGTCCATGAATTCCTGCTTATTACTGAATACCCCACTATCATTAGACTACAAGTCTTGCCTGCAAGGTCTGATTCACACAGACGAAGGCAGTCATATGTTATGTCAGTGGAGGTATGGTGAGATAGAGACGGGACCCAAAATAAAGCTGTTGTAAAAAACATGAATGAATGCTTAATCCTCAAACCCATTCATGTTCCTGAAACAAGCAGAAACCATTTAATACGCCCCAGCATGCTTGTTTGACCTCTACCTGCACCAGACAAAAGATGGATGGGAGGAAGAGGCAACTTGAGAGTGTGTGTGTGTGTGTGTGTATATGTGTGTGCGTGCATTAGAGGATGAAAGGATGCAATCTCAAGGAGAGAACATTACAAATGCAATTGCAAGACTTACTGGTCTGTGCTGTGATTAACATTAGCCTTCTAAACACAATCTCTTAACATCTGAATGGATGTTCACTCACTCACTCACACACACACACACACACACACACACACACACACACACACACACACACACACACACACACACACACACACACACACACACACAACTGCATCGCCGGCCTTTGTCCTGAATTTTAAAGAGTCAATCTGTTGTTCTCCCTTGTGACCATGATTGTGAGTTTTGTTCATTAACACACACACACACCTCCCAAGGGCAAACGGGGAGTGGCACCTGTGGCCCGCCTGATTAACAGCCATTTTATAGAGCAGAGACTGAAGTGTTTTCAGTACAGCTGGGATAAGTGTCTTCTGAGAATCTATCTAAGAATGATAAGTGTGCGTTTGTGTGTGTGTCCGTGCATGTGTGTGCATGCGTGTGTCCGTGCATGTATTGGTGTATTGTGGTCTCTCCTTACATCATCAGCAACTACTTTGTGAATATGGGAATGTAAAGGTTAAGGTCTGGCGTGACTTGTTGTCTTTGTCTCACAAAGCCTCCCCATGAGAACATATGAACATACGGCTACTGTATGTACACTCGTCAAGGTTTCGGCAGCAGAAAGAAGGGCCAGTATGGGATGATTTGGGCCTCATTGCATATATCAAAGGAGGATCTGACTCGGACTTTAAGCATTGCTGGCAATAGAATATTGACCAGAACAATAAAAACTGTTGCCGTACCTGCAGCCTGTCTTTCCTGACAGGCAACTACCTCTCCTGCCTTTTCTTCTGCAACATCCATGCTCGGGACTCACCGGAGGCTTGGGTGGAACCATGACCCTGAGGGAAACCTGGCTCAGTGCTGCTGACCTCACATTCATATGTAAAGCAGCATGTCACAGTAAAGCTCTGAAGACTCAACAGATGCTGTAGCAGTGTGAAATGGCTGTGTTAAAGATCGGGAAATGCATTAAAAAAAATTCTACAACCCTATTGTGTACTTGTGACGATGATTCAATCTTACGGGATTTCTCTTAACTGGACTGAACCATGCAAAATGACTGTAATTAATTACAAGCGTGAAGCATCAGATATGTGGAGCACTGCCTTTGTTCAGTGTGAGTATGTCCATTTTGGATTGCCTTTATAATATAAAATAAATAAATAAAATGAACCCACTGTTTCTGGAAGGAGATTCTAAATAAATAATTCATGCCTTTTCATTGAGGGGGGGTTTCTTATGTTGTGAACAATCCTAAACTAAGTATGTTTCTTTTGTTAAAGTCATATTAGACTGTCCTTCTTATAGCTGGGTGGGAACACAGCTGCATTAGTCCCAACATATTTGGTTCGCTGTATGGAAAATCCTCCCTTTCAACCAGGTCGGGCTTTAGTTCCTTTGCTCTGAAATTGACTGAAACTAAGTGGAGAGCTGGGTGTGATCAGGCGTAGACCAACACAGGCTGGAGAAAAAGCAGCACACAGTCTTACAGGCACCACAATGGACTTGATCTTGAGGGTGTCTTTTACTTTAACACCTGACTTATATTTACCAAATGGAGTTCCATTTGAAAATGATCTTAACTGAAGAGACGAGAGTGAAAACTCTCCTTACATATATTCACGATATTGGAGGGGTCAATTTTGCATCATTATCATTGAAAAAAATTAAATAAAATGATTATGGTGTGATTTTTCTTGCGAGGCTATGAACCAAATACATATTTGTTCTTAAATCTGTAGAATGCAATTTGTAGGCCAGGACATCTCTGCAGCACCAGCTTTTAAAAAAATTTTATTTGAGATTTATTTGTTTGCACAATGCTTAAGAATGGTATTTTGACACATGTTGCACCTCCTGCCATTTGGATATTGCACGTAGCAGTGTTGCACGATATAATTAGCACAACGTTACGAGCTAAGTGCTACTAGCTAGTCTACATAATAGGGACACTTGACCTTATTGGATTGGTAAACACAATGCATTCCCACCCAGTTAACAATCAAAGACTTTATACAAGAAGTGAACGTGCAGTAGTCACCGTGATGTCACCCATTGGTTTGTGGACTACTGTTTTGAAGCCTCAAGTTTGGCGCTTTAGCCCTCTCCATTTTTGTTTGTTTAACCAGCATTGACACAAGAGGGTGGAGCTAAGTACAACCGAACACTGAACGCATTTGTTAGTTTTACCAAAATGTTACAATTAACTTTCATGAGTGAAAACGCACTGTGAAAGGGTTAAAGTTCTTATATGAAAACAAGGACAACACTGTGGTAGCGACCTGTCAATCATAAGGTATCAGGGTATTGCTCTGGTATCAGCAGGAAATGGACGGAAAAGCACGACCCAGACAAGGGGTAAAAATAAAAAGTCTTTACTTAAAAAAAAAAAAAGCAACAACGAAAAGAACTGTCCAAAAATAACTTGACAGTACAGAGTAACAAAAGAAAAACTTGACTAAACATACAGCAGGTGACTGGACAAGGACACAAGCTAAAACGAGAGCTTTAAGACATTAAGAAAAATGCTGGAACGCTCACTGGAACAGATAAGACGAGGCAGAGAACTCTCCTTGACATGCTTAACCTTAGCCGCATGGAAAGTCGGATGCGTCCTCATAGATCTGGGAAGCCTTAATCTGATGGCAACCGGGTTAATAATCTTAGTCACCGGAAAGAGACCCACAAAATGTGGAGCCAATTTACGGACTCAACTCTGAGAGGAAGGTCCTGGGTTGACAGCCACACTCTCTGGCCAACGCCATAAGTGGGGGCAGGAGTCTGTCTGCGGTTTGTATACTCAACCCAGATAAGATGCTTGCTCCAGGACCCAGGATTTTGAGAAATGAGACAACGAAGGCCGGTCTCCAACTCCTGATTGAGCCGTTCTGTCTGGCCATTGGACTGAGGATGACGGTGGCTCCTAGGAGGGCACAGAATTCTTTGCAGAACTTGGAGATTAACTGAGGGCCACAATCTGACCAGGATCATGTCAGACCAGGGTCGAGAGGGCACAGGAAGTGGATGTAGGAGACCAGAGAGAGGGCGATGGGAAACCTTGTTCCGGGCACACACCGGGCAGGCAGCAACTTACTCTCCCACCTCCTTCTCCATGGTGGACCACCAGAACCGCTGCTTGACCACAAACATAGTCTATTTGACCCCCGGATGGCAAGAAAGATGGGACGCACGAGCCCAGTGGATCACCTGAGAGTGCAGGGGAGAGGGCACAAACAACTGATTCTGGGGGTAGCCCTCCGACACCGGGTTACCAACATTGGCCTGTCGGACTTGCTCTTCAATGGCCCAGGTGACAGCGCCCACCACACACGAAGGAGGCAAAATGTAAGTGGGGGAAGTAGGGTCAGAATCGGGGCCAAAAAGGTGAGAGAAAGAGCGTCCGGCTTCGAACCAGGACGATAGGACAGGACAAAATTTAACCAATTAAAAAAAGAGATCGTTCACCGTCGACAGTGGTACACATTGTGCTCCCATCCTTCTCCCAGGCAATAAAAATGGTTTTGTCTAAACGCAAACTATCTGTATCCTGTGTCTGTGTCCTGCGCTTGGGTCCACCTGCAACTAAAGCTGAGTCTTAACACACATGGCACATGGAGTTTTTTTGCTGTGCGCAGATACTCCAGGTTTTTGTTAAAAGTCCACACAAGAAATGGGTGTTCGGATCCCCTCTAACCAGTGACACCACTCCTCCAACACCACTTTGACGCCTAACAGCTCCCGATTTCCCACATCATAGTTCCGCTCAGCCGGGGAAAGGCTCTGGGACAGGAAAGCACACGGGTGAAGCTTGTTGGACCCACTGGAGTGTTGGGAGAGAACAGCACCAATTCCAACGTCTGAAGCGTCCACCTCTACCACAAACTGCTGGTGCGGGTCTGGGAGAACCAACACCGGGGCCGTGGTGAAAGCCTTCTTGAGCCTCAGGAAGGCTTGGTCAGCCTCAGGGGTCCACTGAAACTCGGCATTAGGAGAAGTTAAAGCATGCAGGGGCACAGCCATAGTACTAAAGTGCCTGATAAAACGTCTGTAAAAGTTAGCAAACCCCAAAAACCACTGCACCTGCTTGTGGTTGGCCGGAACACTCAGAGACAGCGTCCACCTTAGCTGGATCCATCAGGACACTCGCCTCAGAGGTGATGAAGCCCAAAAAAGACACGGTGGACACGTGAAACTCACATTTCTCTGCCTTGATGAAGAGCTGGTGATCCAGGGGGCGCTGGAGGACACGCCGAACATGCTGTCAGTGGATCCTTTCGTCTGGAGAGAAGATGAGGATGTCGTCCAGGTAAACAAACACAAAAACGTTAAGCATGTCCCAGAGAACATCGTTGGCCAGAGCCTGAAAGACAGCCGGGGCATTAGTGAGGCCGAAAGGCATTACAAGATACTCATAGTGTCCACTGGGAGTGTTAAAGGCAGTCTTCCATTTATCCCCCTCCCTTATTCTCACCAGGTGGTATGTGTTTCTAAGATCTAGTTTGGAGTAGATCTTAGCACCTTGTAGCAGGTCAAAGGCTGAAGACATAAGAGGAAGGGGATACTGGCAAATCATCTGGCGGAGCAGGGGGAGGAGGAACGGACTGAGACATCATCTTCTGAATATTTTCAACCAAGAAACAGATTTGGCCACTGAAAAAAGACATCACGGACTCCTGTCTTTCTGCCATCATCTTCATCTCCTGCCGAAGCCCGGTGAGTTCCTCCTCTTGTTGGTGAATCATTCTTCCTTGAGTTGAAGTGCAGTCCGCACAGAGTCTGGGTCGGCTGAGTCCACTTTAGGCCAGTCTATCAGGGTGTTGCTCTGGTATCAGCAGGAAATGGACCCAAAAGCACAACCCACAGAGAAAGGGGGTAAAAGTAAAAAGTCTTTACTTAAAAAAAAGCAACAACGAAAAGAACTGTCCAAAAATAACTCGACAGTACAGAGTAAGAAAAAATACGTGACTAAACATATATCAAGTGACTGGGCAAGGACACAAGCTCAAACGAGTGTAACATTAAGAAGATCGCTGGACCGCTCACTGGAACAGATAAGACGAACTGACACAGACAAAGGGGAAAGCAGAGACTAAATACACAAGGGGAGGAGGGGAATTAGGGACAGGTGAAAGTGATCAGGGCAGGTGATCACAGAGGCGGGAAACACACGAAGGCAGGAAGTGAAGTAACTGAAACGAGAGACAAGGGTGATGATACCAAAATAAAACAGGAAGACAACAAAAGACAGAAAAACAAGGAGAACACAATTAAACAAGGGACCGGGACATGACACAAGGTAGCCACGCCCTAAAGCAAACCCCGCTTGATCATATATTTTACTCTAAATGGACCATATTTTACTAAATTAACATCCTGCTGTATTCAGGAAAACTTGAAACTAGCGATTGAGTTTATAAACTCATGTATACAACGTTTAAATCAAGTGAGTAGTAGGATCATTTTTCTCGTAGACTTCTATACAATTGGACTTCTTTTTGCAGCCAGTGGTGACGCCCCCTGCCGGCCATTTGAAATAATGCGGGTTCAAGGCACTTCAGCATTGGCTTCACTTTTCGGACCCGGAGGTGCATGGTAACAATGCTCTGCAGCTAAAGTTGAACCCGGATGAGCTTTTTGTTCACAGACTACATATGTTTTCTTGCTAGAGTCCTTTGCAGGGCACCCCACTGGGCCGACGCAGTGTAATCACTGATATAAACAACGACCCCGGCAACGTTATTGTAGTTCTGAACACAGCCAGGTTTCCAGAAAAGATATCATTAACCACCAGAAAAGCCCTGTGAAAGTAACATTTCTGCTGGAGTTACAAGTGAAATAAAAGGTCATGCTAGGAAGTTGGAGCAGAGGTCCATGGATGAATAAGGGGCAGAACTCCCTTTAAGAGCACCAATCTTTTATTACAGCATTAAAGATTTGACATTTGGGTCAGAGCAACCTTCATCAGACACTTTAGACCGTGTCTGGTAGGCTTATTTGCCTCCACCCTTGACTGCACATATATTCCAATACTAAGAGAGAGAATAACCAATTTTCTCAGACAGGAAGAGTATTGTCAGTCCTGCCCTCTTTGCCCCTCAGATGGTCCAGTTCTCGCCCCAACACGTGTCACTCATCTTGATGGGCTGTCTATCTTTTTTTATTTGATCTTTCCTGAGGCTGAGACATCATCCATCACCGACATGTCTGAAGCCTCGAGCACACAAATTCACCGTGTTTTTCAATGAAATGTGTTGTTTATTCTTTTTTTTCTGCAGGCCTCCATTGTTTCTATGACTTCCTGCCACTAGCCTCACCTTTTTAGCCACAACAATCTAGCTGCTGACCACGTCCATTTGACAGGTAGTGGGTAGTGCACCCAAAAATGTCCACTTTACTACAATACTGACACTTAGTCAAACAAGGTCAATACACTGCTGTTTCCTGTATATTTACTATTTCCTGAAGGCCTCTCTTTTTGCACCCTCCCCAATTTTTCCGATCCCCCCCTTCAACTCTGTTATCGCCTCACACTGATATGAAAGCACAATCACAGTCGCTAGACAATGTAGTCAGGGAAAACAGCTGAGATGTTGACGTCCAACTTGATTTTCTCCTGCTGTGAGCCGGTCAGGGCTTTGGTAATGAGAGCCTGGGGACTGGCTGTGCCTGCTGTGTGTGTGTGTGTGTGTGTGTGTGTGTGTGTGTGTGTGTGTGTGT